>JBAMJV010005472.1:0-334950 GCA_037951105.1 Echinarachnius parma
AACCCAGACCGATGGTGCAAGCTGATAAAGTAAGATGGAATCAATGGTGATCACCAAGGCCCCCGAGTGTAAGCATTTACAAGATTATTTGGGTACTAACCATTACTTTCGTTAATTTGTTTAGATTCAGATTTTTGACCTGATAAATGAAATTCAAGTTTTAAAAGTTTCCCTGTGACTGTGATGGAGTAAAGTGGTTTATGTTGTTGTTGTTTTTGTCGTCATTGTTGTTCTTTTTGCTACTACTACTTTAGGGGATATGGAAACCCATTCGAAATTAATATTTTACGTTATCAATAAAAAAAATACTTGATTATACAAATTATATATTTTTTTAAAGGGATAGTTGAGTTCTGGTAAGGAGAGTACAGTTTTGGTGAAACTGAATTTTAGTAACCAAAACCTGCATCATTACATTACAAACTAATAGTTATAACTAGAAAGGAACACAACATTACAAATGACGTAGTAAAGATCATGTTATCATTCAAAAAGAGCGGTTAAAACGTAAGAGGGCGCTCTCTAAACACTCATCGGTTTCAACCATTTTGAATAAAATATTGTGCATGTGATGTTTTGTTGAAATAGTGATTAGATAGAGAAATAACCAACAACTATTTAAATACCTATTTTGTAACTTTTTGAAAAGAGGAAGCATTTTTTGGAATTTTTAACGTCTGGTTCAAAATTCTCTAATAAACCTGGGGCCCCAGCTTTATTACAAATTGTTATATTTATGGATATTTCAGCCGTCTCTGAACCGATTTTGATCAAACAAAGATGATTTAATTATTTAAATATTATGCTCTTTGAAATTTTACACTCAGGTTTTCATTACCTCACAAAAAAAAAGTAGTCTAGCGCCCTCTCTACCAAAACTCAACTATCCCTTTAATTGTTTATATATAAAGAAAAGTCAGGAGTAACTTGGTTGGGTGTTGCATATTGACACCAATGGTAAAAGTGGGGGGGGGGGGGGGGGGGGCATTGTCCACTAAGTCTTAGCTCACTGCCCTCCCCTCTGCCCGCCCCCCCCCCCCCTCCAAAAATGAGACTCATTGACTGCGCCCCTGCAGTGATAATCTGGAATGTCTGGTCGTGTTGTGACATACGTTTGTTTTGTTCGGACCTGCTTATCCTTTTATTCGATTCGCTCTTTTATTCTTGCGTATGTTTTTTTTCTTCGATTTAAAAAAAAGATCAGTTTAATCTTTTATCCTATATGAGGTTTTTTTCATTCGATTCTCTTTGTTTCTTGTTGGAATTGGGTAAGGAAGTTATTTCTGGAATTTCTTCGCAAATGGGCAAGGAAAAGTTGGAGTGGAGAAATCTTTGGATTTATAATAGTCGGTATTTCCCACTTCTTCTGAAAACAGTGCGGTGAGCTTTTTTACCTTCAATGAGCGAGTTGCTCACGAACTTTCACCCACTCACAGGGATTACGAGAATAGTGGGTGTGGGAGGGGTACACACGGATGCACATGCCCCCTATAAAATGAAAAGTAATAGCGGCATGAAATAAAACCCACAATATGCTTCTAACAAATAGGCTAGCATTTGAAATAGAGACAATCGCAATCGCCCACGCACTATTTCGTATTGTGATGTATATAAGGACAAAACAAATTAATTGTTGGATTGGAGTAACGGGCTACCAAAAATTAGGGTAGGTAGATAGGGATTTTCTTTGTTTTTCTTTTTTTTCCGCACAAATACACAAAAACACACACATAACACATCGCAATTGCAAATTCTATTGCAATTATTATTATTTTTATTTATTTTGTATTTTTATTTTTTTTAAATAAAATTCAGAAAAAACATCTAGGGTCGGCGTGCATTAGCGCCGGTATTTTTAGGGGCGGGCGGGATACACCAATCCAACAATTAATTTTTCATGGCCTAAGTTACAATTGTGATAATTACAAAATCTTCAATTATTATGTTTTTTCAGCGCCCTCTATACCTTAACGCAACTATCCCTTTAATAACATTCTTCTGCTATAAGTTTGATCATGTCCAACCATGCCTTGCACGTCCATCACTACAGTAATCACGATCAATCAAACGATCACGGTTCACGTATCGTGATCGATAAAGCAAAGCGGTAAAATCGATTTATAGTGGTCGCAAAATACACCACCGTAACAGTCGATAGGGCTTGTTTTAACAAATTGGGGTTTAACGGTTCGATTTATTGGTTGAAGGAAGCTCAAATTGGGTCATCACCCTAATGACAGACAGTCCTTGACAGGTCACTGTCTTTCGAGGTTTAAAATAAACACACTAGCATAGCAGTAAAAAAAAGTACACCATCGATACAGGGAAAGGGATCGAAGAGCTATCATCAAGCGATGCACGTATATTTTCTTTATACGGCTGCCTAGTAACATTATGACAACTTTGCATTGCATTTTGTATCAGACACGAACTCATTCGCTTATTGAATACTATTTTACATCAAAACACAAATAAATGAACTTCTTTTGTATTTTGGTTGACGATCGCAAGCGAATTTACGCAGATGACAACTGTGAGAAAGTATAGAAAGCATTACACAGAAATACCTGTCTCTTCATGTTATTTATTATATATCGGATTTTTTTACTATGTCCCATAAATACCCGCGATCCGACTGTCAAGCGAGCGGAGTAATTATAACGAACGATTTTCGGTCTAATGCCTGCGTCACAAATCAAACGGACTCCGGCCGAATTTGTGGATCGCCAGGAGGTCGCCGAGTTTCAAACCCGCCAGGGAGTCGAGCGTATTTTTCGCTTTAAAATCTACCCTGTCACATATTGGACGGGGCTCGGGCGGAACCTTTGAACACTAGTGATCAGAAATCGTCCGGGGCCCGCCGGTAAACAAATGGTAGTCGGGCGATACCTGCTCGACATACAGGTGGGCGCCGTCCAAGTTTCGGTCGATGATAAATAGGTCTGTCGGTGCCCGTCCGACAACCGGGCGACGCCCGGGTGGGCTCCGGGTGACGTCCGGGCGGGCTCCGGTCGATGCACGGGCGGGCGTCTTCCGTGGCCAGGGGCCAAACTCCTGAGTTGGCAGGAGGAGCCCGGCCGGGGCCCGTAGAAGCCGCCCGACCGCGGCCCGACACCAGCACGAAGTGCGCTCGAAGCACGCGTGATTTGTTTACAATTTCGGCGGTATATGGGAGGAGGTCGTTTGGGTATCGTAGGGAGCCCGTGCGACGGCCGCGCAGGTCTTCCGACCTCCCTCCGAATTTTAAAGCCCCAAAAATCGTCAGATTGCCGCCCGAATATCGATCGAATACTTGCCGATGCCCGAGCGATCTTTGGGCGACCTGTTTACGAGCTCTGCGACCTCAAAATTCGGCGTTTGAAAATCGCTGATTTGGGAGCCGGTTTCGGTGCCCTGCGAACGTCGGCCGAACCCTGAAAAACGCGGCGGAGCCCGCAGTATTCGCGCAGACACCGGCCGTAGTCCTGGCCCTTTTGAGCTCGGAGAGAAGTCGGGCGGGCTCCGTTTGTGATTTGTGACGGCCCCTTGAGAAAGCATCCAACATAGTTAAAGGGGTAGTACAGTTTTGGTAAGGCTGAACTTTAGTAACCAAACCTGGACAGTAACATTATAAACTAATAGTTAACTAATAATAACTCCACCATGCTCCAAAAGGTATACAAAATTACAAACGACTAAGTAAAATGCCCGCTATCATTCAAAAAGAGCCATTAAAAAACACAAGAGGGCGCTTTCTAACAAGGCATTGGTTTCAACCATTTTTCATACAAAATTATGCATGTGATGTTTTTCTGAAATAATGATTAAATAGAGAGATCATCAACAACTATTTAAAAAACGCTTTGGGAAATTTTTGAAAAAGTGCAAGCATTTTTTTAATTTTTTGAAAAAATCATCTAATTATTTGGGCCCCAAATAAGTATAAGATCAAATATATTTATTGATATTTCAGCCGTTTCTGGGTCGATTTCAACCAAGTCAAGTTTATTCTGCCATTAAAATTGCATGTTCTCTCAAATTCGACACTCAGTTTTTCATTACCTCACAAAAAAATTGTGATGTACAGCGCCCTCTCTACCAAAACTAAACTACCCCTTTAACGTTAATCGATTACATCTCAAGATGGACATGTTCAATTTAGCTTAAATTGTAAATCCATGTAAAAGTTGTCAATGATGTCATTGTTTTCAAACACGATACAGTCAGTGCAACAGCGTTAAAATTATACGATCACCTTGTGAAAAATAAAGCAACAAACTTACAAAAAACAACGACAACTACAAATGACTTTAGGACGAACATCATAATTGCGCGGCAGCATTATGATAACTTGTACCCTGTATACAGTATAACGTTAACAAAAAACAAAAAGGGATCTAAAGTAACTTTGTTGACATGTGCCAAAGGTGATGAATGGTTGTTAAATTGTGTATTTTTATGATGTGATAATGTCCACTGAGTAATGTGTGAAAATTCAAGTTGAATAATGTTGAATGGATATTGTATGGGCCAAGTAATGAGCGGAAATGCAAAGTGATATTCGCTAACTCTTTGCACTATAACTTGTTATACAGTTAAAACTTTCCAGTGGATAATTAAAACTCCTAACATATTAATCATATGTGATTTTGTTTACGAAAGGGAAATAAAAAAAACCCTAATCCATTCTTCTATTGATAACATGGATTCAACACTGTATGAAGAAACCTCTAGATTTCTAATCAAGTTTTGTGGATTTATAGACAACGGTACTATAGATCCATGCGGGGAAGCGTAAACAAATTTGAGCGAAAACTTGACTGGAGCGATATAGACATCATGCTGTGTATATAGAAAACTGATAGAGGGAAGGGGTCGTTCGGAGCACGCTTCTTCCTGAATTATGAACCACTTTGTTGGGCAATTATTTCACATTGCAGTGAACACAACGAAGTGCTACACATGCACACACGCGCATACACATGCATAAACGAACGCACAAACATACAATCAAACAAACGCATGGATGCACGCACGCACGCACGCATGCACGCACTCCCAACTAATTGATCAGATAGTACAAAGTAATGTGTGAAACAGACACATTATACAGACGGCCACAACACACACAAACGAACGCAGTCAAGTGATAAATCATAAATAAAGTAATTTTTTCCAAGCCATAACTGCTGGACGTCTTTTAATCTCTCTCGGGATCTCCAATGTTGATTGATTAAGAGACCAAGGCGCAAATTAGTAGAGGAAATTAAATATTTAGCTGGGTTTTTCTTCCCAAATGGAGGGAGAATGGTCCATGAAGGAAGCGGACAATGCAATCCTAATTAGTATATGGTGGGTGCTTTTTGTATGCACACTGTCGTGGAGGTCATTGACTTTTAGAGGGTTTACAAAGGTATACAAAGGTATACAAAATGACAAATGACTAAGTAAAAAGCATGTTATCATTCAAAAAGAGCCATTAAAACACAAGAGGGCGCTTTTTAAAAAGGCATTGGTTTCAACCATTTTTCATACAAAATTATGCATGTGATGTTTTATTGATATAATGATTAAATAGAGAGATCATCAACAACTATTTAAAAAATGCTTTTGAAAATTTTTGAAAAAGTGCAAGCATTTAAAAAAAAATTTCTAAAAATCATCTAATTATTTGGGCCCCAAATAATTATAAGATCAGATATATTTATTGATATTTCAGCCGTTTCTGGGTCGATTTTGACCAAATAAAGTTTATTCTGCCATTAAAATTGCATGTTCTCTCAAATTCAACACTCAGTTTTTCATTACCTCACCAAAAAATTGTGATGTGCAGCGCCCTCTCTACCAAAACTAAACTACCCCTTTAAACCAAATACATTCAGTTGCTGCATTATATCTTCAGCTGAGCTCTCTGTTTTTGTGTAAGGCCGACCCGGCCATTTCAAAATATACGACATGCATGGACCTATGGGAGTAGAGAGGGGGTTGGGGAGGCGGGGGGGGGGGGGGGGGGGGGGCGGGTGGGGACAGTTATACATCAATTACCTGAACACTTTGTCCGGGTACATGATATATTTGCTGAACGAATATTAAGTGATAATTGCCCATTTGCCCTACTTGAGGGAACTGAACAAGCCGTGATATATATTTATGTTAAACGATCGGGGGCTGCAGCTTCCTATAGCTGACGACATAAACGTACCCAAGATTTGTTCAAGGGGGTGTTTTATTTTAGCTTCATTCAGTCATTCGTAGTCTTGGTATAGTAGGGGTGTATTTGAACACATAACACAGTCATTGTGTCGCTCAATGGGGTTGTTTGAACACCCCAAATACCCCCCACCCCCCCCCCCCCCCCCCCACCCCCTCGGTACCCCTTTGGCAGACGTCACTTGCCTGAATATTTTGTCTGCTGCCACGCTTATCCCTCCGAATAATTATTAGCATTGGATTTTGTCAGTAACAGTGTGTCCCAAGTTATGTATACCCTTTATTAATTATTTTTTTCTTTTAGTCTTGTACAATTTCAAAACTTAGTTTTAGATAATGTACATATGTTTATTGTTAATTGAGCCAATTACTTTGGCCTGCTAATGTTTTCCCCTAAGTACAATGTTGATCATATTGTTGAGAAGTTATAGGAGACCTATAATCTACAGGCACTGCGCTTTTTAGTAGACCTCCTTTTTCCAATTTGTATTCTCATATTCATTGTAAACTTGTATCTTGTTTGTTGTTGGAAATAAATGATCATTCATTAGGTGATAATTGCCCGATTTCTTTGTGATGTTTGCATAACAATCATCATTTTCAACACGTTCTGGAACACAGCTTCATACCCCGACCCAGGCTAATAAAGTTAACAAACATCGAAGACGCAGTGGTTGAATCAGAGTTACGGACTTGAAAGGACGCACCGCACATTCTTGTGCTAATTTCATTAAAGTAATGATTGATACACCCTTGAAATGGTCAAAATATTGCCCCAAAATATTGTCAAATTGATGACAATCATTATTTTTGTACAATGGTGTACTGATTATTAATATTTTGAAATATAATGCCCCCAAATTAATGACGATCATTATTATGCTACAATCAATGGTGTAATGATAATATTTTGTAGTATATTGATGATCATTATGGTTTTAGACTTTTGTGTTATGTCAACACTCGAATTATAGCGTTTTATGTAACTATTTCCACCAATAATGGTCCTATATAAAGGTGTTTTCTGTGCATATTGACATTATAACGATATCTAACAATCAAGGCTATTCATCAGGAACCGACAAAGTTGTTATCAGACGTTCAAATTCGATTCGAATTGTCATAATAATTATCGGCCATCGCCCCCTTTTATCGAGGGCACTTATATAAATTTTAAGCTAAACAGACCCGCTTGTTTGATGCTATTCTTTGAAGAAAGAGACGAAACTTGGGAGATTGTTTACAAAAGGCAAATTTTACACCATTTTGCTTTTGTGTGTCGGCGGACAGGCAAGATCGTGGAGGGTTGATTGTTTTGGTGTTTCTTCTCTCTTTGCGTGTAATTAGAGATTGGAGCTGGCCCAGGTCAAACAGCGAGCACATCAAAAGGAGCCGCCAAAGTTTTGGCAGCACGTCTTGTGCCCCGTCGACCAATCACGACCCTGGTACTCCCATTGTTTAGCGAGTTGGGTCGTCCAATAAAACAGCGAGTAAGCCTCCCCCATTCACAGGCGCTTGCTTGTATTGGGAGAGCTCGCGAAAAGGACCAAGGAATATTGGTTGCTCAACCGCAATCACAATTTACGCAGTGTCGTGTGAGTACAATCACCCGTGCGCTGCCGCTCCGTGGATTCGTATTGTATGGTATCTTTTTAGGCTTCTACATCATACCAGTGAAATACTGGTGGTATACTTTATATACTGTGCGTTCTTGGATTTATTATAAGGAAATTACATTAGCGAAGTATACGGTGCTGCTTCAACGAAATTTGTTAGGAGGAGAAACAACATCGCCGATAACTGGCTAACTAAGCCATATATTCTGGCGATTTTGTGACCATGGGTTTCGATATAGATCGCTTCTCCGGAACTGTGGATGAGGATTTTAAGTGCAGCATCTGCCTGGGTGTATTGGAGAGCCCCCTCGCCACGCCGTGCGGCCACGTCTTCTGCGCTAATTGCGTGCTGCCCTGGGTCGTACAGAACGGGTGCTGCCCGCTCAAATGCGAGAAGTTCTCCACCAAGGAGTTGAACAGTGTGCTCCCACTGCGGAACCTCATCCTCAAGCTGGAGATCCGCTGCGACAACTTCCGCCGTGGATGCCCAGAGGAAGTCAAGATCCAGATGCTGGCCCAACATCTCGAGGACTGTGACTTCTCCCCCGTGAAGTGCTCCAACAAGGGATGTCAGGAACTGGTCAACATCAAGGACCAGGCGCAACACGAGACGCAGGCCTGCGAGTACCGGCCGGTTGGCCGCTGCGAGCAGGGCTGCGGTCTCGTGCTGCAGTACAACACACGCACGGAGCACGACTGCCTCAAGGGGCTCCAGACCCATGTCTCCTGCCTCCAGGGCAAGATCAAGAACCAGGAGCATCACCTCAAGAAGAGCTCCCTGAGGTATGGCAAGCGGGAGAAGGCTCTCCTGGCGCAGATAGCATGCCTGCAGAATGAGATCCAGATGCAGGCACTGCGCTACCAGAAGAAGCTCAATGAGAGCAGGGCAGAGATGGAATATATATCGGCTGTGGCCTCATTTGAAAAGGTGAGATAATATTTTAAAATACTTAATTTTCCCCTAATAATTTTGATGAGGGATAATTTGTATGTGTAAGTGTGGGGGGGGGGGGGGGGGGGGGGGGGGGCTGCAGATCCCTGGATGGTGTTGCTCTATCTCTATACATTAATAAAGTTCTAGCTCGCAGGGGTGGACTGAGAATGGGTTTTTTATCCTTGTATCTTACAATTAGGGTATGCTATTAAGTTGTTATAATATACTCCTTTCAATGTTATTCGCCTCTGAGTTATTATTTAGAAGATACAATGTAAATTGAATGCTGAAACTATATATGCTGTATGGTAAATAAAAAATGTCACAAGTTTGTGATATTTATCAAGGATAAATGAAATCGAAAGATGATGATTCCATGTTGAATTCAATGCAGTTGAGTGTGTGTGTGTGTGTGTGGAAATGTATGTTTGTAACTTGGAATATTTGTAAGTTTATTTAAAGGGTGCTTCTCTCTCCCACACAACTTACATTCACTTGTACACTACTTCCATAGTTCCATGATTAGCCCTTTTACTTGTAAAATGTAATATTATGTTCCTTTAATATAATGCATTTAAAATTAACATGACACACATTTTTAAATTACCATTTGAAAGATATGTTGATTTGGAAGAAAAAAAACACACAGAAAGTTGACAAATGAACAAGGAACAGGTATTGCGCAAAATTAAGTTTGTTTTTTTACATCATAGAGTAAATATATATATAATATTTGTAACAAAAAGTGTTCAGTACACAGTACAGGTATATGCCTGGTAACTAACTATATGCTTCACTACAGCTCCAGCCATTCAACAAAATTATGAAAATCCCATCTCCCCGAGTTTCCGTAATTAGGCCCCCCGCCTTCAAGTTCAGCCCCCTGGAAGGACCTTTCTTGCTCAAACCTCACCAATTTTGTGAAGCGAAGAGAAGAACTCGGCAGGAAGCTTTGGCAGTTTGGTTAATTTAGCACAGAGCAGTGCCAGGTTAGAATGCCTGAGAGATGGGTGCAATTTATGGGACCCCATTTCTGCTAAGCCCCCCTCGTCTCTCACATGCATCCCTAGAACATTGTGAAATCAAATTCATCACATGGTCGGTTTTGCCGTTATGGCAAGATAGCTCTTCCCCCGAGTACATCAATCAAATAATTATTTCCGTCCCCAGTTTTCATTGTTGTGATGTCTGATTGTTTCTCTATTTTGCCCCTTTGCACTTTTGAGTGGGAAGAAACAAAAAGGGTAGGAAGGATTTGCGCTGCACGCTCCACCTAGCGTAACTCCGCTCCCTAGCTTGGCCTTATTTTTATACCTGCACGCACTGTCAGTGCTTTTTTGTATTGATCATGTAAACAGCAGCATCATTGAATTCAGCTACAGAAGGGATGACCTTGTCATTCTGTTGCACTGCAAAATGGAGAGAAAATGTGAGGAGGAAGAGAAGGAGAGAGAGAAAGAGAATGAAAAGAAGTACAACCTAGTTGATAAAGTAATACTGTGTAACAAATAAAATAAAGAGAAAAGAAGAGAGAGAGAGAGGGACAGAATCACAGAAAGAGCAAAAAGATCAACTTGAGTTCAGTAAAACACTAATGGCTTTTAATGCCTAAAAGAAGGGACAAGGAGTGAGAGAAAAGAACAAGTTGGCTGAGCACAGGAAAACAGTAAGAGAAAGGGAGGTCTAAATAAAAGAAGAACAACTTGGCTAAGCATAGTAGTACAAGAAGATGGCAATTGTTTCTGTCCCCTGCTAATACATTGTACATCGATTATCATACATGTAGATAACTTCACAATTGATTTTATTTTTGTGTTACTCGTACTTCTCGGAGCATGAGTGTTATGAGACGGGATGTTTACTCCCTGCTCCAGTGGACCAGTGCTTGCCCACCACAATGAGCCGCATGGTCACCTGCCAGTGAGGGTAATCCACCGTGTCTTGAATCTAGTTTGAGTAAAAAAGGGAAGAGGAGACTGAAGAGATTATAGGGATCTAGTAACATTGTCTAATCCACAACAATTAATTAGAAATCCAGTGGTTCTCCATTAAGCATAGAACAGGTTTCGGTGGTTCGAATTTCCCTCTCGTTAAAAAGATATTTTGATTTGAAATGTTCAGATTTTTAATTATCCACTGGATAGTTATAACCATGTACAAAGTCAGTGCAATGAGTTGGGGAAGATCACTTCACATTTTCACTCATTACCCAGTCATATAGGTAACATTTTATTTACCATGCGATTTTCACACATCACTCAGTGGATATGTATGTACATGTATCAGGTCACAGAAATACATTTTTGATCAATCATTTTCAGATGTCAACAAAGTTACTAAAATATATATCCCTTTAAAAGAGGAGACTGAAGAGATTAAAGAGACATAAAAAGACAGAATGGACACAAAGGTGTATTGGTTCTCTCAGATTAGAGGATTATAATGAGTGATGAATGAATGGCACTGTTTCTATGTGTTCAGCTATACAGGGCATGTTCAGGTCAAATTTGTTTTTGGTATTTTGTATGGCTGTTTGTGTATGTATGTATGTGTGTGTGGGTGTGTGTGTGTCTATGTGTGTGATCAAATTGTTTATCTTTTAAGTTTTTGTTCTTTGATAAACAATCAATGATCTACTTGTTGGTTCAACTTTATAGGCCATAACATTAAATTTAAATTAAGCATAAAATCAATGTGGCATATATTTTTTAATTGGAGCAGAATTTTATTCTGCCAGAACTGGCCTCAAAATCCAATTTCTGTCGCTAAAACAATTGATGCACTAATGAATTCATTAATTAGGTACATGTATGGTATACAAAAAAGAAGCAAAATCAAGAGTCTGAAATACTATAGAATAACTCAAGACAAGAGGTAGGATAGAAAGTGAGAGCACTGAAATATTTTGAACTATTTCATAAAATGGTAACCTTTATTCAGGATTATTTTGATTAAATTTAATTGATGTGAACAAAACTGGTTGGCTGAAACGTGAACTCCTAAGGTATAACAAAGTGTTGACGTAAAATGACTGGTTTTAAATAACACTAAGTAATGAAAACTCTTGATTCTACTACTAGACTGGATTATGTTTAGGTCATGCCCTTCTCTTGACAAAGAATGATTTGATGTTGGTAATTATTCTTAGATTATGTTCTTTTGAAACATTTATGAAATGATCAAGGCCCTGTGAAAGCGAGCGTGAAGATTGTGTACATATTTACATTGTGAGCTCTTTTATTTGACAAGAAGTTGGCATGTGTCAGTGTTGACGACTGCTGAGAAACTAATGAACTCTGGTAAGGTTACAGGGTTATTTATAGAACGTTTATTATTATTTTTGTGAATGTTCACTCATTAGATCATATTTATTTCAGTTTCAGTTTCCCTATCAAATTGAACACATGGAATACACAAATACACAATGTTTCAACTTTCAAGAACCCTTTAACCATTGTTATATGTTATGTCCATTTATTTTGCCACTATTCTGCTTTAAATAAGCTCCATTTATTCTATTAATTAGAGCTTGGGATGTTCTTATGTTAAATGAAAACATATTAATACTTCATGTTTTCAAAACTCTTTCAAGGAAAAATGAAAATGAAAGACTGTGAAAGTAAAATGTTACAAAATGAAATAAACTGATCCTGTTAACTTGTACTCATTACTATCTTCTTTCCTCATCTTTTTGCATCTTTTTGGTACATTTCTTTTCCAAAATCCAAATAATCATACAGTATTTGTTTATTCACATGTACAGTACGTCAATTAGTATCATTATTTCCGTATTTGTTTTGCAGCCATGGGAAAGCACAGAGACACTCTCGATTCATTTGACTCGGCTGGATGGAAGCCTTGGATTCAACATAATTGGTGGAAGCGGGGCAAATCTGCAGGTAAGAGGGTAGCAATTTGTCTAGTTGTTATTGATAAACTCTAGTTCTTAACCCATCTACGACTGGTTCACAAAACACCCTGCATGGCTATGTTCTATGGAGGATGTTTGTTATGTCCATGTAAATCAAAGTTGAATAGTCTTGTATCGGTTATAACGGTTAACCGATTCAGAACTGGTCCTGGAAATGCCCAGGTTGGAATTATGGAAAATGCATTTCTGTCCTAAATCAACGCTCGAAATTGGCGTAGGCCCGATGGCCCGGGGCCAGTAAAAGTTGCGGTCGGGCCAGTAAAAAAATGAAAATGCCAAAGTTTGGTGGCCCGATCGGGCCACCAAATGTTTAAACCATAAGAAGACAACATCAAGGAATATGAATCTCAAGTTTGACACCTCTTAAAAACACTTTAATTGTGATTTAAATATTTGCAAGAAATGAAAAGGACGGACATAAAAAGTCGCAAGCGCACTTGCGCTAGTTGAATTAATCCTTATTTATGCCTACAAATATGTGCTATTTCCTCATATGAACACTCTCCCTTGAATTATCTACTTCTTGCATGATAAATCATGGTAAAATTAAACAACTTCCAGAGGTGTGTAATGACTAAAAGTAAAAGCATATGCTTATGCTGTTTTCTTAATTTCCCACACACCCCCTGGAAGCCTTTGCAACATGTAGAATATAAACATAGAACAACCAATCCACAGAGGGAGTATGTGTGCATACTAAGACCTATCAAAACACATGTCTAACTTTTCACATTCATTCATATTGCAAAGTGCAGTGTGCTTGCCTTTGCGATACCGTCCGCGATACCGTCAATAAAGGGGAATAATTTCATCTTTCGGATCATTATTCATATTTTTGAAGGTATTAGAAAGAATCATTTTTACAAGGTAGAGACTTGTGACTACTTGGAATTATTTTAGCTTGTAAAATAACAAAGATTTAAGTGATTTCATTTCCCGATTTGAAAAGTTAGACTTAGCTATGCTCAGTCCCATGTGTGTTTTTTTGTGTTGGAGATTTTATGGACCATAAAATAACAAAATCGTACATGGAAAAGAGCTTAGTTTCATCAGTTGATGACTCTTAGATGAAACTGCTCGATTCTAGGTTTTGTTTTGTTTATTCAGTGATGGATTTCTTTAATGATGGTGGTAATTTTAACACATAACTTCCATAATTTACCAATTAATGACCAAGTAGTCATGACCATTGTTTTTCTTTGTTTGTAAATTTTATTTTCGGGCCACCAGAAAAAAAGATAATTTCGAGCATTGGAATACAGTAACAAATGAGGCTAAACATTGCCCAGTACCCTGAAACTATGAAAATGGTTATTGTTTTAATTTTACTTTTGTTTTTCCTTATTTTTTTCGGGCCAGTAGATTTTGGTTTCGGGCCACCAAAATTGGAAAAATACTAATTTTACTGGCCCGACCGGGCCACCAGCAAAAAAAGTTAATTTCGAGGGTTGCCTAAATAAACAGTATTGAATGGGTTAACCCTTTTCCTAGGTGAACCTGGTAGCCAACCCCTTGACTACGGGAACCATGTTGGGTTGTGTACAAAGTCTATGGGGATTTCACAAACTCAAAGGGAACATGTTAACCTATGGAAATGTTCATATCTAGGCATTAATCAGTTAATGTCCTCTGTGTTTTACATGTACATCCTTTTCACTCCTTGATTGGCGATACCATGTTATTAACCCGTTCCCTTTGAAATTTTGAAATCTCCATAGACTTTGTACACAACCCACTCGGGTTCCCGTAGTCAAGGGGTTAATTCATGATATGCTAGATTATTATGTACGTAAACAAAGGGTTAATGTGGAATCTCAGGTCACTGTCATCGTGCCATATTTCTTCCAATTTCTTCAAGAAGTTTAGTAACATGACTAACATCTGTAAGTCATTATACGCATTATGAGTGACTCACACTGCGATGTCTGAGGAGAGTTATTATGTACGTATCATGTATGGCATGTATTAGAAAGTATGAGGAAAATGAGATACCATATCTAGCATTTGATGGGACTCATGGTTTTACTCCTGCTTCCATGGTTTTAATGAACACTTTATAACTGACATTGTAAATTTTTAACTTACTGACTATCTATTCAGTATTCTTCTTTTGAAGGTTCACAGAAAAATGGTTAGAGGGAATACCAAAATAAAACAAATTATGTTACTACAGTGCTATAATCAGACGCAACTTAGCAATGTAGGGATGGTTGTATGTATCATTATGAGATTTGATGGGAATGTTTTGTCAAAGATGTCTTATATATCTGTGAGATATGCAGAGTGGAGCCAAATCTACCTTGGTTCATCTATTCTTGGGATTTAATCTGTTTTTAACTGTTTGCCACTGAAAGCAACCAAATTTAATAGTTTGCCAGCTTTCTTTTGAAATGATGAAGATACCCTCTTGAACAGCGGGAAGGTGATCATAGGAACAGCTCAGTGGCAACACTTAGAGCAGATTAACGGACCAATAACAGCTACAAATCAGCATATAGCTGAAATCATGGCGCTGTAATTGTTGAGAATGAGACCTCTGTTATTGAGAACAGTCCAAAGAGATCCGCAGGAATTTAGTGCCCCCATTTCGGTGAAAAGAGCCGAGTCGCACTGACAAAGGGGGGCGCACAAAGGTTAGCATTGGGAGGCTGGGGTGTTTTGTGGGGGGAGATAATGGGTGTAATTCGGGTCATTGTGGGTGCATTCCTGCATCAAGATGCACCCTTTCATACGAGAAGTGGGGGCTGAATCAGAGAAAATTGTGTCTGGTGCCAGATGGAGTTCAGCTGAACTTAATTCTATATTTCTCTCCTTTTTAGGGGAAACAACAATGTATATTATATCCAAAGTGAGATGTTATGATATATCCATGTATAGATCATTTGAAAACTACTTAACTAGGGAATTTAAGATCCATTTAAATGATACGGTTGTTAATAACAACTGTTATATGTTGATACAAGTTATTACTCATGCATTGATGCATTTTGTGCAAACATGCTCAAGTATGGTACCATTTTGAAGCTATCCAGTCAAAACACAATCAATTGTACAGACATTTGTACTCTTCCAGTCTGTCTGGTTTACAGAATTTTTGTTTTGTTAGAACTACAATTTTCTTGCAAGTTACACATGATCCACTAATGTAATCAAGAAGAAAGTTATTTACTAGAAAATATATTGTATTGAAAAAACATAGTAGTTCGGATGTAGCACTTTTTATTTTCCATTTGAGTATACTCTCATAAGTTATTCAAATAAAAATGTATTTGTATCAGGGATACATATCCTATACAGCCATGAGAGTATTTGGGGAGATTTTAGTACAAATGAAACTGAATGGGCCCGGCCATCAGATGGGATTTGTTTGAATAGAAAGCTACTTCATAAATGAGCAGATGATCCGTAGATATATATATATATTTCGTACAGGTAATTGTGTACTATGACTCAGTGAAGTGAACATTCAATTGGCTTGGTACTATACAAAATCTGTGACAAGTTTGATACAATTTCATCAATTTGCGTAAGATCTACATGCATGTTGAAAATGTAGTGTAGGATTTTTTCATATACGGGTATATACATTTTATTTCTTGAAAATCATCAAAACTTGAATGATTGATAACAGTTTTACAGGTTTTGATTTTAATTATAGCTATTTGTTTGCAGTCATTTCATGACATAGTTAATTCTGAAAAACAGATTATTTGTTAATTTCAAAAAATGTATACCATTATGATTAGCTACCAAGCACCAAACATATTTTCCATTAGTCAGGACAATTTTGATGATGAAACTATTTAATCATATTGTTATAGATCAAATGTGCACCATTTTAAAAATGATTTCTATGTAGTGCCAATGACAGTTTCTAGTATCCAGTCTGATGAAAATGATGAAAACTATGAAACTTCTCCTACATATTGTCGAACACATTTTCCATTAATTTTCATGGATAGATATCTGTTCGATGGTGGTATATATTCATTGATGTATCCTGTTTCCAAATTTTAACAAATCTTGTTAATATAGTGCTGAACACTTCTGATGCAGTGAAACTTGAATCCACTGTATCGATATACGTTCCCCCATCAACTTAGATACCGGGTACATCAAAACTCAGAAGTATCGCCCCTGGGTCCTGTCCAAATTCATCTGGGCGGGGGTATCGTTGTCATCTCCAAAATCTCTAAAGGGAAGATGACAGTATGTAATTGAGAAGGATGGCAGGGATTAAAAGAACCGACACTGGGCATTTTGGTGTGTTTTTTTTGTCTCCCCTGTTTCTTTATTCATTACATGATGAATTTTCTTGCCCGAGAGAGTGCAAACAATTCAAGTTCTTGAATATTTTGAGAGGAGAGATTATGCAAATTTAGCAACCCGTTGCTGACAGCTGTTTCTATCTTTCTGTAGGGCATGTAAATGAAGTAATCCCTTTTTTTACGCTGGAATTCTTCTCAAAGTTTTATTTCTATAATAAATGTATTTTAGATGAAATGAGAGAAGATTTGTTTTAACTCTCATTTAACGATCTATAGGCATATCAATGTCTTCTTATTTTCAGAAATTAAAAGGTTGTTCATTTTGGTGATGACTCACTCCAAAAGGACACTTCTTTCTTGCAAACCAAGTTTTTTTTTTTTTTTTACAAATTATATACTTGATTGATCAATCATCATTATGAAAGACAAAATGCAATATATTAATTAGATATTTAAGTGTTTGATTTTTAAAATATGAATCAGATTTTGTATAATCTTATAATTTTCGTAGAAAAGGTACGAGTTATTAAATAAAAGTAGTCTCCGCAATATGATAAGTTCTTGATATGCATTTTGTTTGTATACTGTACCCACACAGAAAAATGGGACATTATTAAATTTTACTCTATACTCTATACTATCAATATAATATCAATAGTCTGCCAACTGTGCAAAAATTGCTTATAAATTGATAGATTGAGTCTAGATTAGAAGACTAACCTGAAGTGTTGGTACACCACATGTGATGTATGTAAGCACTATGTAAGCCCCTATATTTATATGTACATTGGTGTCCAAATATGGAAATGTACCTACATATGGGACTAAAGCCCAAATGCATACAGTGCGTGAGTAGGCTTATGCAAGAGAATAAAGATTTGTAAAATGTTACATGGGTTTGGAGATGTTTCCATACATCATGTATTTCAAGTGTTTGTAGATGCTTGTTGATGGACATTCAGATTTTAGTCCCTTCATTTTTATGCCTCCGCCAACGAAGTGGCCGGAGGCATTGGCCCGGATTCACAAAACAGGTTTGTAGGAGGTTTGTACAAACCATGGTTTATCCATGGTCTAAATCTATGGAGTGCCATTTGTAAACTGATGGTGTAAACTCCTTACTTGTTAACAATGTTGATGGTACACATAATTTACAAAATGCACCAAATAAATGTTTTTCTTCTCATATGGTGAAATTTGCTGGTTATCATTATAAATTATAAATTGTTGTACTTGTATACGAGCAGCACTCCATAGATATAGACCATGGATCATAAACCATGGTTTGTACAAACCTCCTACAAACCTGCTTTGTGAATCCGGGCCATTATGTTTTTGGGTTGTCCGTCCGTCCGTGGGTACGTCCCGTTTTCGTTCTTGCGATATCTCAAGAACCGGTTGACGGATCAACTTCAAACTTGGTATGAGTGTACATATTGGGGTGACAATGATCTGCTTAGATTTTGGGGGTCATGAGGTCAAAGGTCAAGGTCACAGAGCACAATATACATGTATGTGCAAAAATAGCTTGTAATAGCAAGATTTCAATCAAACTTGGTACCTGAATGTATCTTAGGGAGCCAATGTACATGTAGCCATATCATTTGGGGGTCATGAGGTCAAAGTTCAAGGGCACATAATTCATATGCGAAATAGCTTGTGATTGTAAAAGCTCAATAAATGAATGTCAGATTTCAATCAACTTGGTAATGGTACCTGAATGTTAGGGAGCTGATGTAGCAACACAATTTTGGGGTCATAAGGTCAAGGTCACATGACTCATTATGTGCAAAAATAGCTCGTAATTGTGATATCTCAAAATCTGGATGATGATTAACCATCAAAATAGAGTTTACAGAATTATAATTCAGTGTTGTTTATTTCGTGTGATAGCGGAGGCATCATTTCAACTGCACGCAGTCGAAGATCCATCTAGTTTTAAAATATATTCGTTCTCAAGTTTGAATTGAATCAAACTTATATGGTTGATAAGACACAATATGTATAAAATTGAAAGAAAGATACATGTTTAGTGTATAAGTCTAGACAAAAAGATTATGTTGTGCAGCAGAACATCACAGTTTAGTATTCCCGCTGAAGTAAGCAAGCATAAAATTTCAGCTTCTCAGAAACTCCAAATTCAAATTCCGTGACAGAAGTCTCGGGAGATTATTAGCGCAGGTGTAAGGAATCCATCACGTATAGTGCTGCCGAGAGTTTAACCCATTTGGGACTGGGTCTGACACCCAGACTACTTGGACTGAGATCCATAGATAAAGAATGTAATAGTAATATACCAACATCATACAGTCTTGATAGGGTTAATAGAGAACTTCTTATGATAACATTTTTCTGCCAAGTGATTTTGATCTGCAAGAGACATGTGTTGTATTTGAATGACTGACAGTGATTAATAGTGCCCAGTGACAAAACTTATCTCCCCAGATTTTAGCCAGTGAGACTTCATTTCAAAGTTAGTTCAAGATCTTTTGGAGCAGGTGCACACAAGTAGGCTTATACATGTAGCTGGTAAAAAGGGGGACGTAATATATATATTGTATTTGTAATCTATAGATATATACATATACATATATACATATATTATGTATATTATAGAATTGTTACATGATGAGATGTTCCTTGGACTTGGGGGTACACTATTTCAGATATGGGGTCTATGGAGGATACACCAACATTTTTTGTAATTAGTCTTGGGGCAGGATAGCCCACTATAGTTCATATATTTAAAATAATCCATTGCATACTATTGAACTATGTTTACAAATGAAATTTACCAATAAACTAGAAACTATTTTTTGTTTTCAAAGTGGATACCCTTTTCTACAATACATGTATTATTGGAGACACACTATCCAGGAGTAAGACTTGGAACAACCTAGAACCTCCTTGGAACAACTTTGGCACTGAGACAAACAGGAGCTAGACTAAATTGGACCTGGCATATGGCATGGAAAGGTCAGGGCTCCTGGACCAAGAAATAGTTGCTTCAATTCCCCAAGAAAGTATCAGATGTTATGATTGATTTTTGTTTAAATTCCTATTTCAATGCTTTTCCTTGAACAAAATTCCAGTGGTAATTTACATTCCACTGTGTTCCTGTGTTTGGGAGATATGCTGGAGTCTCAAGCAGCAGGTCAAATAAAGAAGGGAACGAAAGATTTGTATAAAATATTTTATGAAAAACAAAGCACTATTAACCCATTCAGCCTCGGGACTGGTTCTGAAAATAATTGGGCTAAGGTCTATGGAGAATACATGTTGTAGCAAAATCAATCAGCCCTGAACGTGAAATACCCACATCAAGGCAGTACGTTGGCTGAAGTGTATACAGCAAGGAGTTCCACACAATAGAGAACTTGTGTTGTGTTGGTAATGGTCTTAATTAGGCGTGAAGGATAAATCATTTACAAAATATTTACCTGAAGAAGTAAAAGCATAGAGGTCGAATACCTGAGTTATATTTCATTCATTATGTTTTTAATTTAACACATATTTTCTTTCAACCCATGAATTTGAAAACGATCTAACTGCAGCTTTGTACACCATGTATGCGTGTATATTGTGATATTGAAGTATTTCTGTATCCAGCCACAATGCAGTAAATCATGCAGGGAAGCAGGCAAAATGGAAGCATTGTTGTTACAAGAGGTCAGAACTGTCCAGCGCATGGACTTGGGACCATTAACCATTAGGCCATTATTCTGTTGCGGTCAACCATTACATGTACACCAAACATAGGGCCCCTTTCAGATCTAGAAGGTGGAGTACTGGGGGTGTTTCACAAAGATTTTAAGTTGAACTTACCTCTAAGTTGGAGCTAACAATTAAGGAAAGCTGTTAGTTTCTTTGTAAGATTGTTGAAACAGTTCATTATAAAAGACATACCTTTTGATACACGTAATCAGTAATATGAAGCAGTTGATATGATATTGAAGTAATCAATATGAATTTTAGTTGGAAGCCTGAAACATTTAATTGTTTTTTGCTTTTGAATATATGTTTTATTCCGAAGAGTACATGTGGCTTACCATCATTTTAACATACTTTATTAGTCAAACCTTTGAATTTAGGTCTTTGGGTGGAGTTAGGGTTACTAGATGTGAAATGGTATTATATGCTGGAACTGGGTCTGTACTGTATCCCTCTTTCATCCGTGCTATATAAACATAGCCTGCCAAGGAATGCCTCAAGATGATAGATATGCAGATGGGGATGGGGGGCTTGCTTTCTATCTCCTCAGCTAGCTTTGTCCCCCTGCTTGTATCTTTGTCCAGGTCTTGAGAAAATATGCATTTATAACTGTCCTGAAGATTGTCTCTTGTTTTTGTTCTCTGTCTTTGTCTCTTTCTCTCCATAATTCTTTAGTATTCTTCCCTTTCGACCCTGTGTCCTAGCCATCTTCCTTGTTTCATATTCCTGTTATTCCAGTTGGTTAACCAGTTCAGGACTGGTCCCCTGCAAATACGCGGGCAGAACTGCTCCAACCTCTCTGGTCTACATGTATCTATGGAGATTGCATGTTATACAAAATCCATCAGTCTTCAATGGGTTAATTTCATCATGTATCTCTTCCTAGCTATTTCCTCCCCTTTTTAAATCTTTCAGTTACTCATCATTATTTTGTATAAACATTGACAAAAAGATTGAAGGGACAATTAAATTCCTTTTGTATCCTGGGCAGTCTCCATAGGCCCTAGTCCTTAGCCTGCACTTCCATTCCCTTTAAAATATCATCCATACATGTACTTGTACCTTGCCCCTGTTCTGTAACCATGTCATCTTCAATTATCTCCTCCACACTTCCACCCATCAGGACTGACTGTCTTCCTCATCTCATCTCACTTTCTCTCTTTGTCTTCTGCCGCCTCCCGATAATCAACCCAGTATCTGCTCCCTGTAGTACTGTACTGTACATGTGTATGGTTACTTGTAATTGTTCTTTTTATTTCTCTTTTGTTCAATATTTTCAGAGAGTACATGTATGTTCCAGAGAAAAAATACACGGATGCTCAGGGTGAATTAGCCCCCAAAATACCCCAAAAAGCCCCCGAAAATCATAAAAGAGCCTCTGTAAATTTGCATAGAATTCAATGCAAAACAAATTTTAGAGCGCTATTTTTATTCAGGCAAGCTTGAAAAGTAGCCCCCAACATTGTAATGTTTTCCCTGGTACATGTACATGACATACCCTCCCTTGCCAAAAGTATTGCAACATAGACACATGCATTACACAGGAGGCAATGTATGGCATGATAATAAGTGCTGTATTAATTAATTTGTAGTAAGTGATTTAAGATCTTATTATCAGGCACATTTCAGTAAAATATCAAGAGTCATTTATCATGTTAAAGTTCATGAAGTTCTAGTATTTTGTTGGGTACCCGCGCATTCTGATAATGGCGTGCATCCTCCTTGGTAGAGTCCCGTATAGACCATGCAGTCTTTCTTGGGTGATGCTGCCCCAGACCCTGAAGATAGAGCAGATCAAACCCTCCCTGGTGGTTGGTCGGTTCTTGGTGAGGGCTCTCTTGATGGCATCTCATATACTCTCTATCGGGTTAGCATCTGGTGATTGTTCTGGCCACTGCACCCTGTTGACGCCATTTTCGTCATACCATTGGTCCATCTGGGCAGCCCTGTGCGCCGGTGCGTTTTCATCCTGAAAAAGAACGGGTGTTGCGCGTCGCCAAAGATGTTACCAATGGATGGAAACAAGTGAGAGTCCAGAATCTCCCGATATTGTTTTATTATCCATGTTCCCGTACACGACAACAAGATCGCCGACTCCATAGATGCCGACACACCCCCAAACAATGACTGAAACTGCATTCCTTGAGTGTAGATCAGGTTCCTTGGGCCGTATGAGGTGTCGGGTTCATGCCAGACTCTTACTCTTCCGTCGTTGGAAGAAAGGCAAAACCTACTCGTGTCGGAAAAGACCGGAAGTGACTCCAATTGTCCTACACCGTCCAATCCCTCACTCTGGAGGACTACCTAACGCCTCTCTGACGATTGACACGAGATATGAGAATCTTTCTACTGGAAATTCGGGCATGAGTATAGACGTCTTTGTGTCGTCCTCTTTGAGATTATCCTATCAATCCTGTAGCTCCAGTGAGCTGCCAAAGTTTGTGCAGATTCGAATCGAGTCATACAGTACGAGCCGGAAGCAGGAGATACCGATCTTCCAGACGTGTGGTCTTTCTACCTCTGGCAGATCTTGGTCGCTAGTCAAAATTATCCGTTTCCCTATGGCGTTTACTCAATCTGTACACCGTTTGACGGCATACCTGAAAGTGTTCCGCAATCTGAGCCACCGAAACCCCCTCCTCCCTCAGGGCGACGATCTGTCGGTGTTGCACGTTAGATAACCCGGATGTCTTAACCATGGTGTGTGCATGAGGGACTCAGTGGCCTTGAATGAGAAGGTGAACATTATGCACCTTTCATTTATACCGAAATATTGGTCAATATTCAATTATTTAGAACAAAACACCGCTACAACATAGATAAGTCATTTACCAAAAATATATCGAATTTCACCATGTTGCAATACTTATGGCACGGGAGGGTATATATACTGTTCATTGCTTGTTTTTCCTTTTTGTAATGGTACACTTCCTCCACTACATTCCCCATCCATTATCAACTGTCCATCGCTTTGCACCTTTAGCCCATGAGACGTGTCATCTATGAACATTGATGCTGGCAAGAGATGTTAATGGACGAATGGGGGATACGAAAGAACGAATAGCGGAAGTACAAATAGATTTCAGCTGGGAGAATTTAGGGGGGCATAGAACTCACTTTGCACCTTCAGCACATAGGTTGTGTGTGTCATCTCTGTACATTAGTACTGGGTTGAGACCGGGGCAAAGCTGGTATTTTGTTTGGTTGGATGGCATCAGGGGAAAGGCAGAGCTTGTTTTGGGTCCGGGGAGAGTGGGGGAAGGGGGGGGGGGGGGGTGGAAGGGGGTCACAGATCCTTTTGGGGGCATTTAGTAGCCGAAGGATGCACCAATATGCCAATGATTTTCATAGAGGGCATCTTAGGGGGCACCCGGGTAAATTAAAAATGTGTTTTTTGAGGGCTCCTTTTCAAGCTTGCCTACATGAAAATAACACTCTGAAATTTGTTTTGTATTCAGCTATATACAAATTTATGGAGGCTCTTTTTGGCGTTTCTGGGGCGAATTTGCCCTGAACCCCCCCCCCCCCCCCCCCCCCCGGTGAAATTATTTCACTTGGGGCACTTTTAATTTGTTGGGGTGCACATGCCCCCTCCTGGTCATATGTGGCTCCACCCCTCGCTAGAGATGAACAGTTATCAATGGGTGGAAGCACAAATAGTTGTCATCCGGACGGATTGTGGAGGTATGAAAGCTGAAAGCTAGACTGACAGGCTGGATTCCTTTCTCTCCCCGTATTGTGCTTTGCTTTATACCTGTGTCATCCCTCATTGGGGGATGGCCAGTTGAGTTTTATAGCCAGAAATATGTGAAGACTAGATCCGTACATGTATGTGTTTTTCGGAATTAACTCTAATGATTGTGCATTGTGTTTGTGATTGAGACTATGGGATTTCCTGTATTCCTCTAGGTGCATTTTATAGGTAGCTATCATTCGTATTAATATATTGATATTAATTAATTGATCTGAATATTAAGTATTAATTAATTGATCTGAATTAGATAAAGTGTACAATGTGTTGTTTATTTCAGACAATAATTATTCCAATTACTTGTAGATCTATGTTAATTGTTTCAATATTTGTTGTTCTTACCCCATACCCTGGTGCTTGGAATGGAGAGGGGGGGGGGGGGGGGGGGGGGGACATCGAGGAAGAGGAATATACTATGTTTATATGTAACCATTGTCATCAGGGTGTTTGGAGATAGCATACCAATGGGAAATACAAGAATTCCTTTTATTTTAATCACTGAACGACATGATTTATGTCCATTAGTTAATTTTGATGTTAATCACGTCATTTTTCTCTCTAGGGCGAAAATGGAACTTCTGAAGGGATAATAGTGTCGAGAATTAACGAGAGCGGGCCTGCAGACAGATCACAGCTGCACATCCATGACAGAATTACTGAGGTAAGTCTGAATAATGATTGTACAGATAATGGACCACATTTGCCTTCCGTCATCTGAACTGAAGTTACAATGTACTGCATGCATTTGATGGCTATGTTTGTGTCAGGAGTTTTGTGTTGAGGATATTGTATGTGTGGTTAGTTATGTGTGTGTGTGTGTGTGTATGTGTGGTTATTTATGTGTGTGTTTGTATGTGTATGTTTATGTATGTTAGTTTGTGCTTGATGCTGAAATCTAAAAAGAAATTTCTTTTGTTGCATCTGATGGTTCCTTGGTTTGTAACTTACATAGTTTGCTTCCTTTAAAAGGATAGTAACATTGTCCAAATCCTCAAAATCCAAATGGAAATCTAGCGGTTCCCTTATACCTTGTTGTATTCTTATTAACAAAAAAAGCATGGGACAGGTTTCGGTTTTTCACATTTCCCTTTCGTTAAAAAGATATTTACGATTGAAGTGTTCAAATTATACAATGGATCGTCAGAACCATGTACAAAGTAAGTGCAATGAGTTAGTGAATATCACTTTGCATTTTTGCTCATTACTCGGCCATATAAAGTCATTTCACTTGAAATTTTCACACAACACCTAGTGGATAGTATCAACCACTCATCACTTTTTGCACATGTCAACAAAGTTACTAGATCCCTTTGAATACCTGTATGTAGATATACATGTATACAGATTTAAACCATATACAGTATATACTTGAATAGCAAAGAACTTTCCATATTTTGGGGGAAACAGACAAGAGAAAGGGAGGAAATAATGATTATAAACCTGCATATTTACTTCTTTTTTTTTCAACCTATACCTACACAACAAGTTTTGGCAAAGAACTTTCCATCTTGATGGAATAACAAAGGGGGGGCATGAGGAGGCGACATGAGGTGAGGAACGTGACAGAATTTGTTTTGCAGATGTGCATGGCGTGGTGGATCCCGCCCCCTCGTTTACGCATCCGCCTGATCCAATTGTCCCCCCAGTGACATGCGTTGTTAGGCCCAGGTGCTGATAGCCTGCTGATAGCCCGCTGAGATGAAGCGAGTCCGCAAACTTGGTTGGGACCTACAAATACAATGTAATAGCGATACCATACTACAACGCTAGGAACTAACTGTTTTGCCTTGTGACCCAGTCGGGCAAGTAAAAATATGATTTGTCACATTCTAGTGGCCTGAAACCTAAATCTGGTGTCCTAAATAAAGAAATACATTACAAATGTTGTTATATTTGGTTTCCCATTTGGGCCAGTGCCCTGGGCCAGCGGGCCTGTGCTAATTTTTGAGCATTGCATACTGCAGAGTTGCCTATAAATGGTTCTATACCTCTATTACCATACCCCTCCTATACTCCCTCCCTTTCCCTGACTTTTACAAAAGGGGCATCAATGTAAACTGGAATAAACAGGCTTTTCTATGATACCAAATCGATGTCAGATCATAATTATAGGGACAACAGAGATATGAACGCTCAAACTTGAGTTGCAGAACTCTTTTTGAGGGGAATGTCGAGTGATGAACAGATTGCAAGCCAAGTGATGGAGTGCAAATCAAGTGTTCAACATGTATACTATCCATCAAGTCAGACTAAGGGGATCTATTTAGCCAGTCTGGAAACTAGAACTATGTCAAATATGTTGACATACTATTGAATGAAATGAAGGCGATAAAAAGGATGTTAATTGATTAACTTCAGTAACTTTTATCATTTGTTGTTCACAAAGCATTGTGTCCAGACAGTGAGGATTTAAATTGGGTGTGCCATACTGAAGGTCAATTGTCAAATATATTGACAAATATCTTCCAAACACAGTTTGTTACAAAGTAAATTTCTAAAACAAGATTAATTGTGAAGTTGTTGACTGGAAACATAATATTGTTCAGTTATCCCTTTCATGAAGTTATTATATTGGCCATTAATATGTCTACAAATATGTACACCACTGTAACGTTTTGACTGGCTATATAGAAATATTTTGTTGTGAATGGATCCCACTGGGAATACTCGGATCTCTGTGGGGTAATTACGTGGGTTGTCACCAACAACACGAAGGACAAAACAGCAATTGATTTCTTAAACTGATAAATGACAAACTAGGTTATTCTTCAACTAATATCCACCCACGAGCAAAATATTTCAGCTGATGTATTTGTATGATTAAGTATCCTTAACCCAATAAAGATGATTTCCTTAGTTTTGGAATAACACACATTTTCCATCGACCCCAGACAGCGTATTTACTGGACATGGGTCCCGTTACAGAAAGAGATACAATCGATTGTAAGTCAGAAACTTTGCGTGTTTCAACCAATCAGATTTGCGCATTTAGTAAAGATTATTTGACTTACAATTAATTACAACTTTACGATAGATTGCAACTCTTTCTGCAGCGAGGCCCAGTTCTCAATGGGTTAAGGTATATAGTATTCCACTGGGACTGTGATTGATACCATGTTGGGCAAACCTTGGCCTGTGTTCACTGCACTTTTTGTATCCAGCAATGGCAATTATTCAATTTGAAGCTTACAATTTTGGTGTACAAAGTGAATAGATAGAAAAACGTTTATATCTATTAAGTTCAAACCACATAACTCTACTACTATAGCAGTGTATGAAAAGATTGAAAAAGAATGCACATTTATGCATAATTTATGTATAATGTCTAATTATTTTGACCAGCGGAAACGAAAAGCACATTAACTATACATGTAAAACTCCCTAGGGAACCAATGTGTAGCAGGTCCAGACAATTACAAAGGTGGCACTTAGTTAAAGTTTGGAATTAGGCATTGATCCCATGTCCTATTACAATATTAGCGCTCAAAAGGTGATTGATTTGTTTTCTGTTGCCAACAATGCCACACATATCTGGCATGTTTGTATTTTCCCCCCTCTCTTAGAGCAGCATTCCTCTTTAAGTTGAAGTATTGATGCTTTTCTCCCTCTTTCCTTTATTTATTTGCTCATGAATACATCTTTTATATTTGTAGCTCTTTGATTATCCGCCCGCCCGCCCGATACAAATGTAGTAACACGCTTCCACGTGGAGCGCATACAGTTCCAGTTTCTGCAAGGCAATAAAATTGTAACAATTGCATTGTAATTCATGCGATGTATAGAAATGCTGTGCCGAATGTACTTTACTAAAGTTTACGATTGACACAAAAATCTTTATATCATGTTTCATCTACTTTGTGTAATTTGATAGCTCTGATCAGTGAATAACTTTTTTTTCCACAATGAGTAATCAATCTGCTAGAGCTTTTACCATTCAGTGTGAATTCATGTACAAAATTGTTAGTAATCTTTAAATAACAAGGATGGTTCGGAAAATAATATATTTTATCATCTAATAAAAAGACCATGCGCTTTTTGTCACTGATATTCTGAGAACCATGCTACATTTAACTACAAAATATAATTATTGTTATATTTCAATTCACAAATGCCATTTAACTAAAACATTATGTACAATGACTCCACACTATAATGCATTGAGTCATTCTTATGCACGTAATTGTATCATTGTATCGTTGTAACAAAAATACAAGATGTTAGTCACGTAATAAAGAGTCCATTCTTATTTAAAGTGCATCAATGTGAAATTTGCGAAATCTTAGTCACACAAAAAATGATTTCTGGCAAATGTAAATCTGTTGTCTTGCACACCACTTTTGAAGACCAAGATTGCGTCCAGTAATGAATGAGTCACAATACAAGGCCTTGTAGGGCTGCCCAATTTATCGTCAATTTCATAAGTACATTGCTTGTTTTTCCACAAAACCGGCCCACACCATCATCTTCCACCGCTACCGCATCCCTCCTTGGCGCATCTCTTCATCCTTTCTTTGCGGGATGGGAGAGATGAAAGGAGGGAGAGGAGGTCTCGGTAATGGTGGTGCGCCCGTCTGAACTTATTCAAGATGTCGTAAATCATCAGATTTGATGGAATAAGATGGGACTGTATGATCGCCCCCAAGGCCTGCAGCCACGGTTACTGTTGCCCTGTAAAAATGAGACTAAAAGAATATAGATGCTTCGTGTCTAGCCTACCCCTTTTCCACATTAACGTAATGTCCCAGAGTTTTTGTCGCTAATGTCGTGAGTGGAAAATGAAAGAGTGAGCATCATGTTTTTTAGTGTACATCATTTAGTTGGAATGAAATAACTTTTGAGATGCTCCTCGGGGCAAATGTGAAACTGGATGAGCAAATAGGTAAATGTACTTACATGTAAAGGAGCAGGCAAGAAATGACGAAGATGTGGATACAATTGAAAAACTAAAAGATGAAGGTATATGAGGCTGCAAATGATTTACACAGACAATGTCATTTCCCTCTCTTTTGTGTAGGACAATTTGGATCGAAGGACTTTTTAAATTGATTTTTTTTTCTCTTTTTCTTTGGTTAAGTGGTCTTTACAAATTGTTTCATTGTAGGTCCAACATGACTTCTCTGTACAGACAACAAACGTTTGCAGCAGTACATGTCGGCATGTACTACAGACCGCTTTTCTCAAAGACAGATTCTATATCTAACAGTTGTCTTTTTTTGTTGTTTGGTAAACAATGCTTTATATTCATAAACACGCTTTCCTACACCAGTAGGGAAGCCATCTTGGAGAGGGATTAAGAATAAAACCATAATTACTGGTACACATACAATTTGATGGTAGAAAAATGAGTTTGATCTTTGGTATTGATTATGGCCTGGACTTTTTCTTTTGATACCTCTAAAGTGGGAATCTTACAAGGTTTTGCAAATAAGATGGGTTTGGAGGGAACCTATAGAAGAGTCCAAAATACAATTAAGGCTGCCCCTTTCATCATCAAAGCAGGGTTAAATGAATCAGTTAAATGGCTAATTAAAGGATGCCGCAGAAGTTAAAGGAACTGAAAATTGATCGCATCCTGTATGGAACAATGCGGCGATACAAGACCCATGGATGGTCTTCTATTGGCATCAAAAGTGAAATTTCATGACAATTTACCTAATCGCTTGTATAGTTGTACTTTTATGTATCATTCTGTTATTAACAATGCTCATTTGGAAGAGCTTCAAATACAGCAAATGGACAATGGCAATTGTGTTCTTTGGAGTCAGAAAGTCTGAAGATGGTTGGCAGCTAGGAAATCTGTTTTGAGCTCTCTTTTAAAAAAACTTTGTGGTAGTAAATAACGTGCTTTATGTTAAAGTCCTTTGAAAAATAAGGTTTAACGATCGGAAGTTGTACATTACAAACTCCCTGAGCAATTAACAAGCCTTTAATTTCTGGTATAGAATACAATGGTCACAAATTAATCTTATTTTGTTATTGTTCTGTAAATGGTTGGTAGATCTAAAACTGCTGATAGAGGTACAGGTATGTTTCTCATATTTGATTGTTAAATTCCCTTTTAAGATTTACTATACCTTGTTAGAGAATCAACCAGTAAATGTTTTGTGTTTAGAAATACATAAACTATTTCCCTCTTGGATCATATAGCATTAACCTCCAATTCAAAGAATATTACCTAGGAATAAATTAGAGTAATCTGCATAAATGTTTGAATGCAGATGTACTTTCTTTCTATTGGCTCATTTATATAAAGGTAGTCCATGATTTACACCAGCTTTCTCCTGGCTATGCTGCCTTGGAAATTTGATTCTCATGGCTGAATGTGTTTATGTACAGTTAGAGCTTGTCCCCTGTCATGACTGTGGATGAGAGGTGATTTGTAGGTGAAGCAGAGAGGTGGGAGGACATGGGTGTATGTTGGCTTGGTCTGCACCATTCGATCTATGTCTAATTTTGCACGTTGACACAAAATGTCCATTTTCCAAACTACAAATTTCACTCACAACACTAACCCTAACCCTAACGTTAACTCTAACCCCAATTCCAAGTCATAATCATAATACTCTGCTTGGCATAATACGATTGGGGTTTGGGTGGGTGGTGGGCCAAATTCCCCTCATGTTTTTTTCCCTTCAAATTATGGGGGGGGGGGGGGGGGGGAACAGCCTACCCGGAACAGCCCCCCCCCCCCCCCCCCCCCAACTCCTGTACCTACTTCTAAGCCTAAGAATGCTAATGTTTGTTAGTACTTAGACAACCGTGGAGTAGCCTAAATGGGTGTAGACCAAGCAATTTGTTACCAACAGAAGCAATGTGCTGGAAGATATGAAGGGGAAAGGGGGAGGGGGTGGCCTCCCAGGGCCTTCCTCTCTCTATACTCTTAGGTGTTTTAATGTGATTAGATATGTAGATGCAGGTATGGCACATTGAACACAAGCTACTGATGCACACACATTGTCAAGATTCCTGCTGATAAATCTTCTCAAGCCTCTTCAGTTCATGTGAGTGAGAGGAGATAACTGCGGTGAGAATATATGAGGAGAGGAGGAGGAGGGGGAGGAGGAGTAGGAGGAGAAGGAGGAGGGGAAGGAGGACACGGAGGAGGAGTAAGAGCAGAATGAGGAGGAACAGGAGGAGGAGCAGCAAGAGTGAAGGAGGAGGAGAAGAGGAAGCAGGCAGAGAAGGAAGAGGAGGAGAAAGGGGGAAGAGAAGAAGGAGAAGAGGAAAAGGAGGAGGAGCAGAGGGAGGAGGAGGACAAAGAGGATAAGGGGGAGGAGAAGCAGGAGAAGAATGAGGAGGTCTACTCTAAACCTTGGAAGAGGACGAGAGGGAAGAAAAAACAGAAGGAGAGAAGGGGTGGATGCAAAACAGATGGAAGAGAAATAGGAGATGAAAGCAAGAGGATGAGGAGGAAAAGAAGGAGGATAATAGGAATAAAAATTGTTGTGGAAAAGTAGGAGAAGTAGGAACAGGAGAGGCAGGAGATTAAAGACAGCGAAAAGGAAGAGCAAGGAAAATGAAGGGACGAAAAGAAGAAGTTCATTTTGTTTTTGCAAGTACTATTATAGAGTAAGAGGATGAAATACTGACCATATGACTTAGCAAGCTAATGAGGCTCTAGAGAATTTTAAAAAAAGTACATTCGAGAACAAAAACAAAGAGGGACAACCTCTTGAATCAAACAGGAAACGCTTATACGATTGAATGCCTTTGCTGCATGTTAACCCATTAGCCTCTAGTGTACGTTATTCCCATAGAGTTAATACATGGTCCACTGGATTCCTGGTTGCAGTGGGTTAATTCTTTGCTACTCCTTCATCCTGTTGTAATGTATTTTCCTCTGTGTGCCAGTGACCCTGCAATCTGCCATCAACTGAAGCAGAAATGATTCAAGTTGATGTTGAATCCTGCTTAAATAAGACTCTAACTGAACACCAAAATATGCTTACAGTTTACACAGTACGCACATGTACTCATACTCATCTCTTCCTCATCTCTTCCTCCCTTACACTCATACATCTGTTGATCTTTAAAGGAATAGTAAAGTTCAGGTTCCAAATGGTTTTGCCTACATTATAATGAAGTAGTACTTGTAATCTCTGGATTGGTGAAATATATTATTTCTTATTCCTCACTTGAAAATGGTATATATGTATATCAGAAATTTGATCAGTACTCAAGAACTGGCAGTTGGGTCAATGCAAGTCAGTACAAGTCCATTCTACACACACTGTAATATGTACAGTGACCTGGCCCTTTACAATAAACAATGCACAAGCAGTTCTGCCCAAGTCAGATAAGAGTTTGACAGTAGAGGTCATATGGTAATCCAGACCAATTGACCCAAAGTGACCTTTGGCCCTGGTCAAGTCCTCTGACCATGACTTACATGACCTCCACTTCCCCTGAAGGGACATGAGTGGACAACAGTGGACTTTCACTGGGCAGCTGATACTATCACCAGCAGAAGAATGTCTTTGATAAATTGATGTAGTATATTCTTGGGGGTCAGGATTTTGTTATGAAATTTTGAGGGTTCTGAATTTCTTCCAGCTCAATGAGTATTGAGCTAGCCTATCCGTTAGGCGTCTGAGCTTTCTGGCAAGTACTAATCGCGTTATGGAGACGAAAAACCGGTGATCTCGAACCCGATGCGCGGAGCGCATCCGCCTATCATCAGTCATTTACTCATCATTATTCATATATGTTTATTGTATGTATGACGTGAAGTAACGTACCGACCTCAATTTATGGCCTAAACTTTAACCCATTCCCTTCATGATTCTGAAATCGCCATAAACTTTGCACTCAGACCAACCAGTTCCCGTAGTCAGAGATAAATTGTGTGAGAGAGAGAGAGAGAGAGAGGAAGAGAGAGACGTCGCATAGCTAGCGTATGGCGAACTGTGCTGTGTGAGATTGTGTGTGACTGTGTGTAACTGCACGAGTTCTCTGACCGTACCACTGCATGCACTGCAGAGTTCGTATGACGTTACAGCATCATCGCTCATTGGCCTATTTTGGTCCATGTCACATAAATATTCATGAAATAGCTTTGCGGGGGGTTCGTAGAAATGCTACGAAGAATCAATGTAAATCAAGGCAAATAAAGAAAATAAAAACTTTTCACGTTCATCACTGGTGATAGGCTTCGCGCTGCACGCTCAAACTAGGCATATCGCGGTTAGTACACTGCCGGTAGAACCTGCCAGACAGCACGATGCCTATTAGATAGGCTAGTATTGAGCTGGCATGTCCCCAATGTGCTTCATATTGGAGTCTATGGAGAATGCAGCCTCAAAGGGTTACGGATGGGGCTTTTGACCGATGATCAGTAGTAAATGTAGTAATCACACAGTCACATATATACATACATATATGTACATGTAATGTAGGGTTCGGGAGACTTTTGTCATGCCAATGTGAAAAATATAAACTACTTATAATATAAGACTTTGGGCATTGCCTAAGTTGTTAATTGCATTAAATATAATTTGGACCCAATTATTTTGTGTTAGAAATGAAAAAGACTCAAAGCGACCGAGAAGTAATCAACAAAACAAAGTAAACGATTGAAACAAGTTTATACTAAAACACACCAGGGTGCATTGCAGGACATGTGTTTAGACATAATGTAAACAACCCTGGGAGTCTGGGAGTCTGGGACATGGTATTAAATTTTCATGTAAAACAAAAAAAGTGATGAGACCTGGGATTGAAACTGGTTCACATCAGGATCAAGAAAGAAGGATATAGATTAATGTCAGTGGAAAGGTCACCTTACAACATTTAGGAGGGATCCATTTGCACCCCTTGTAGCGCAATTGGCCCGGGGATGTTTCTCATGAGGGTGTCAGATGTTAGGAGAACCCATCATTCTCGTTGACACCCAATGCCATCATCAATGTTGTGCCTGTTTTGGCACCTGCAGGGGGGTGTTTATGGGAGAGGAGGGGAGGGCATTAATGCAGAGGTATCTATCTCTTGAAGAGCATCTTCAAATCCTGTCAAATTGGTAGTGATGTAATGAGAGAGGTGGCTTTTAATCCTCCCATTGCTGAAGGTGTTCAAGATGGTATTAGCGATGACAACACAGATTTTAAAGGCAAGGTATCACCAAGGAGGTTTAAAACCTCCTTGGTATCACATCTTCACATTCTGACAAATACATGACGGTAGTATTATTATTGAAATGTAAGAAGCCAGTCTATAACACACATACTACCAGGGTAAATCATGATGTATAAAGTTTCACTACAGGAATAAATTAATGTCAATATATTTATCTCTCGAACATCTTTCAAGTTTGCCAAATATTCAGTAATTTAAAATGGGCAGATGTTTCTTATTTCTCCCATAGACAAGTAACACATTCAATACGTCATTAGATTTTCTTTGGTGCTGAAAATGAATTGGAGGATCTTTTTATAATTGTGGGGGCTGGTTTGGCTTTTCAACGGCTAAATCACCCTGTGCCCCATGCACACTACTGTTCTGCTCAAACTAATGCCAATTCTTATACATGTTCTCAGAAACCATTGAGTAAAATCAAGGAACTTTGATTGAAGCTCCTACTTGGTAACTTTATCCTTTCTATTTCTGTATTTCGATTTTTGTGATATGTCATAAAAACATGGACTCTCAAAAAGAGAGACACTGTTTTTTTTATAAAAGAAACCTCTTTGCTTTTCTCTTGAAAGGTGTTATAGGAGTAAGCACAATCTTGCTCTGGGTACTCTCTCCATTCATGCTAAACAACTTTATTACAAGATTCACTCACGTATATCCCTGTCTTTAGAAAGTGCTCAACCTAGACATGTTTGTGTACTCTGTGACCCCTTCGGGGATGAATTCAATAACTTGTTGGTGCGCTGATCGGGTACTGATTAAAATCCCCCTAATAAATGGTATTTTGCAAGCCAAGAAACCCTGCGGTCACCCCTCCCTTCCACCTCCTCTCTTGTATACTACATTCCTCACCCCTCCCCTCTTCTGCCCCTTCCCTTTGCCCCTTGCCCCTTTCCCCTTGGCCCTTGCCGCTTGCCTCCTCCCATCCCCTCCCCATTCTATCCTCATCCCCCTTCCCCCTCTCATCCCCTCTTCATTCTCTTATTACTCCTGCTCTCCTTCCCTTTCCACCTCCCCCCAGGCCCCCCCCCCCCACTCCCTTCTCCTTTCCCACCCCTTTCTTTCCCCTGTTTCCCTTCCCTCCCTTCCCATCTCTCGCTCATCTCAAAATCCATTCCATAAAGTAATTTTAAGCAATACCACTGCAAGAGTGCAAGTGCCAACAGGTATGGATACGGGCAATGATGAGGAACTGATTAAAATATCATAATTGTATATGATCTTATTGTAGAATTAAGACGTCATATGGTCACCGCCCTGACCCACACCCTATTCCCCATGCCTCAAGCCATATTCCCCAAACCTCTTCCAACTTCCATTCATAAAAAAAAACAAGCCAGACTTGTTATGAGCAAACACCATCCAAAGTGTCAACAACTAGGGGGGGGGGGGGGGGGGGGGGGGGGGGGGGTAGGCATGCAGAGACCAGCACAACAGACAACAAACAAGGGCCTTTGGCAGAAATAGTTGAAGGAGAGAAGGGCATGCTGTTTAACCCCTAAAGTACCAAGAAGTACGTACAAAGTTGTTGAAATAATACACATTAAATGTAGGGAGTGGAATAAAAGCGTTAAAGGAAAACAGTACTAGATAGACTTGTTTAACCCGCACAGTCCCTATTTATGGAAAGCCGATTGAATTACTACAAATGGAAAACATGCTTTGGGAATGAGAGAGTTAAACAGAAAGGGTCATCATCCCCTGCTTTACACTATTGAATTGAATGTACATAGTGGTCAATGACTCGCTAATCCCAGCCATGTAGTCTGGGGTTGTATGGAGTGGGTGCACAGTGGAGCACACTTCTTGGTTCTTGAGTCTCGGTGCATTGCATTGCTACGGGCTCCCTTGAAAGTTGAATGAATGAATTAGTACAGAGGCAACGAACCTTACAAAACCTCAGTGGCATATCTGTGGCATATGCTGCCCCTTACAGGAAATCTTGAACTAAGCCCCCCTTATTGCTGTCAGTAGCTGTTACATCAACTCCATTCCATGTTCCATGGTAATACGAATACAACAAGGTATGAGAGAACCACTAGAGTCCTAAGTAAGTTTTGCGGATTTGGACAATGTTACTAGATCCCTTAAGTTTCATTATAATTACACATTGAGTTCACACACACAATTTTCAGCCCTTAATCATGACTAAAGAATCAGCAGCTGACTATAGAATCAGCTTCCCATTACAAATTCGTGTGTCTGAACGCTTACTAACGAAACGACGTATCGCTAGAGATGACTAGCGATACGCTGGTTTTATCGTCGTTTCGTACGAGAGCTGACTATAGAATCACGCTTATTCCGTGTGTGAACAACCGTAACTGGCTAATCATGACTAAGTGGGCGTGGCTTAATGCGAACGTTCGCTCGCACAGCTGCAGAGAGGGAGCGCAGACAGAAAAAAATGACAGCACACTGCGCACTTATACGATGTTGGGGCCGGTTCGGCACCACCTGGAAAACAGATGTTGTTCGATATATGCTCTGTGCATGTGAACATATACCAGGTTTGATTTAATCATCACTAAAGAAACGTTGTATCGCTAGTGATGATTCTATAGAGATGATTAAGGGATGAAATTGTTTGTGTGTGAACACGGGGTTTATGGCACTTTAATCCCAGACAATTATCACAAATCTCTGTTTTGAACTGAAAGTGCCCCGCAGCCCATATCTCCTATGCTATTGACTCCCTGCTCTGCTTTTGTAGAACGTTGCAGTCCAGGGGAACTCATTTCTACCCATCCTCTGACCTTCATCAATTGTCCTCCCAACAGACAACCAAAAAGGGATAAAAATAAGAAAAATAGAACTGGTGAAACATCACGCTTTGTCGACTGTGAATGCACCACCTCCACTAGCTAACTACTCCCGCCTCCATTGACAAGATACACCACTCTGTTTTGGGTTTGGAAAACAAGTTCCTATTCAGGGTGAACAAGTTATAACAGACCAGTGATGCATGGTGATGCACATACAGTGTCTGTCGACCAGAGATTCTTCGTCTGACTGCACCGAAATGGGGGGCAAATTTGTCCCTCGAATAAACTCATTTAGCAGCAGATTTACCAATGTGTTTGAGGTTTTGAGATTTGTGAGCTGTATATCCTGTAACCAATGATACAATAATTTGAGTATATCCAGATTGAAGTTTTTAAATGTTTTTATTGATTTTACAGTAACAATATATATTGCTGATTTGTTGTTGTTAAATGGTAAAGGTCCCCTTATGCCGGATGATACCATTTTTTTCAAATGGGTAGAGGATTTCATTGAATTAAATTGAACTCTTGAAAATATATTTTTTCTGAAGTTTGATAAATTATTTGCAACTTTGTAATAAAAAAACATGTTAATGATGTTGATGCCATGAGGTTAGTATGACTTATCACTCAAAGAATCAAAATACATTTTTCATTCAATTAAAATAGCTAATGGCTTTTTTGCAATGTCCGTTATAATTGTGTTGCCATTTATCCTTTGAGTTGATTAATTATCCTATTAAGAAAGAGGAAGCGTTGCATTCTAAAGGATGAATATCTCTTTTACAATATTAGTTTCGCATTTCCTTTGATCTAAATGATCTAAATCTAGAACGAGGCCACGCAAATGGTGCAATAGCTGAAGATAGTAACTTAACTTCATTTTCACAATGTTTTCGTCTCTCTTTTGATCTGTACCAAGAATGGGGCCTTGAAAGTAGCGTAACAAAACAGATGCAATAACAGGACATGGTACTATACCACAATGAGATGTAATTACAAATGATAGTTCTACAATATGAATGATTGACCATTATTTAAAGAATAAGGCAGGAGCTTCTTTTTCACCATGTTTTCGTCTTTCCTTTGATCTGTGCCCAAGAAACGGGGCCTTGTTAGTGGCATACAAATGAAATGTGTAATAGTGGGTTACTATAATAGGATCAGACGACTGTAGGAATAGGATACTCAGATAGAATAGCAAAGGATAGTACGTGAACTTCACTTTGGGTTTTTGTGGTCTTGGTAAACCAATTTCTGTGGTATATACAGCCCTACATGTACATAAACCATGACAGATGTCACTTGGTTGCAAATTGCTCCTAAACCACCACAGCAGTTCAGAGAAATTGTGCTAAATTTCCACAAATGCTTAGAGACAGAGATTTGGAATGATTTGTATTTGTCTTTCTCTTCCTCAGAGCTCGTTTGTGTTGCCTTATTTGATTTAGAATAAAAACCCACGGGAGATGATTCAATATACTAGGAGATGTCGTAATGGCCTAGTCCCACTGCACCATTGTCCTTTCGTTTTCTATCCGACCAAATGTGGTCAGTATCGAGCAAATTTGGAAGTTCCATGACGTTTCGTCTCGTGCGAAATTAAAAGTATCCTACTACATAAACATGTAGTCTATTCCGAAATTGGTCCACATCATTTTGTTTCCTGCTAGTACTGAACCACCTTTCATTTGTCAATGGGATAGGAAATGGAAGGAGAAATGGTGCAGTGCGACTAGGCCATAACATACAATCTCATTTACAAGCCTTGCCATTTTGGTGGATCAGTCATAAACATAGTGCAATACTTATAAATATGTATTATGCATTATTTAAACGATGATGCAGAACCTTGAATGATCCTTAGATAGTGTTGTTTACTAAGTTTTAAATTTGTAATAATTGTCTACATACATGTATATGAAGATTTTCTGAAAAATAAAGGGATGGTTTTGTCAATTCTCTGGTAGTAGTGTAGTTCCCACAGCATCATAATCAGAAGTATTTCACTCCCCCCCCCCCCCCCCCCCTCTCTCTCTCTTTCCCTTTCATATTTTCCATTTCTTTTGTAGAGTTTTGTAAACAAGTAGCAAACAAACAAAATAATGGCAGTTGTAAGGATTGTTTGAGGAGAACAATCAGAACAATCCAACATATCCTCTGGCCATTTCCTGTCACAGTCAACAGACGTTTGTGTTCAGTCCTCGCAAAGATATATGGGCCTGTTGTTATTATTATTACCCTTTATTATTGATGTTATCAGGGAAGAGGTAACATTTATAAAAGTACCAAAACTAATTTGGATTTTCAGTAACAACTATAATTATTTCTTGCACTTCGAAATTGAAATTGTGACTAGCACCAATGATAAACTTCAATTCGTATGTTGTTACCAAAGTACAGAAATCATTGTTTTTCAGATTTATGTTTGCTAAATCATACATGTGCAAGATTAATCAAGTCTTTTTCTTTGTACCTATTCTTCAATATATTCCCATCTTTTCTCTATCAAAATAAGGTGACAGTTTGACATTTGCTCTGGCAATACACTGTATTGTTCTAGTGAAAGTTTTAGGTTCAGTGTAGGGTTCTGATTACTGCTCAGGTTTGGATCAGGGTTATAAAGCTTAAATGTTGGTTTATGAAAAACTCATAGTGGAGCAATTGTTGCTGGAGTAAATGTCACGAAACCCAGGGTAAATTACGCCCTGTTTCTTTTCAAAACACCCCTTTCTCAATATCGGACTCTGTCAATTTCAAACCAGGGGATTTTTCACAAAGATCCTAAGTTGAACCTTACTCTTCTAAATTGGACTTAACAATTATGTCCTTTGAAATGTTGATTCAAATAATGTATATTTTCTATTGTCACGGAAATGTTATGTTCTTGATGTGAAATATATGAAAAGTCTTGAAAAAAATTGCATTTTTGCTTTTGAATATATTTTATTCCAAGGCTACGAATGGCTTACCATAATTTTAAAGTCTAACCTAGAGTGTAGTTCAACTTTGTGATACTTTGTTCAACTTGGAATCTTTGTGAAACACCCCCCCCCCCCCCCCAGTTTCTCACTACTAGTAAACCACCCCTTGCTCAACAGGACACCACACACAAATCTGTTTTTCTTTCATCAATAACACTCATGTTTCACTTCAAATGGATATAATATTCCAGTTTCTGCCCGGTGGCTGTGTTTTTCTTTCATTGTTTGTTTGGATTTATCGCTCATAGGGAGCATTAATTTGATAATTCATACTTTTTGGCTTAATTCAATGTTGGTTCAAGCGTAATTTGTTTAGTAGACAGGAAGTTTGGAAAAGGGGGGCTGCAAGTGTCAAGTTTTGGTCCCTGGAAATCCTCAAACTCTGGAGTTGTGAAATATTAGGAGCGATTAGAGTTAATGGTTGACAAATTGCTTTTTTATGCGCCATGCTGTTTTGAGTTTGTTTTCAATTCCTCCCACAAATTTTAAAATCTAAAAGCGATTTTCTAACTTTGTATGATGTCTCAGACGATGCTATAGGCACTGTACAACCAGCTGCTGCAATATTTGTTTTTAAAGTGATGTTTTAATATTTTGAAAAGGTAGGGGACCATCAGCCTGATATTAAAAGTTCAAAAGGAACAAGTTGAAAGAAAAGAAATAACACAAATGCATGCACGTTCAGTGACCTTTGAGACTGCAGTACAAATCAAGGGTCAAATTTTGTCAACATTTTTTTCGTAGAATTTAAATACAATTTACAGAAGTCTTTGACTTTGAGTGGCATTTTGAGTGGCACTTTTTCATGACATATTGTACAATGCTTTCTTTCCTAAGATAGCTACTTATCATTTAGATGAGTAAATTATTGTACATTTGGTCATTGCAAATATATATCAATGATGCAGTCATCACATCTTCTGCTTGATAGCAATGCAGCATAGCAACCTAGATATACCCATGGCACGCTGGGACATTAATCAGAGGGAGGCGCGACACAGCGAGATACTAAGAAGCGGTGCTTTTGATCCCTGTTATAAATACAATCAGAGTTGATCGGACAGTACTAACCTTTTTCAAGACGGACTTTTCTACCATGCATTCTTTTCAAAGAAATTGATGACTTTGAGATGGGTAACTTGTTTACTATTTGGTCTGTGTGAATATCACGGACAGAGTCATCATATAGTCTGCTGGGTATCAATGTAGCATAGCGAGCCACATGAAGCAACTACGGCATGCTGGGAAATATATCAAGGGGAGGCGCAGCACAGCTAGAAAATTATCTTGCGACACTTTTGGGCAGGGTATGCATCTATAGATAAATTCAATGAAAGATGTGACGACTACCACCATGAACCTTTTCAGGACACTAATATTGGATAGTGCATTCTTACCTAATGATAGCAATGACTGCAGATGGGTAAATTCTTGTTTGTTTGGTCGGTTTTAATATAACTTTGAAGCAGTCATCACACTATCTGGTTGGTTTCAACGCAGCATAGCGCTCCACATAAACAACTACGGCAAGCTAGGACATTAATCGAGGAGGGGGGGGGGGGGGGGTGCAACACAGCTAAAGTCCCAACTGCTACTGCTTTTGATCTTTGTTATAAATACATTCATAGATGAACGGCCAGTACTAACCTTTACAAGATACAAATATTGTACAATGCATTCTTGATGACTTTAAGAGGGGTACATTCTTGTTTGTTTATTGGTGGGAATATAACTATGATGCAGTCATCACAATCTGTCGGGCTCCAGCTTTTCAATGCAGCATAGCGCCGCGGCCAACATGAAGCACTGCACGGCATGCTGGGACATTAATCACAGGGGAGGCGCAACACAGCTACATGTAGAGACTTAGCTGCGGTGCTTTTGATCTTTGTCATAAATACAATCAGTATAATTATGACGTCCAGTACGCCAGTACAACACTTTGAAAGACACAAACAATACTGTACAATGCATTCTTTCCTGAAGATAGGGATGACTTGAAGATGAGTGAATTGTCTTGTGTGGTCGGAATGGTCGGTGTGAGTCTGCCCTCTGCAGGGTATCAATGCAGCATAGCTACCCACGTCAACCGACCATGGCATACTGGGACGTTAATCACAGGGGAGGCGCAACGCAGCTAGAGACTGAGATGCGGGGCGTTTGATGTATGAAATACATGACTTATAATACACCGGTCCATAGCGTAAGACACTCAAATACTGTACAATGCATTCTTTCCTAAAGATAGCGATGACTCCAAGATGAGTAAGTTGTCTGTGTGGTTAGTGTGAATCTGCCCTCTGCATGGTATCAATGCAGCATAGCGACCCACGTCAACGCAACCAATGGCATACTGGGACGTTAATTACGTGGGAGGCGCAACGCAGCTAGAGACTTTACTGCGGTGCTTTTGAGCGGTTCATATACGATCAAAGAGACGTGCCTTACATCATGCCTCTTACTGCTTGTCTTTTACGCTTCTTTAACCCATTCCCTTCGAGATTATGAAATGCCCATAGACTTTGTACATAGCCCACCCGGTTCCTGTAAGGAACGGGTTAATAGTAGGCTCATTTTGAATGTACTAGGGCAAAAGACTTCAGCCGTATGTACCCCCCTGCAATTGGCGGGTAACGGCAAAAAGACAATTACTTAAAAGAAAATGTTCTCTGGTCCTGAATTGAAGCTACATCATTGCTGTCCCCTTGTGCAATCCTCGTTACACATTGAGCTGAGGTTTGCTTGTTCTTTTATGGTCCATATGATGTATGGCTCTGTTAGATCAGGAATCTGAAGGTAGTAAAAAGATAAGTCAAACATGAGTGCATTATTGTAAATCACTTTATATCGTTTTATTTGTAGATGCTCTATCTAAAGCTAAACATGAAAGTTAATCCTGTTTTATTGTAAATCCCTTTTTATCATAAATCAAGACTCACTTGATAAAGCTACACATGAGTCCTTTATTTACAGTGTATACATGTATATCACATTTTATCAATTTAAATTCACCCTTCTGAAGTTCAAGATAATTACTCTATTGTAAATCATTCCCATTTTAAATATAAAACTATTAATAAACTACCGTAAACATATTTGCAATTTGACATAGCATGTTTTACATTGGACCCTATACCCAAGGGCAAATTTCAATAAAACGCACCTTCACCATTTCACAACTCATTGCACATAGCTGGTCCATCCAAGAATGTGGATATTTTTGCCCCCCAGGGTGTTAAAAGGAATGTCATATTTTGCAATAATTCATATTTTTGGGGAAAGGTAATAGCATTTATAGCATTTAAACCTGCAAGATGTTTCAATTTAACTTTTTAAAGTTTGATAAATCGACACTGCCTTCTGTAATTAACAAAAATAGATATTTCAAGCCAAATAGAGCTGAGCTGAGCTTAAATCATAATTGTTTAATTGTTTAAATAAATTATTTCTGTTACAATCCTGCACTTTAGAATTTGTTTTCTACCTGGCCATCCCATGAAACCATCTCCCTCGGAAGATTTGTCGCAAACTCAAGATGGCAGAGAATCTGAATGCAAGCTAAAAAAAACAACAACTTTATACTTTGGATTAAATGCCACAAAGCCAGGCTTGGAGAATTTATAAATGATGTTTTTGATGGAATGGTATTTACCAAAATATCATCAATCTAGACATCATCTTGGCCAGAATGCTAAAAGGGTAGTTCAACTAAAGTTCCTTGACCCCTTGATCAGTGACCCTTGACTAGTCCTGCTAGGCAATCAACTTGGCCCACTTCCACCCTCTGGTAGGGGTCAAAGGTCGCTAGGCAATTACAAACAGGAGCCCTATTTTGTCAGAAAAATGGAAGAGAGAACAAAAATATGAGCAATATGATGAAGAAACCCATTATCCCTCCGACGAAAAAATGAAAATGCCCGAAATACACTGGAGCTATTTACACAGTTCTGGGATAACTAGACCATGCGGGTCCCACTGGACTAGGAACCAGACTGGTTCTGGGTTTCACAAATTCTTCCTCCTATTTCTTCACTCTCAGAACATTTGTTCAGTTAATGGATATTTCTAGCTCGATTTGACTGACAGTTGTGTTTCTTATGCCCCCCTTCTCTCTGTTGCAATGATTGAAGCCAGAAACAGTGTGATTCTTCAGGAGTTTGGCCATGCAAGTTGGTAGGGGTGTAGCCACAGGGAAGCAACCCCCAGCCCAGTCCCCCCCCCCCCCCCCCTCCATATTGCCTGCAATGACACCCTCTGTTATTATGAAGTTATGCTTCTTTATGCCCCCTCGACCCCCCCCAAAAAATACCCCAAGAACCTAGAACTCGTCCCAATCCCCATCTAAACCCCAGTGTAGCAATAGGTGAGCTCTCCCCAGCCTAGCCCCCTCCCTCCTCTACCCCCAAATCATTGTCACCATAGTTCCTTCTGCAATGTCCCTTCCACTAACTGAGTTATGCCCTAGCCCCAAATACAACCCCAAGACCCTAGTGCTCATCCCCAACACCCCTAGACCCCAGTGCCCCCCCCCCCCCATACTAATAAAAAACCTGGCTATGCTGCTGCTGCTGCTGCTGCTGCATCCAGGCAAAGGGCTCCATGATTTGTTTGGGGTTAGGATGGCTTGTCTTGGTAGTTGGTTTGGGTCATGATCATGCAGGACTGGTCCCCCCAAAATACACCAGCTTGGGTCTATGGCGAAGGCATGTTACCAAAACCAGACAGTTGTGAATGGGCTCATAACCATGCGGTTCTAGCGGTATAATAGCAAATGGAACACCCCTTGCCTTTTGGTTGAGGCCAGGACTCGGGGACGGGTAGGGTTCCAGGTTTGGGGTATTTTCAATATTTTTGTTCTCCATGCAATACATGTAGGTCTTTGTTTCCACTGTGTCCCACATGTGCATTCACCCTCGGGGAACATGCCATATTATCCCCATTTTTCACTCCTCCTTTTCCCCTCCTTATGGTTTGATTATAGTCATTTTTTCCCTCTTTCCCTTCCTTTTCAACTCCCTTTTGGTTTCGCCAATGAGTCTGACCTGGTTTTGGGATGGTGCTGTCAATTAAGAAGAAAAGATTGCTGTGTTTCTACATGCCTATCAAGAAGATTCTGCCCAGGAGCTATTCAATCCCAATCGGAATGGGGACCTTCAGTAACCCTAGAAAAATATAAAATATAAAAACCCTAGAAAAAAAACTGAAGAAAAACATGTAGGGCGAACAGGATTTATGTTTATAGTTGGTCATGCTCCAAATAATGTGATATGCCCCCAAATGTGTGATGATGTGTATCGATAGACGAGAGATGTGTGACTGGTATCTATATCTTTGTGATTAAAGATGTGTGATTGGTATCAATATCTTTGTAATTGAAGATGCTGAATGGAGGGTGTGTATACATGTACATGCTCACCAAGCTGATTAGCAGACATCACATGGATGTAATACAATTTTCAGAGATATTCTATCCAGATAACTATCTCAGATTATCACTGATATGAAAGGATATTGTTACTTAATGAGCGTTTTGTGTTCTCAATACATACCATGTTTAATCCTATGAAAAAACAATGTATGTAGAACTAGACTATAAACACCATAGAGGGTCTCAGAGGAGTCTTGAATGAAGGGGTTAACCTGTTTACTACCAGATTGTGAAATCCCCATAGACTTTGTACATAGCCCAACTGGTTCCCGTAAGCAATGGGTTAATTGAAAATAACCTACACTTGATCCTTGAAATGCTATTGTCCAAATATTTATGTATTCAGTGGATGTGTACGTCATCTCGCCTGTTAGCCCTGCATATAAAAAAAAACCTGGTACGTAAACATAAGAATCTGATTTATGTGTGGATGTATGGCATGTGCCCACATTTTGGAGTCCTGTATTTTTGGCAGTCATTTTCGTATTTATATTAGGAGACTGTAACCTCTGCATACTAAAAATAATGGTATAAACCTAAGAATCTAGCTCTCAAATGTATTGTGTGTACTGTCTTCCTGCGTGTGCGCTTATTAGATTCTGGGCCTTTTACCGTCAATGGTCTGTTTATAAGAGGCAGTCACCTCGGCTTTCAGTGAAAATTAGGTATAAACTTACAAAGCTGGCTACGATTTATTGCTATGGACATACACATGTGCCCATATATTGGGTTCTGTGTATTGTGCTATCAATCACGGCAACAAACATTACAATGCTGTGTCCTGCGAATGGAGATAAAGCTGTCTAGGAACAAAGGGGGGCTGATTTTTTTCCCCCTTCGTTCTTCTCAGCAATTGAGCAAAGATGCAATGAGGCTAAGCATGATGGTAATTGAGGAGGGCAGGGGACGAAAATTCAATTAATCTGATTAATCCACCAGAGTCTGCAGACATGTGTGAGGAGGGGGAGAGGGTGAGGGGGCAGCGGGGAAGCCATACAAAGGCAATAACAGTCTACATGTATGTGTGCTCCCAATGTTTAACGAGAGCAGAATTTACATACTAATGATGTAGATTTAATACCAGATTGTAGATGGAATTATAAAGCTTTAATTGTTGACCTAATAAGGGATGCTTAGTGATGTATCTTTGCAAGATTCTAGTCTCTTTTCTTTGTTTACACGGCAAGCTTTGCTTGACAGAATGGCTTCAAGAATGAAATTACAACCACTGGACTTCAGTGGTAAATCACTAGTGGAGCTTATCACTCAATGATTGAAATTTGATTGGAATTTAATGGGTCCATTACTTACTGGATGTTTGGAATGCAGATTGATGTTTATTTGGGTTATGTTTGTTGTTTGTCCGAGTATTTATTCATACTTGATTAATCATGCCATCAATCGTCACTTATTGTCCATGAAATTTAATTAATTACATACTGTAGAGTTGAGATATGCAGTTTTTGACATGGTGAATAATGAACATTAAAAGAATTTACCTCATTTATTGAATCACAAACCCGCTGTAGACAGGTCACCACTATAGACAGGATCTAGGACATTGTTTCTATCTGCACGGTATAACTTTTGGTGGCCACTATAGGCAGGTTGGCTGCTATAGATAGATAGCCACTGAGACAGGTTTGACTGTATTTGTACTATATACGTATGGCAACCATGTCTCACTTAGGCAGACGTGCACAGTTTTTTTACACCAACCATCCAGATCCACCCACCACTCTCAGTTCCCCTTCTAAATTTAACTGGACACAATGTAGCAACCTAGCCCGAGGTGCTATTTAAAACTTATTTGTCCAAGTTGTGCAAGCGGCGTGCTCTGCTCATCAGTCTTTACTCACCCTCGTTAACCCCCCAAGTGCTATAGATTATATTAGTGTGTATGAACTGTAGGGCCTTTTCAATGTTTGGTAATTAAAAGGTTAATATCTATTGCAAAGCGCTGGTTTCAGCGCCCCCACCCCCCTCCCCACAACACCTCACTCCTCCAAATGGATACTTGTCTATATTTTGCAAGCATCATGCACGTTAATCCCCCGAGTACCATGGGCGCTACTTTAAGTGTGTAAACTTAGCAGCCTAACCCCCCCCCCCCCCCCCCCCCCCCACCACCACCACACAGAGACACTCACACATACACAAACCCTTAATTGATCAAATGGAAAGATACATTTATGGACAACAACTTCACTAGATAACTAATTGCATATGCTGCATTGTATGTGTTAAGTGTCTGGGGATGGCATTGTCTACATGTAGGAAGAAAGATGTTAACCCATTCAAGTCCATTTCTTTTTTGTGTGTAAAACAGACCCCCAAAAAGATACACTATCTGGTTTGGCTGCGTTGCATTAAAAGAAAGAAAAGACACTAGAAAGGAGGCGTGTGTGTAAATATAGATTTCGTTTAAGAAAGTGATAAATGCGACGAGTGGTGGAAAAATTTAGGATTATTGTGAGAGTGGGAGGGATGAGACGTTGCCATGTCCGAAGGGCAAAACGTAAGCGGGGTTTCGGGATAACGCGGCCAAAGTGTGAGATACGCTTTCATATGATAATTTGAGCCGTATCACATTCCTCACCACGCCTTGTATCAAAGGACCTGTATTCTACCAAAGCGATGAGAAAAAAAACGATCAGAACTCTTAAGCGTTAATTGAGTTTGTGTCCCAATAAGATGAGGAAAATGGAGGAAAAAGGTGTTGAAATGTGAGTAAAGAAGCGTTAATGGTGACCATTGATTGGTGTGTTAGTGTCCATGTGGGGGGGAGTAGGGTTCAAGTGCCCGGACGAAGGATTAAATCTTGGGGTTGGTGTGAGACCTTAGAAACATGATCCTAGAGACCGAAGCCGCAACCATCTTTTATTTCAAGCACAAATCTGATAGATTAGATCTTATATTTCTTCTTCTCTCTTCTAGGGGATGTTTCACAAAGATCCTAAGTTGAACTTAACGCTAAGTTGGACTTAACAATTATGGAAAGCCATGTGTTGCCTAAGAATATGATATTTTCAAAAGCAAAAAAGGAAGAATACTAGACTTTTCATAAATGTTGCATCAAGAACATCAACTCTCCCTGATAATAGAAAATATGAATGATTTGAATCAACTTTTTGTGGCTTTGGAAAAAGAAATTTTAAATAAATTTTCAAAGAAACTGATGGCTTTCCATACTTTTTAAGTCCAACTTAGAGTTAAGTTCAACTTAAGATCTTTGTGAAACACCCCCCTGGTGTAAATGGGGATGGGTCATGTGATGTCAAAAGGAAGGATTTTGCTCTATTTTTAATTGAGGATGCATTTCATCGAGACAAGCTGATATGAAGACAAAAAGGACAAAATGGGTAGATGCTGATATGAATGCTAAATGAAAATAACTTGATGACTTGATTAGTTGGTTAGGGAAATCTGATCCAAGCTATAAGCGGTCTGTTTCATTGATATTGATTTGTTTTCCCAATGATGAAGAATTTTTATTAATTTAATTCACCCCCTCGTCCAAGATCTGAGACGAATAGGAGATGATCCTTTTGTCAAACAGCAAGGTCAAAGTAATGAAATTATAATGGATTATTATATATCAAAATAGGCCATGTATAATAGCATGTGTCATGGGATACGTTATTTTGATAACAGTATACAAATAAGAAAGATCTAAACTGGTTGTGTATACATAGTTTGAGACTATATGCAGGGCTCCACACTAGCACTTGCCCGCTTGCCCAGGCATGAAAAAATTGATGAGGGGCAAATAAAATTTCATAAATTGTCTTGAATGTTTCCTTGCAACTAAATAACTGTTCAACTACGAGAGAACAGTGTAAATGGATATGTGTAAATCTTATCTAGAAGTAAGAGGGCAAGTAAATTTCATATTGCGGCAAGTAAAATGTAAAATTGTATGATTTTACTTGCCCCGATGGGTCAGAACAGACAAAAGTTAGTGTTGAGGCTTGGCTTACATAGCACCATGTGTGATGATGGGTTTGACAGATTAGAAGGTATGTGGATTCCAAACATTATGGTAGCTCAGCTAAGCACATGGTTGATCTGAAACTTCCGCTTGAAGGTTAAGATAACCTGTGCTAAATGGCAGGTCAACAGTATGTCCTCTCTTCAAGAAGCATAAACCTTGTCCCTCATTACCAGTCTGTTGACGTTGTGTCATGGAAATATGGCAATATTTATTACGCATGTCAGTTGAATGGAAGATGTTTGTCTGTGTGTAAGTGATTGAATGCATGTGTTTGTACTCTGTGTATTCAATGACATTTAGTTTTGAAATTTTTTTTTTGAAAAATGTAATTTCCCTTTTTCATTCTGTTACTAATATAACTTGTATTTGTAAAGTACAACACCAGTGAAAAGTTTTGAATTTGATTCTAAATGTATTCTTTCTTTATCTCTCTCTTTTTCATGAATCCACATTGATTTTCCTGCTGGTTTCCAAATCAGGTAAGCAAATTATTTTCCTTGTTTTTAACGAGTGATTCATATTTGGTGGGTGACTGTTCACCGTTGACTGACAGCTGTATATGTACCATACTTTTCAAATTTGAAAATGCTGTTCATGTACAGTAAGCTATATACATTTAGTGATGTAATTGCTGAAATACAGCTTGTAAGAACTTTATCATGAACAAAAATTGTAGGACATTTTACATTTGCATGTCAACATAATGGACTACTACATACCGTATGACTTCATTTTGAAGCAATGTGCTTTGGTCATCAGTCGTCCACTGACTGAAGCGAGAACATGGCATTACGGTTTTGACTTCCGTCCACATCCACAAAATCAAAACAATTTCAGACCATTGCACTTCAGTGAAACTCTAGGGGGGCAGATACATGCATGATGCTAAATTTACAAATCATTGGAGACCTATTTGAAGGAAAAGTTTTTATCACAACAGAGATGGTATCTTTGTTTTTGTTTGGCCTTCCTATTAGACTTGAAGCAATGTATATGAATGGACAATCTTCAAACTGGGCCCATTAGTACAGGAAGGAGAGATACCTGGTTTTGATAAGAGAGGGATCTCCTAATGACCAATGTATAGAACACTTGGCATCCCATCGCTTACAGGAACCCGATGTAACAACATGTATCAAGTCTATGAGAAGTTAATTATTATTTGATGGAACAGGGTATTAGTGCATCCTCTTTTGTCTTAGCACAAGCTTCCTTCTTTTATGCAATTCTTTTCATATGATTGCATATGAGATTGTTCTGGTCATTATCAAGGTAAACAACAACAAAATTTTTTTTCATGAAGTAGTGATGAAAATATATTATATTTTTCACATTTATATTTTTCTGATTAGTGCTATCTCCTAATCAATATTGTATAGCTCCCTAAAATATAAAATATAAATAAAAACAGTGAATTGAAGAAAGATTTACTAATGTAAAGTGTGCATCTTGGAGCCTGTACCCAAGTGTTCTGAAAAGTTGCAACATCCATATGGACATCTTCTTCTGCTAAATAGTGTAAGGATGACTAATGAATTTATATAACTGATTTGATTAAACACAATCACAAGATCAGACTCATTAACTGTTCATCTGCTTTCGTTGTTGACAACACAGCTTTTTTAAACCAAACAAGATCAGGATGTTTATGTTTTGCAGCAGCTAATGTACCAGAGATTAGTATCTCTCCCTCAGCTCATTAGGTGAATTCGGTATTAAGTGTTTTCACTGAGATGTGAGAACTCGTTCATTTCTGATTTTTTTTTTTTTAAAAGTTCATATGGAGCCTGTGGATATGTTATTAATAATCCTAGCATTCACAAGACATTCACATTTATCAAAGACTTTATTTTAAAACAATTTTGATAAAAGAAGGTGCATAAAGTAATAAGCGGCATCAAAAAAATCTCTTTTTAAATAATGTTTGCAAGACATGGGTATTTTGTGCAAGTCTACCCTTTGGTAAACAAACATAGTGTATAGTTTATCATTGTAACAATGTTAGAAATGATATTGTTAGATTGTGTTTATGCTTGTTGTCGGGTAACTGTAATGAGTTGCTAGCCGTAAGTGCAGCCGGTAAATCATGGTCTTGGTTTTGCAGGCAAGTGAATGGTTTCTTTTGATCACCCTTCCTAGCGAGCCTGACGTTTATGATCGGTGGACAATACAGGCTCGCTAGTTGATGGGGCTGGTGCGATATTGCAATACAGCTTGCGCCGCTAATAGTCAAACTACATACACTGCACTTCTCATTCCGTGCATCCATACTGGTCCACACTGAGTTTCAAGAACCTGGGGATATTATAAAGGGCTGGCTTGTAAATGTTTGGTGTAATGTTATGACTCTTATGATGATGCGATAATACAAGAGAAGGCCAAGGGTGTTTATCATTAAATTTACTGAGGTAGAGTTGTAAAGTATCAATTTGTTAGGTCTCGTCCCATAAAAAGCTGGAGCTTGGAATCTACGGAGAATGAAAATTATATCAAAATGAAAAAGTCTTGGAATAGTTACAATCCCTTTTCAAAACCTCCCCTGATTCTTGAGATTTGTGTGGATATAGTGCTACCCCCCCCCCCCCTCCCTTTCTACCCATCTCCTATTCCCAACTACCCCATTGCATTATCCTACAAATCACACCAATCCAAAATACCACACATGTTTGGGGAGATTGCTCACCAGATTCAGAGCTTCAAAAAAACTCCCTGACAATTGGGGTCAGGATTTGTATATAGGTTTAGCGCCCATGGGAGAGCGAGGGAGTTTTTCTTCACCCCTGGAGGAAGACTCGGGACTAAATAAGTTTTTATGGCAAAAGATTGGAAGAACCAGGCTGCATAGCAGAAGGTTCGACCCAAAGCAGCGGAAGATTCTTATCATCAAAAGAGTCTCAGCCAGAATGGTTAGGTTTACAGGGGGGCTTTCGGTAGCGAAGCAACACGCTCAACTTCAAAGGAGCAATTTTCTTGTTTGTGTGTCGGCGGCTAATTTTGGGTGGATGTAATGGCTGATCCCGTTGATAAATGGCCGTAATGAAAATGTAATAGAAAGGTGTTAGGGAAATGGCGATTCCAAGGTTGCTAAACAGGGCATATAAGTCTCCTTAACACATTCATAAAGTGCAAGCATCAGGTCTATTTTGTCCAGCTTTCAATCAGGCATCCTAGTAAAGTCCTGGATTGGACAGAGAATATTTATAGTCAAGACCCTCTGTGAAAGGTAATCTTATCTTCGTAAGTCCCCTTTTCTCCACTTGTTACAAAATAAGGTCACATGCAAAAGGTGATCCATGTCTTGCAGACCATATTGCATGTAAATATAGTAAATAATGTTTCCCTTTTCTGCAATTGTAAACAAATAGCTGACTGGTAGACAACAGTGGCGTGGCTCGGATTTGTCCAGTAGGGGTTACCAGAGAGCATTTTTGTGAGGAGGCACATGGTTTCATCACCATTTATATGCTTTCAATTATAATATTTATATTAAAAACTTGAATGTGCCTATATCCTTTGTTCATCTTTGCTTTCAGAAGCAGGTTTTTTTTTTGTGTGTGAGGCACAGAAAATGTATGGGGGTACATACCCTCAGGTTTCCCCTCCCCTTAAATTTGCCCCTGGTAGACACTTTTATACTAAAATTCATTTGTACATGTATATCCTTCCACTTACCTTTATAACGCGTGTAAGTGAAAGTGCAAATGGTTGTATGACCTGCATTTTCTCCCTAGCTGTCGATTCGGTCCCCCAGCTCCATATGAAATGTGTTGCTATCTACAGTAGATATAGCTGTGCATGATGGATGGCGAGACATGATACAATGGTTGCATCGTTCCATCACATGCTCCCCCAGTGGTTGCTAAATGTCTATTTAACCCATTCAGGACTGGTCCTGAGAACACTCTGGCTTTGGTCTATGGAGATTACATGTTGTAGTTAAATCAATCAGTCCTGAATGGGTAAATTCCATTTGAGTGTGAGATATTGCAATTCATGTAGACTTTTTGCATGACACACCAAGTCTCAGTTGGAAATGGGTTAACCCTTTAACCCATTGGTGTGATGCTAGGAATTGTTATTGTATAACACATATTCCCCATAGTCTCTAGCCTGAGTGATATATGATATCTCATCTACCACCCTCAAAGGGTAACCCATCAAAGATTTTTGTATAGCATGCATTCTGCATCTAGACTCCAGCCTGAGTATTTTCAGAACCGGTTCTGAAAAGTTTTTTTTTTTATATGTTATTTAAAAAGCTCAATACAATACTCTGAAGATGCCTACAGCTATCTGGGTATTAGGTATGCATCTTTAATAAGTAATAAGTATCTATTTGTGTGTCATAAATATGAAATCATGTAATATTTGAGGGGACGAAGTTAGGGAGAGAGGAGTATGATCCATGTACATGAATGTTTCTTGATTGGTCTGACTCGGGAGCATCCAGACACATATAAATACTCTGAAGACGCCTACAGCCATCTGGGTATCAGGTATGCATGAGAACATGAATTGGATTAGACCAGTCATGGAAGGCGATGGGATAATTATACCCTTTTCAAACCTAAGAGTCGCTAAGAGCCGATTCAAAAATGGTGTAGGGCAAGTATAACTTTGGGAATCATAATGATATAGTTATATTGCTAGTCTAAACCCATACCCCTTAGAGGTTGTTTTTCATATTTTTGCATGGGATGTATTCTTAGAATTTCATTCATAAAAACAATCTTAAACAAACTGAATTGCTTTATATAATAATAATAATAAACCGTTTATATATATATAGCGCATATCACACAAATAAATTTAGGTCTCTATGCACATTGAAGGAAGGAAAATATAGAAATAGGAAAAATAGACATAAGGGAGCGAAGAAGGGACAAGGTGAGATGAAAAGTGACAAAACTTGTCGCTATATATCTTGTCTTGGCACAATCACATTTTCTTGCACTGGACATTTTATACTACTTTTGAATCAGTCTCGACTCTAAGAAGTAGATATGAAAAGACCGAAAGAAGAGAACCGGACTAATGGACTTTACCTCACGGAGGGGTGGTTAATGAGCTTTAGTTAATCCTCCCTGGAAAGGGAAGCGGGCGGAGCAAAGGGGATAATCCCACGTGCCTTATTGCCAAAAGCGCAATACCCTCATGTATTAATACAGAACAGGTTGAAAGAAAAGACATGATTTTGTCACTCATAATATGTACACGTATTTATTCATGTTCCAACAACGGAATATCCCATGTGGCATTATACAATTATTCAATGTGATGATATGAAGAAGAAAACAAAAACATTTGCAGGTGCTTTTTTATTTCAAAATAATAATAATGATAATATAATATATATTTGTGTAGCGGGTAATGCAGAACATTATTATTATCCCTGATCATTTGGTACAGTTCAGACCCTCATAATGATCTAGTACACATTGTCAACTCCCCGGGGAGCATTCTAGCCTGCAGGTAACCATATACAATATGTCATGCAGATATTTGTATCCAGAGTCCTGACATGGTGCTAGATATACCATTCTCTCCATACTTGTGACACTTTGTCACTGTACAATAACTTTACACTCACATTATACTCAAACACTGAGTATACATGTTCAATAGCTATGAAGAAAACAAAAGTTTCTTATGCCAAATATACTTTAGATTTAGATAACTTTGTTTTTAAACTTAAGTTATCTAAATTAAGATTCATAATATACATGTCTACATGGTACCTGTATTTGTATCCGTTGATAGGTAATAATAATAGTGTAAAGCGCTGTGAATAGCGCCAAATAAATAACCATTATTATTATCACTCTTTAAGATTTTCAATATGTGATAGGGTTAAATTACATCCCCCCCCCCCCCCCCCCCCCCCCCCCCCCCCCCGCTGGAGAGAGATCATTCAACCTCTTGACTCCAAATGACACTGACTTCTAAATCATTGCATTTCAATTGATTCATGTTCAACCAATCAAAACTGCATTTGTATCCACACAACCACTCATTGCCATGTTCAACCAATCAAAACTGCATTTCCATCCAAACCACCAGCAATGCCATTGATTAAAGCCTCGTCAGAGAGAGATATTCTGCGAACACAGTGCCGATTGATGGTTATCTAGTTAGTTATATGGCAGACACACCTCTGTGAAGAAAAAAAAAACACACACGCGACCTCTTTGAAGAAAAAAAAACCACATGCACTAGACCTGGGTTCCTTATCAGGGCGGGGGATCCTTAGCGACGACGGCGCTCTATTCGGCAAAGTCATCACCGATATCGGTTAATCATTTCATCACCTGACTGGAGGCAAATTGATTTACCCAACAGGCTCGGAGCGGGTCCCTCGTCCATCCAATCCATCGGTTACATGTTCAGACTTCTTGAAATCGAATCATCTCGCATGATTCCATTCCCAGACGTTTTCACCTGAACTTCAAAAGATACATGTGTTTTACGCATTAGCTCCTAACATGGAATTAACCCTCATTCATTAACAAGGAACATGTTTTTGTGTGCACCACTATAATTAATATTATCTTTTGAATATTAAGTTTTCCCACTTCGCTCGCAAGTAAGGTTCCTTTGCTAGTGTTAAATTGACATTTTGAGTATTGTTAGGTTCCATAAAATGAGCTTCCATATTCACCGTTAATATTCGGTCAAAAGAATATATTTTACCATTTGCAAATGGAATACATATGTTAGAATGCCTTCATTTACTTAAAAAGGTCAAGTGAAATAAGCAATAATCTGATTTTAAGTAACCTTTTGGCAGGTTGAGCCTTTCTAAACATAAAGGGTAATTGTAATTGTAATTTATCTCAGTAATCATTATCGTGTCATCACAATTAGGTGATAAACCTTCAGCACTATTGTGTGTCTCTGTCATTGGACGTTTTAATGGCTCATTCTTATTTATAAATTCCCTCAATTATTGATTTAATACTTTTCTCTGTCATTGGTCATTTTAATGGCTAATTCCCACTTGTACATTTCCTCAAATATTGATTCAATACTTCTCTGTAACCTTAATGGAGAAAATGCTCTTTGTTGTCAACTATTTAAAAAGTGCATAGATCTGTCTGAATCGATTTCTCAAAATAATGGGATCCTTTAATTTCTTTCATCGCACTTTTGTCAATCTACTGGTAATCTCTTTGACCTAGGCTATTGTACTGCAAATGACTGGACAGAAAAGGCAAAGACATCTACATGTAGATCATGTAGATATATTGTGGACATACATGTATAATAATGCATCCTGAACATGCAATGGATTTTCTGTCAGAGTTGTAACTTATTTTTGCAATTGATTTCTAAATTATAATGAGATCAAAGACCCCCCTCTTTTGGGCATTCCGAGGGCTAAATCGACCCGAACCCCCCTGTATTTTTTTCACTGATGCACAGCCAGATTATTTAAACTAAAAGCTTCTGATTAGATGAGTTGCATTTATAAATACTACCCCATCATCGTTAATGCGTCTACAGTGTCAGAAGTTCACGCGGAGCCCTAGAAACCTTATAAATAAGGGAGATGGTAGTAGGTCAGAAGATCTCAGTGATTATAACACCTTTATTTATAATTGTTGAATGATTTTAACACCTTTCTTTTATTATTCGTACAAGGTGAGAGATAAACTTGTCAAATCAATAAAAGCCCTAATTACTTCTGGTAGCTTGATTTCACCTGCATTCTTGACATTTATTGTTAATTTGTTTGTTTGGTTTCCGAGGGTGTCGTGTTGTAAATAATCAGCGGTTTTGTTTGATACAATCACAGGTTTACCTTTTAGTTGTTTATCTTCACTTATTCTGCTACCTGCATATTTTTACCAAATAAATTAGTTTGAATAGTTTATATACTTTTAACGATGTTTATAGTTTTAACGGTCTACATATTTGCACAAACATCAAAGTTTGAACAGATTTTTGCCTATCATTAAATCTTGAGTGGAGTCGCAAATATGCCACCTAATTATCTAGCAATTATAACTCTTCGGCAAATTATCTTGATCTTTTTCAGGTTTCTTTTATGATAACAAATGGCCTTATAATCACTTCACCTAGTCCTAGCTTTACTTATTTTATTGCAAGTGTGTCAAAATGGATGTATTTGCATGTTTGATCTTGGTGTTTGAGTGGCCATGCATTTTACTACTTATTCCAGCTGATCTTTTGCAAAGATCTTGCTTATCTGCCCGGGATGCGATAATGCCAGGCTAAAATATCCAGGTCTAGGCAATTCCTAGTGACCCAAGTAAATGAACCGAGTACTGTATTCAAATAGTTCTTCTTGTTTGGGATTTTTTTTTTTGGGGGGGGGGGGGGGGGGGGGGGGGGGAACTAGGTCCTAAATATCTTGGGCTGATGTGTATGGAAATTGGAGTACATGCATAGACCAATAAGAAATCATTTAGAATGGTACAAAAGTTCTAGTATATAGTCTGTCAGATACATAGTTCACACACCTGCAATATATAATTTGTGATACTCTTGCAAAGTCAAAAGCAAAACATGTTGATTACTTTATTTCGAAACAGTTCTATTAGAAAGAAAGAGCAATTAACTGTCATATAGATGATATTTGTGACAAGTCAACTAAGTAAATCAAGATCTACGAATAAAGCTATTAATCTTATAGGAAGTTGCAATTGCCCAAAAGATTTTGAGATAAAAATATTGTCCCCACCAAATAGATGAACTTCGCCAACCTTTCATTTTGTATTTTGTCGTAAAATTTCTTGTTGTTGCACCTGCATACCAGATTCACCTGTGTTTTCAACAACAAAAGAGACTATAAACTTCTGTACAATCACCTGGTGTTTTATGCTTACCTGAGCACGTAATTCTGTATTTGTGGGACTAAAGGAGCATTATGCCCCTATTGTACGGAGTCTTAGTGCAGTTACACTGTGGTGGTTTGTTATTAACTCCATGAACGTTTGTAAAAATTAGGTCAAACTATGACTATGACAGAACATGACTTTATTATAATTGATTGCTATTGCCAATGATAATGTTAAAAATTATGATATTTGTTGATAGATTTGAATTAAAGAAAAAAAAGGAATAAAAATGTTAATAATAATATTGATAATGCAAATTTTCAGTAGCGCATTGCCAATAATGCATGTCTCTATGCACTTATAAAAAGTCGTCAAGCATCATACATGTATTAAAGTCAATGTTAAAGCTGTGCACTTCAAACAACAAGTTATAATTTATAAAAAGAAAAACTATCAAATTGTATTCACTAGTCATGTTTTCTTTAATATCCATGTATATCATCAAAGACTTTTGGACCCACACCTGCCTTTTGTCTAGCATAGCGGCGGTATTGTGGATTTTCCGCTTTTATCAGTTAGCGGTGTAAACAAATTCATTCTTTCGTTTTCAAACGCAAGTGTTCATATGGGAAATATTCTTGTTGGGAACTCCCACCGATTCAAAGGCCAAGTTTAGTTTTATGAGCCGAAAGCTGTCGCAAATCTCTCACACCGTTGCACCTATCATAACACCTTGATTTCTCACCTGCATATATAGCAAAGATGAAGAAAAAGTTTTCAATTCTTAAAGGGATCTAGTAACATTGATGACATGTGCAAAAAGTGATGATTGGTAGATAAAAATGTATATGTTTGTGATCTGATATATCCACTGAGTAATGTGTGACAATTTCAAGTTAAATGGAGATTATATACCTGAGTAATGAGCGAAAATGCAAAGTGATATTTGCTAACGCATTGCACTGACTTTGTACAAAGTTATAACTTTCCAGTGGATAATTAAAGACAGAAAATTCAATTGCAGATATCGAAAGGGAATTTCGAAAAAACAAAACCTGTTCCATGCTTCTATTGGTAATGTTAATACAACAAGGTAGAGTTCTAAGTAAGTTTTTAGGATTTGGACAATGTTACTATAGATCCCTTTAATAATGTAACTCTTATTATATTCTGTCTTCATATTCCCCTCCTGTCTACGTGTACTCTGTATCAAATCAGGCGACAAGTTGCACTCAGGATGCTAACAAAGAAACAAAGTGCAAACCCTTTCTCCCAAAGTTGATGAAATACCTGTCTCTACATGGGGTCTGGAGGTCCCCAACTCAGAAACTACCTTTGGGTGTTGCAGACTGATCTTCTACATTCCTTTTCAGATCTATAGTTGGACCATTTTTTGAAATGTGTCAATGTGACCTGCTGTGCATGTTACACCCCTGAAACTTCAAAGGCGGGAGGTTTTCCATTTTGAAATGTGGTCAGATTTAATATGTGAAAGGTGAGCAAGTATTTTTCCATGATGGCACACCTGTGTTTCCCCTCACTATCTCAGTTCACCTCTCCTCTGTGCGATCCTCTTTGTTTTTGCCAGGAGGAGTGAATTTCACACCGCTAAATTACAAAGGTAGTAAGTTGACCCTGTCTGAAATGGGTCAGTTATTGATATGAAAGGGTTCATGTCTGTTTCCACCATGGCACACCTGTGTTCCCCGCTCTAGCTCTCCCCCTTTCTCACTCTTGTTCACTCATAGATATCCTCTGTTGTTTTTGCCTGCTGCCGTGCATTTCACACCCCAAAACTTTAAAGGCAGCAAGTTAACTCTTAATGTGAAAGGGTACATGTCTGTTTCCACCATGGCACACCTGTGTACCCTCACTCTCTAGCTCACTCTGCCATCCCTTGTTTTGACCCGCTGCGCCATGCATTTCACACCCCAGATACTTCAAAGGGAGGTGCGTTTTTGCCGCCCCCATTATCCCTCGACCATTGAGGGGTAATGAGGGGTACACCATTACACCTTGTGTTTGAGAAAACGGGTCACGGGAGGTCCTTGGGGCCCTGATGGACTCGCTCTCTATTCGCTCCAGCCTTGTTCTTGATGTTTGCATGTCATACCTTTACACCGAAGTCTATGGTCTATAATTATACTCGCATGAGGCACACAACAAATGTCAATCACACCTAGATGTGTTTACATATTGGCAACTGCCAAATATGCCCCCCCCCCCCCCCCCCCTCTGCCTTTTCTTTGCTATTTTTACCAATATTATTCATGGATGAGAAAATATTTCACAAATTATCTGCCCCACTGCTTTAATTCTCATACCTTTGCTATTTTTTTGTTGGTGGCAAACTAGGAACTTACTAAGGAAAACAAGATTACTTATTTTATAGGATTTTGTACAATTTGTTTGCTATTTTGTTTTGAAATAAATATAAATAAATATTTTCCTAATCTTCCCGGGATGTGACAGTACTTGTATGTGTAAACAATGAGGTGAACTTGAATTCATCTGCTCCTGAACTTATAATCCCCCCTTTTGACATCGTAATTGGCATATTTGCTACAAAAGATCTGTAAGAAGATTATTATTGACAGAAACAGATTCAGACCTCTTCATTTTGTAGAGATGCTATATAAATGATTAATTTACAAGTTGGTTGATCAATATAAATGGAATTGAAAATAAAAATTTTAGATTTTTGCTTGTTATTTCTGCTTGTTCATATCTTTTCCCCATCATAGTTTATATAATAGTTGACATAATAGCTACAAAATTAATGTAAGAAGAATAATAAGTCATTTTTAGCAAGGAATTATTTACCAATTCTGATTGATTGACTGATCAATTTCGCTGCATGTATGTATTCTCCATAGACCCACTCCCAAGTATTTTCTCGGGACCGATCCTAAATGGGATATAGGCAAGTGTCATACGTGCATGTCGTACGTGGGGATGAAAATGTAGACCTTTATTAAATACAAAAGGTAATATGTGAAATGGCATCTATTATTCAAACAAAATGATTTTACAGATGCTGTTCCAATAGAAATGTGAGATGTAAAATTGGCATCTTTTATTCAAACAACATGATACTTGATGGATAGGAAAAATGACAAAATGTTGGTTATGGGATTTTTTTGTCATGAGCGTCGGTCAGCATGTAAATTACCGAAATGTAAACTAATCTCTCGTTGGATCATCCAATTTCAAGTTGTGTAGACGGTAGAGAGAATCCCGGCCGACACGGTATTTGCATGAATGCGCGGCGTCTGGACAGTACGCCGAGGACCAGCGTTACTCTTCAACGAAACCGGATATGTTTGACCAAGCGGATGTGCAGCCGAACACGCCAAGTTATCATATTTCCATTTCTTGAGAGATGCGCGATGGGGTAAGGGAGAAGTTGGGTGTTGGTGTCAGGCCGGCATTTCGTCATCTTACGCCTCGTACGGTCCTCAACTCAACTCGACTCTACTACTGATGCTCATTGTTTTGTTTGGGTCAAGAACCGGAGTGCTTAGACGCCTGTAAAATTGAATAGAGGGAGACTGAAAGAGCTAGGGAGTGGTAGAGGAGGGGGGAGAGAAAGAAAGAGAGAAGAAATTGAGAAATGGAAAGATACTTGCATAATAAGGAAACCAGGATACATGATGTATAAATAAAAACATGCAAATTGTAATGATAGAAAGATAAACATAGATAGATGACAGACAGACCGAATAGATGAATATGAAGATGGATGAATAAAAAAGAACTCAATAGAAATATAGATGTGATACCCTTTTCAAGCTTGGCAAACGGGAGAAAATACCGATAGAAAAGTCCGATAGAATTTCTTATGTCAACAACGGGCAATTCGCAACTTCCCCTCTGTAGCGTTCATAGTGGAGGGGAATTTAATCGCCTTTTGCTTTCACCCGCCGGAAGTGAAGAATTGTTGCGCAATCGCTTTACACACGAGCTAGCTATGCATAATATTATCGCACGCCGTGTTCCGAAAAAAAGCACGCGCTGCACTGCGTTAGCCGGAACAAGGTCACGACCTTTGACCGTTTTAATCGGTGTTTTTTCCCCGAACCAATTCATGCTGACGATTCTATCGGAGTGACACCGATAGAAAGTGAATTTCTCCTGCTCTAAAGTAGGAGAAAACAATCGCCTTTTTCTCTTCTTTTCATTGCCTATTCTATCGGCTTTTTCACCTCTGTAGCATTCATGCTGGACATTTCATCGGATGCGTCCGGACGCATCCGATAGAAATTTGTCCAGCATGAAAGCAACATTAGAGAGATGGCTGGAGAAGCATGAAAACAAACAGATGAACAAATATTGAGGAGAAAGATAAACATATAGGGAAAGAAAGAGAGATAACAATAAAATGCTGGATAGATGGACAGAGAAATAAAGATTAACAAATGGAAGAATGGGGAGACAATTTAGAATTTTAGGGGGCTGAGAGGTAAACTGAAATCAGATGAGGACCCTTATCTGTGCAGTGACCCCCAGTCAAACAAAAGCTGCTGGTTTAATAGTCAAATTGTGATGCCTCTCAAGTAAATCATATTTGAAAGAATTTGGAAGAATCTGCTCATAGAAATACCCTCAGGATTTGCACTTTTTTCCATTGAAGAAATTGCTGTACTGGTGCATTATGTGCAGTGTACCCATTCAAGGTAGTTGATTTTGGTATAACATGCATTTTCCATAAACCTAATTCATGTTTGGGTGAACAAGCCCGGAATGGGTTAAGTTTGCCCGCATTGTAGCCTTCATATGCTCACGGGTTAGGTTTTTCAAACAGAATGCAAAATTTTGAGTTTGTTTTGATTTGAAAAATTCCCTTTTTCGAAGGAACAATACACTGCTGCATCAGACTGATAATAGTAACCACAAATGGAATATGGAGGCAAATTCTGTATTGTATAGATCATTGCCTAAAACCTACAGTTTGTTTTGATTCTCAAAAGTTTCTTTTATAAGATGAAGTAAACACTCTGTAACAGAGGCCAATAATATTCTCTATTGTATAGTTAGGATACAAGATTTTCTGTTTGTTATGATTTTGAAAGTCCCCTTTTTAACCTATTGCCTATGGGATCCTGGTGGGCCTAAGTACCCAGTCTACGTGGATTTGAAAATCTCAAATGGAACAGGGTTTAATTAACACTTTGACTACGGGAACCTCGTGGTATGTACACACAGTCTTATGTGGATTTCAGAATATCAAGGGAAAGTGTCAAGCCGTTCAGGTTTTATTGATTTTGCGTTAACATGTATTCTCCATAGACCCAAGCCCGTATATTTACGGGAATGGTCCTGAACTGGTTAAAACTGAATGGGCACTTTGTGAGAAGGACACTGACCGTGGGTGTGGTGTCACAAGGTCAAGGGGTAACTCCGGGCAGTGATTACTGGTGGTAGTAGTAGTATACAAGTACTCTGTGCCAATGACCTCCAAAAACTACAGCCCCCAACTTGGCAAAGACCATGAACACACTCCTGTTTTGTATAGAAGCTTCCTATAGCCTGTAGCCTATAGCCTATAGAATGAGAGAATATTGTTATTTTGATGAAAATAAAGAATTATTTCTTTTATCAGCGTTGTATGAAGGCAGTTTATGAACTCACTGATGATGGTTTTAGAAGCTTCCTATAGTCTGTGTAGCCTATACTAGCCTATATAATGAGAGAATATTGTTATTTTGATGACATTTATACTGATTTCTTTCATCAGCGTTGTATGAAGACAATCTATGAGTTTTGAACACACTGATGATGGTTTTAGAAGCTTCCTATAGTCCGTAGCCTATAGCATTTAGAATGAGAGAATAGTGTTATTTTGATAAAATTTGTAGTGATTTCTTTATCAGAATTGTATGAAAGCAGTTTCCATCTCTCTGCACTTATTGACAATGGTTTTTTATTTTGGATTTACAAACATCCTCCATAGACCGCTGGTGCAGATCTGCAATATTTCAGGGTTTTTTAGGGAAAAGAAACTGCATACATATCAATGTCAGCATGATTATAAATTCTGTCCCTAATAGCCCGGTCAGATATCAACGAATAGCGGAAACGAATGCCCAACGAATAGAAAATTTGCGAAATGAAATTCGTCTCCATTGCTTTATGTACAAAACATAGAACAACGTACATCACCGGACAAGGAACGGACAAGAAACGCATACGAACGGAGACGAACGGATGGAAAATTTAGCTCTCTGTTTGACGTCCGTTTACGCAATCCGTTGATATGTGACCGGGCTATAAATGGGATACATCTTTTGTGCAGTTAATGGCACTCAGTCATCCCAGATCCAACTCTTATGCTTAAATAATAATAATATAAGTACTTTTATAGCGCCCTTCTCTAAACACTTACTCAAGGCGCTATAGACTTCACATTTGCTCTGTCTCCCAATTCAACACCTCAAGGTCTGATTTCCTGTCTTAGTTTTTATCAAGTGTGCATAATTGATATACATATGGAGATTTCTACATCCAGATAATCTTTACAAATCACCTTTCCAACACTTGCACATTTGTCTTTCTTTTGAGCAGTTGATTGTGCTCAATCATTCTGAATTCAACACATGCTCTCCGTATCTCGATTATTCTTTCGCACAGACAAACACATGTAAATGCTCCGAATGTGCTGTAGGCCTGCAATTTTGGGTTTTATATACATATTCAATGTTTGAACTGATGTGTGGATGTCTTCGCATTACACCTCTGGTAATCTCTATAATCCTCATTTCCATCTCTCTCACTCATGAATCTTTCCTTTGTCTAGTAAATTGTGCTCAATCAACCCATATATCCAACACTTTCCTCCACATGTTCCACTCTCTCCATCTCTCAAAAAGGCTCAATGAAACACTCCTGAGTTATCACTGAGCTCCACCGGCCCCTGGAGGCAGCCCAGAAAGAACTAATGAGGAGAATGAGAGGTGATTAATAAGGGTGGAGATTTCTCACTATATACCCCCGGTCCGAGTAACAAAGCGGAAACTCCCCCAAACTGGCTCCTTGATGCTCCTTGATCTGTCACCCTCCCCATCCGCCCCTCACATACATGGCACACACCATCCTCCATTCCCCCCTCACATGCGTGCACACACACACCACCCTCCTCCAAATTGGTGATGTAGCGCGATACTGAGATGGAGATGGAGCGTAACCCTCATCCCTCCTCCCTCCTCACACCCCGTATCCATGCTTTACTTGTGTATGGGACAGAGCAAAATCGTTGTAAATTTGTTCTTTATCTTTCCATCCCTATTTGTACACCCCTCCTTCTCCCAACTCACATCCCCTACTCCTATTAACCTCCTTCTCCCCTGTCATTATCATCCCCCCCTCTCCTTCTCCCCCCCCCCCCCCCCCCCTCCTTCTCCTCCCCCTCTCCTCCTTCCTCCCGCTTCCTCTCCCTCCACCCCATCCCTCTTCTCTCATCTTCAAAATTGGGATGTAGTTCTATACCTTCCTGTAGCACAAAGTATAGCCCTTATATATCTCCCCTCCCCCCTTACGGTACCAAAAGGGGTAACGACATAGCAGCATTTAAAGTGATTGCTATATCACGGTTGCTGATCGCTACAAATCGCCCGAGACAAAAGACACTTTTTCCACTCGATTGCTTCTACTCGTGGTAATCTCATGAAGATGTTCCCCTGTTGTCCTCAAGTGCAGAACCCAATTACCGACTATTTGCCAAAGTCGATTACTCCAGGAGACTTTGAGGGTCATGTATATTTATCATGCTGAATCATCCTTCTCCCTCTCAGGATTTATGTTTTTATGCCTCCGCCAACGAAGTGGCCGGAGGCATTATGTTTTCGGGTTGTCCGTCCGTCCGTCCGTCCGTCCGTCCGTCCGTCCGTCCGTCCGTCCGTCCGTCCGTACGTCCCGTTTTCGTTCTCGCGATATCTCAAGAACCGGTTGACGGATCGATTTCAAACTTGGTGTGAGTGTACATATTGGGGTGACAATGATCTGATTAGATTTTAGGGGTCATGAGGTCAAAGGTCAAGGTCACAGGACTCAATATATATGCAAAAATGCCTTGTTCTCGCGATATCTCAAGAACCGGTTGACGGATCAATTTCAAACTTGGTATGAGTGTACATATTGGGGTGACAATGATCTGATTAGATTTTAGGGGTCATGCGGTCGAAGGTCAAGGTCACAGGACTCAATATATATGCAAAAATGCCTCGTTCTCGCGATATTTCAAGAACCGGTTGACGGATCAATTTCAAACTTGGTTTGAGTGTAAAATTTGAGGTGGCAATGATCCGATTAGATTTTGGGGTTCATGAGTTCAAAGGTCAAGGTCACAGGACTCAATATATGTGTAAAAATGCCTCGTTCTTGCGATATCTCAAGAACCGGTTAACGGATCAATTTCAAACTTGGTATGAGTGTACATATCGGGGTAGCAATGATCTGATTAGATTTGGGGTTCATGAGGTCAAAGGTCAAGGTCACAGGACTCCATATATATGCGAAAATGGCTTGTAATTGCAAAATTTCAAGAACTGAATGTCAGATTTCAATCAAACTAGGTACCTGAATGTATCATAAAGAGTCAACGTAGCCATAAAATGTTGGGGTCATGAGGTTGAGGTCACGGGACTCATTATACATGCAAAAAAGCTTGTAATGCCAAAATCTCAAGAACTACATGTAAATGTCAGATTTCAATCAAAGTTGGTACCTGAATGTTTTTTAGGGAGCCATCAAAGATTGGGGTCATATGGTCAAGGTCACAGGACTCAAAATATATGAAAAATATTTTTACAAATTAAATCAGTGCATGCTAATTTGGGCTTGATATTCAAATCGCGTGATAGCGGAGGCATAATTTTCGATTGCGCGCAATCGAAGATCCATCTAGTTTTCATAATTTTCATGTTCAGAAATCCACTTGCTCTGGAGATTTTATGATTTCCTTCTACGTATATGCCCCCCTTGTTTGGTCTGTTCATGCATCTGTCCGTTTTTCCAGGAAACCTGAGGATAATGTCAGTAATACCCTAGGCTAAGGTCTGGAGAGAATCTGTGTTGTACTTAAATCAAATTATCTTCAGCAATTTAACCCATTGCCCATGAGAACCAGTTGGGTCATGTATCAACTCTATAAGGGGATTGCACAATCTAGTAGGGAACAGGTTACCTTGTCAGTACCAATGCATTATAAAGAAATATATCCTGCCAGTTATCTAAAAAATCACAATTTGAAATGTATGAAGATGAAATTATTCAATTAGATAGCCAATGCATAATACAGATGATAAATTCACTGAATAGTTGGGGTTCAATTTGTTTTGGTACTATGTCATATTCATGTCAATGTATCTCAAACTAAATACACATGTGTGTTATGCCGTCTTGCCCAGTGGAGCCCATTTGACGTTTTGCAAATTGTTTGGCGCCCATCAAAAATGGGAACCTTGCTTGGTTTACGTGCTTCCATAAATGCAATCTTTGGCAGCCGGACTAAACACCAAATGTTTGCACTCGCATTGAGCTATGAAAGATAGCTATCAAATCTGGAATAGGGGCGCATTCATTTCATTGCCAGGCTTCTTTTCTTTTTTTTAATGGAAAGTTTGTTTGACGTCAAAATGAGAGCAGGGACCTATAAATGACAGGAGAGTTTACATTTCTTATGTTTACTCGCATTTGGCATGTCACTTTAGCGTAGTATTCACTTGAGATGGAATTGCATGAGTTAAATAATTTAATTTGGTATATAGCATAGGGACTTTTTTAACGTTAAATATTTTAAAATGAAAGACCAACCACATGTTTTATGTTTTTTTAGATGAGAATTCACTTTATTTATTATATTTCTCAGTGGGAGAGAAAGATGAAAAGGGTTATTTCAAATTGTGCCTTTGTTTTTATTCTGAATATAAATGTGCTACTTATGTTTTCAAGTTCATTGTCAAGTCAAGGTCGAGGTAAATGAAAAAGGACTAATTTTGTTTGAGTAGGGAAAATGATGGAAGAGAAGGCCAGGGTAGGGTTGCAAATCATCATTCCTCGATGTCCTCATCATCGGACAAGGTTGTCATGGTTTTTCACTCATCTCCATTTAGACCCCCAGTCTTCCACAGCATCCTATATGTTTCCAACATCCCAATGTTCCACTGCTCCATGCAATTAAAGTATCCCCTGATTCCTTAATGGTATTGAGAGAAATTAAGTACTTCAATATTTTCCCTTTGTTATTACGCTAAATATGAATTAGCTCCTCATGTTTCGAGTACAGTTTCAAGTTGAGGTTGAGGTTACATTGAATGAAGTCATTTTATTTTGGGTAGGGGGCTTGGGAGTAGATGAAGGAAGTGAAAGGCCAGGATAGAGGTGAAATTCATGAATCCTCTTTTGGTATCTGGGAATTAAGAGCATCACAGTGTTTTGACTCCATCTAGAATGAGAGCTTCACTCCGGTCCTTTTATAAGCACTCCAAATCGTCCATCTCGCCCTCCAATATGGCCCGGCTTTGGTTTCCGATCCCAAAGTAATCGAATCGGCCTGCAGTGTTGTTGTCTAGGTTGAAAGAGTTGCATGTTTCGAGTGCGCAATTGTATCCTTTACCGAGACTAGAAGTCTTTTTGCTTGCGTATTCAATGTCACTGGGTGCTTTTTTTAAAATCCAGCCTAAATATTTTCCTTTTTTAATAGAAGTTTGGATGGAGAGGTTGAGAGAGGGAGAAGGATAGGGATATAACTTGGGGGATTTGGCGTAAATGGATTGCTCCGTTCGCCGGATACCAAGGATCAGAGAGGCTGCTGGGTTTGTTTAGTGAAATCAAGCGATACATTTGCCTCGGTCGCCTCGGTCCCCGGTAATGCATCTCAACTCCTCTCATGTGTAGTAGGGAAGGGGGAATGGATGCCAGCATCTCGCCGCATCATTGGGGATGATTCTATGAGCCTGGGGGTAGAGTGGGGGCGGGATGTGGAGTGGATGAGGTAGGGGATGGAGGAGGAGGGGGTGCATAATTGAAGATGTAAATGTTTTAGGGAATTCCTTATGGAATATGAATCGACATTTTAATTTTACTTTCATGTAAAACCTTACACATTGAAAAGGAACTGTGTGGTGTATTTTTGTTTTAAATTTGTACCAAGCTGATTTTGTATCTATATTGCCATGAATAAAAGCCTGCTAGCTTAGTTTCATGCTAAGTATAATTTGGATGATGTTGTTATGTGTGTAACACACAATCTATTAGTTGCTAACTAGGATTAGCTTGGTACTAGTAGGTACCTAAGGCTAAACCAGCTAACCATTTGTTGGGGACTAGTAAACTGTTTGTAGCTGTATCTGTAGTACATGTAGGTACCTAACTGTAGTTGGTATCTAGGCTAAAACCATCTAATCGTAGTTGCGACTAAGAAACTGTTTGTAGCACAAATAACTGTACCTTTTGAAATGCACTTAGCATGGAACTAAGCTAGCAGGGTCTTATGAATTTGTGCCCTGGTTTTAGGACCCCATGCTGACATTCAAACAGCTCAAACTTGAAAAGGTTCAGCGAAAAGTCAAAACGGAGTTTGGGGAGGGACAAACTTTAGGCGGCGAGGCTTTGAACGCGGTGGCACGTTCCTCGCATTCTCCGCTGCGGAATTGTTGGGGAACGAAAGCCAAACTGGCCGATGAGGAAGAGGAATTCAGTTCGGCTTCACAAAACCGATAATGCGGAGTGTGAAATATTAGAAATCTGCTCAGCAGGGGACGTAGAGATTCACGTACATCGATCACACTCTTGTACAGCTGGGCCTGTCCATACAGTTCAGGGCTTATTGAGCTGGGGGTGTTTCACAAAGATAATGAGTTGAACTTAAAGGGTACCACCACCCAAAAATGATATTCTTATAAATGAAAGGTAACATCTTTAGGATTTCATTCCATCAACAAGTTCACCAAAATATGTTTCCAGAAAAAAAAATATAATTGGAAAACGCATCACCATTCTAAAGCATGCGAAGACTAATGTGTGCAGAGCGAACGAATCGCCCGGGAATCTATTGTTTACAAACATACGCGTGAATAGCATTGGCGCACTCGCAAATGGTTGGCCCGTATGGAACCAGGAAATAGTAGTGGTTCCGTAAGTGGTGGACATTAATTGCTTTGTTTATGAATCACACAACCCCTTGCAAAATGTTGGGTATCTATTTGATATCACAAAACGGTACCAAAACATATAATAATGTGTTGTTCTTTGCCTGGTCCCCTTTAAAATTATGTTAGGCCATTTGTAGCGTTGGAATAAAACATATTCAAAAACAAAATTGAATCAAGAATTTGCGACTTCCAACACAAATTTATATCAAGAACTTCATGGCCTCTTGATAATAACAAAGATAACCGATTTTCATAAAAATCTATGCCTTTTAAAGATCTGTTTTAATGATAGGACTATAGGCAAACAACATATATATTTTTGAACGTTTTTGATCGAATTTATTTATGTTGGAGTGTTCATTTTCAAATGCATGTTTGCACATACTTCAGGACAGGAAATAAAGCCTGCTTTTGAATCGAAGAGAGCTTACTATAATTTACCTGCTAGTACTTCATTAAATGTTTCATATGCATGGATGGATGGATAGCATCAAGAAAATGGTAAAACAGCCAGGACAAAGTACTGCTTTATTCAAACCCCGCTGCTCAAAAATCACTACACAAGCAGATTAAACTAAAGCTTTACTAACCAAAATGGCCGCCTTGATGAAAAATATCTAAAGGCACAGCCAATCTTTGTTTGCAATCCAGATTAATGTCTCCATCCATAATGTAATCCCCTTCTTGTCAACCAAATCAGATCCTAATTCCTAACAAACCAGGACAAAAAGCCTACAAATGGTTTTAGATAACACCTTAAAAGCACAAACAGTAAAGTTTAGGTTCCCCGATCTTATACAAGGTTGACAAATTCCTTCCCAAACTCTCAAAAGAAGTATAATTTTAATAGGATCCCTGTATAAAAATCGGTTTACAAATTCTAACCCCAAACAATGATAATCTCTAAATTGTTCTCCTACTTACTTAAAGGCAATGTGAATAGAAAAGGTGTGGATATTAGATGGGATGCGATTTGTAGGAGTTAGGAACCTCTGAGAAGAGCATTTTTGATTTGTTGGAGGTACAGTAGACTTACCAGTAATCATGGTAATGCAGATCTATCGAATTCCTGGCCTAGCTCAATTCTCTGTGCTCATTTTCAATATTGTTTCTATTTCTGGTCAGTTTGTTCGAATTCGTGTTTTTATTTTGTAAGATGGCAAGTCCACATGAAGTGGACGTTTTATGTATTAACTCTAGATGTTTTCCAAAGCTGTTGTTTTGCTTTAAAGATGTTCTTGTTTTCTTTCATGATCACATTGTGCGTGAGATTTAATTGGTCTCATACTAGTAAGGGAGGCAGCTCGCATAGTGAATTTATTAGCTTGCTTCTCCAGAGCCTACCATGCAGTAGGAAGGCCACAGATGGGGCAGCTCAGTATATACAGTATATATATATATATTTATGACATTATACCAGCGTGTTCACACACAAACAAATTTCATCCCGAAACGTCGTATAAAGAATCATGATTAACGAAACTAACGAGCGTTCACACACACAAAAACAAGACCCCAAAACAGCTGCAACGAAACATCGTATAGGTGCGCAGTTTGCTACTGCGCAGTGTGCTGTCTTTTTTCTGTCTGCTGTCAATCTGTGAGCGAGCGCAAATCTGAGTAAAGTAACACGCGGTCATGCTTAGCCACGCCCAGTTATACGGTTGTCGTATAAAGAATCATGATTAGTGAATCGACCGGGCGTTCACACACAAAACGAGCATGATTCTTTAGTCAGCTCTCGTACGAAACGATGCTCAAACCCCTGTTTCGTTAATCATGATTCTTTATACGACGTTTCGTTAGTGAGCGTTCAGACACACAATTTCCGACAATTCTCGTTGTATAGCTAGTCGACTGCTGACTCAGCTCTCGACTAGTCAGCTCTCGACTAGCTATACGATGAAATTTTTGTGTGTGAACACGGGGTATGATAAGGAAGATGAGGTGATAAATCAGGGGGAAATATTCAGCCTTGTTTAACCCTGCCAGCTGGCACTTATCACGCACTTGACATCAACATCGTAAAAATTACATTTCAGATGGGTACATGTATTATTTATACACCTCAATGTGATTTCTTCTGGTATTAATAGCCGAATGATGATGATGAAGATGATGATGTTGATGATGACGACGACGACGATGATGACGATGAGGGTGAAGACAATGATAACAATGATGATGATCATGATAATGAATTTACCATTTATGGTTTTGAACAGTTAGTTCTTTTGTAAGTTCTTTAGAAATAAAAAAAGACTTAGGCTACAAGTAGACATATATTTTAATTTGATTAATCTTACAGATATGCACAGTCAGAAGTGATTGTTAACCCACTGCATAAACGAACAAGACAGATTATGTATAAATTGTATAGGAATGACATACAATATGATGATGTTGGAGGAATTGAGAATAAATTAGAGTCAGCTTTCAAGGGATGACATTGCAATTCTTCCTTCTGCTAATGTTTGTCAGATTATATCGGCTTCATAGCCTTTAATCGTTCCCACTTGGGATGTAATTGTTTTAGTGGAGGACGATTTTGATAATCATTTTGTTGAAAGAAGCAACTGTGTCTGATGTCATTTGCCACATGTGACTCTTCATGTCTTTAAAGCTCATCTCTTTATGACACTCCATTCCTCCAAAGAGAGATAGAATAATACCCTTTTTACATATTGATTCTAAATGAAGACTGTACACTAGCTGTACAATATTGTGTTTTGCAAGTATTTTAATATTAGTTCACCTTATTGTGTCCAAACAAGGGCCCGGTTGCAGAAAGAGATGAAATTGATGGTAAAGTTGCAATTAATTGTAAGTCTGATCATGTGACTAAATGCGCAAATGTGATTGGCTGAAATGCGCACATTTTCTGACTTACAATCAATTGCATCTCTTTCTGCAATGGGGCCAAGATCTGTGATTGAACAGTCACCAAGCTCCTTTCATTGTATGTCAAACATCAATTATGTTGCTTATTAGGCTGTGTATCATTTACATGTACACCAGTTTGACATCCAGGCTTCACATGCAGTGTAATTCAAACGATTGTTTCGAAACTAGGAATTTTCACTATTTCTAAATTGCCTCAAAGATTTACACTGGTATCAATTTGTTCACATTACTAATTATACAGTTGGGATTCTGGACAGCATCAGAAATGCTCCAGCTTTTAACCATTTGTGTGAAAGCAGTAATAGAAAGAGATAAGAGAGTGGTATACTTTTGTGAATCTTTTAGGAGAGCATTCCATGATGAGGTGCTGTACAGCAAAGAAGATTTATGGACAGATTTGTTGGACTGATGGAAGAATGGTATGCCATTTTCTTCCACTTCTAAACTTATCTTTTTTTATTTTTTTTTATTACATATCCTTTTCTTAACATGCTGCACTCCTGCTAACCCCCAACCCCATGGTAGCCTTAAATCATAAACTTTTTGTAATGCCCTAGCTCTTTTGACCTTGCAGCATAAAGAGATATGACAAGGTTATGGGAGGAGGGGAAAAAATATGTTATATTTTGGTTAGTCCCATGGGTATAGTTGATCTGGTAGTATGCAGAAGGTGTAATTCTAACTGTTTTTTTATGGAGAAATGTGCTCGATTCATTCAATCAGTTATCTTTATGGTTTTATTTTGGGCACAGAAAAGGTAGCTATAACACATTATACCCTCTGCTGCCCTTATGTGACATAGCATTACCAGTCTGATGTGTTGTAGTATAGGTACCAAGGAAATACATAACAGAGCGAGGTTTGACAACTAAACTAGCGATGGATCACAACACATGGCAAAGAGACTGGATAAAGTATGATATTGTTGTGATTATGATGTATGGCGATGGTTTGGAGCAAAACTGAGCTAATAAAGTGCAACAACCCCTACGATAACTGAAATTTATAACTGATACATGATATTATAATTGTCACTATGGAGTGATCAACACAAATGATTTCATATAATTTGATGAAGTTCTCAAATTTTAGTCTTTGTACAGACTAAACCCTCTTCTGTTCCTTTGCCATGGCAACGTGTTCACAGGTGCAATATGTAGATATGAGAGAAAGTTATTTACACCATCTCACCTGTTAGTTGCCTGCCCCCTAGAGCTTAGATTTTCGAGATTATATATTTTATAAATCATAGCCTGTTTTTAACACCTTGCCTTTTTATATTAAATATGGGGTATCGATTTACAAGCATCATGAAATTTGCAGGGTCAGCAATATACCTGACAAGTTGATGAGATATGTGGAACCTTACAGCAGTAGGATCTGCATGTGTAACTAAAAGTTGTGATTTAACATGAATAATAAACAGTCAACTTTCATCATACTTGGGGAGGTGCGCTGCAACGCATAATCAATAAGCTATGGTGTGCATGTAAGAACGCATTGTCAATTTTAAAATCAATTTTAAGGATAGAGAGCGAAGAGTTACATGTAGGGATGCATTTAACCTCCATTAAAATCATAGATTTATAAGTCTTTATCAGAAACACTTGTCCCAAGGTGTTGTTCCAGTTATATTTCTGGTTGTAAAGCCCTGTGGAAACTATGAGTAGTGATATTTACACGCTTTCGTTCCGAGACAAGGAAAGAAATTACAATTTTGCCTTGACTGGAAGCTGTATGTAATTTGTATGGCGCTGTTAATGCACCAAGACCAGTCGGTCTGTCACCACGCCATTCCATGAGGTAGCTGACCGTACAAAATGTGACCAAGTTATTTTGTCCTCCCTCCTGCCCTCTCTACGCCCCTCCCCCCCTCCCCCCCCCCCCCCGATCCACTCTTTTCTACAATATCCCCCTCCCCACTCAAATCAAATGTCCTCATTCCACACCTTTTTAAAAATGTGCCCATCAACTATAACTTTTATAACCACTCCCCTTATTCTGGTCCTGTTTGTACTTTATTCTGAAACACCGTCCCCTCCAACCCAACTGCTTGACCGTAAGTATTATTTCCATAATACTCAATTGATCATTTTCATAAGTATTATCATCAGCGAATGTGCATTATCATATCATGATCCTAATTGCCATTGTGATCGTTATCATCCCGCTTTGTTGTCGTCGTCGTCGTCGTCGTCGTCGTCATCATCCATCATCATCATCCATCATCATCCAAGTAATTTTCCTGCTCATTACTTTGACTTGGAGTTCGATACTTGGTAGATGAGCGGTCTTTTCTTTGATTCTTACGTTCCGGCTCCCTGATGTGATATGTGTCACATCGTTGTTGGACATTTGGACTAAAAATGTATGAACTGTCATACTCGTCACTTTGTCTTTCTTCAAACCAGTCATTAGAGAGGTGAGAGGAAGAGACAACTGGTGGCGGAGGGGGAGGGACTCCAGGGGAGGGGGTAGCCCCTGAGAGGCATGCTGCAAATTCCTCTTAATTTGAGAGGCAGGGCTAGTTGCTTAACCCCGCTGACCCCGGCAGAGTCCATGGGTACCAGAAGACCAGGGGCAGGGGGTGTTTCACAAAGATTCTAAGTTGAACCATGGACCCTAGTAGGGTCCATGGTTGAACTGAACTCTAACTTGGACCCAACAATTATGGAAAGCCATTTGTAGCGTTTGGAATAAAACATATTCAAAAGTAAAACAAATACAAGTATTTGAAACTTCAAACAAAAATTTATATCCATAATTTCAAGGCATCTTGATAATAAAAAATATTACTGATTTCAATAAAAATGTATGCCCTAAATTTTACAAAGAAACGAATGGCTTTCCATAATAGTTAGGTCCAACTTAGAGTCAAGTTCAACTTTGAATCTTTGTGAGACACCACCCCCAGCCTCCCTGCTAAGCCGCTGATTAGTGGAATTGCCCTGTCAAATCAATGCCATTTGTCCGCCATCTGGATGGGCGGAGGTTAAGCAGTGCATTGTCAAAGGAAATAAATAAATAACCATCAAATCTGGCTTTGATCCCCAGACCTCTAAAGTTCAACTGACAAAAAATGAAAACAGTCCTCCCACATTTTATTTGTAATGTAGGGCAGTTAAATTGAGTAAATCTCCCTCATCCCCAGGAGGTGATATGCTTTTTGAATTGTTTTCCTCTACATCTTCTACAAGCTATTAAAATCTTTAATAAACAAAATTAATTACCTTAAAGTAGAAAGGGAAAATATTGTTTTTGTTTTCGTATGTATGTGCCTTCTTTTGAAAAAATTAAATTGGTTACTTTTACAGTGATCTTTTGCAGAAGTGTATGAGAGATGTTTCATTATTGACAATATTAACGACTCTAGGGAGGGGCAGACGGAAGGGACAAAATTACATGAGCTAAATTGAGTATAGTGTCATTTCAAATGACAGAACTCTATTTATATGAAGACAAAGTGGAAGAAATGTTCACCATTTGTTATTTCAAAATAACTAATTGTCTTTACTCCTATATGAAAGGACCGGCAAAGCTGATCAGTGTATGCAAGGTCAGGAAATCAAAAGGCAAGCAAATATATTCACACTTGAATTTTCGAGCAAACATGTTTTTCCCAAATTTCTGTGGACATTTCCACAGTTGTGTTGAACTTTCACGAGGGGCAATTCTGCAAGCAAATATTCGGTCCTTGGCCGAGCTTTCACAGCTAGAATGTGTCAATTATTGCACCAGTTTTTATGTTTGCACTATTTCCAGTTAATAGGTTATTAATATCATATTTTTTTGCATGGACAAGGTCGGGTCCTACTTTGATGGTGTGCCCAGCAGCAAAACATCATTCTTTATCTTGTTGTTTGTCTCTCTCTTTCTCTCTTGCTTATTCTCCTTATTATCTCTCTCCTGTATCTTCTTTAAATGCTTATTATTTTATTACATGTTTTAATATTCTGTCGTCCTCCGTCTCTTCCACTCTCTTTGCCTTCATAGTTCATACATTTTATTTCTTTTCTTTTCTTTTCCTTACTTACACTCACTCAATATATATATATGTGAATATGATGTGTGTGTGTGTGTGTACATTTGTGTTTTATGTGTTATTGTTTCCTCTCATTACCCCAAAGTGTTTTACTTTATCAAACCTGCTCTCTTCTGTGTAGACTTGTATCACACCTTTCTTTTTAATAAAATAGAAAAAAGGAAAAAAGGGGGTGGGGGGACAAACTTTTTCTGAGTAATTGATGATGAAAAGGGCACTTCTCTCCTTGAAAGATAAAGAGTATGTTCAGTGTATATGTATGTATTCCAGACATGTCCTTTCTTGGGTTTTGTTTTCATCAGTTCCAGGGCCTGAAATGTCTGGTAGTAGAATGTGATTGTAAAAGTGTTACTCCGACCTTTTGACCCCGGTATGTTCTTGAACCAGGCGCTGACGAAATGACAACACAATTACTAGATGGGAACCCAACCCACACATTGTTGTATGCGGTTTAGCACAGTTTTTTTTCTTCGTCTTGCCATCATTGTATTGTGTACGTGATTTGGCTCAGTTTTATATGAAACTCAATTTCAATTTTCAGTAGGCCCTACAGGAGTCTGCTAGTTTGCATGATAGGCATTGCTTGCTTGCTTGCCTGTCAAACACAGACTCAACTATATAATGAGGATATCTGAAAGATTTAACCCTTTCTAGACTGGTCCAGAGGTTAGCTGGGTCTATGGCGGTTGCATGTTTTACCAACATTAATTAAGTCTTGAAGGATTTAGATTTGAGGTAAGAGCAAAATTGAAAATCCATTGCAAGAGCTAAGAGTGGAAACATTTAACACTCATTTCCTGAAGTCAAAACTGTACCCTAACCCTGAACTTAACCATAACCATAATCATAATCCCTACTCCTAAAACCTAATTCATAAACTTAATCCTAAGCATTTGAATTATGATATTCCTACTTGTGGTAGACATAGAGCATTAGAGGGCTGCGGCCAGCCAGTCAGGCAGCTAGGGTTGTGGTTTGAGCACCCAGTATACATATCTAGTTCCATGGTTTGGGCAGTGACCACTGCTCAAGTTGGAACTGAGGGTCAAGGTTATAGTTCCAAGACTACCAAAATATTTATACCTTTAAGAACAAAAAGTTGAGAGGAAAGAAAAGGTTATTTGCAGTAGTGTATGTAGTAGTGTTCATGGCTACAAAATGTCAACCCACTAAGTTCTTAATGGAAAGGGGGAGAGGGGTGATAAGAAAAAAAAAATATGCCAGGCTGCAGAATAAAAGGATACAGTAGCTTATACTTGCATGACCATTTCATTTGTAGATTTGTGTTATAGAACCGGTCTTTTTGATAAATTACAAGGTAAAGGGAAAAACTTCTACAGAACGACTGGACAGGGGGAAAGGAAATGCATCCATTCTATGATAAAGAAGCAACTATCAATACTATAGTAGCATATGAAACCCTGGACAAAACTCAGAAGGAAAAGAGGAAATGTGGCACTCTAATCTCAGTGTATTTTGTAGGGTTTTCTAAGGGCTGTGTTGATTTTTGAAAGGGCTTGTGTTGATATGTTTTGAAAGGGCTGTGTTGATATATTTTGAAAGGAGTGGAAATTGATAGGGGAACTTCAAGGTGTTTTATTTATAGGCCTGTGTTAATGTTTTGTTGAAAAGAGTGAAATTTGATACAAGAATTTCAAGGTATTTCATAGAAAGACAGACCTTGTAGTTCATAGAAGTGTGCTATGCCAGTTTCTCATTCCTCAGAGTGGCCATAACAAGTATTAGATGACACTTTACTGATTGTCACACTTTTTTCTAATGAATATTTGGCCACTGACATTGATACCCAGTCTTTTCTGTCATTTACAATGTTTGGTTATCCTAGAGTATCACAATTTACACACCATACACACAATTTCCGTGGAGCACAGAGTACATAGACAATGCATATGTTGGCAAGTCTAGAATAGGGCCCTCTGATACCTGACACCATGCATTTTCTATGCTTGCTAGCTGATTAGAATTCAAAACAACAACAGAAATGTAAAATGACTACAAAAATAAAAAAAAATTAAACGAGTAGAAATTTAACCGGACATTTTCCGGATTCTACCAACTTTTATAAAGCCAGATGTGCATTTTGCATGGGAAGGATGAATTTGTCTTTTGACTTCAAGATCATCATGTGACGTACTTCATATATGTACCACATGCTGTCAAAGGATAATGGAATTTCTCACATATGATTGACGGGGGAAATTCCTGAAAATAACGAGAGCTGATGCAGAAGTGAAAGCGAAATGTGGAAATGTATTGATGATGATTTGTCTAGAATCAGCGGGACACTAATTCGTCTTTTGGTGGTCACGAGTCGCTGATGTGACATCACCTCAAAACCATTTTTGTATTTTAATGTACATGTATGTCTTTTTATGAAGGTTAATTTATCCACAAACGTCATTGACATTTTAATATATATTTGTCCATTAATTTCATCTCACTTAAATCATACAATTCAATTTAAAAGACAGTTACATCCTGTTCATAGTACTGAACAACTTTGTTATCGCAAACTTCTTTTTCTATGTTGCTTTTATTTGATGAGAAGATGAGAATTTCTTGCAGTTGCACATAGTTTCTTAAATGGTTCCAACCCCAATGCTAAACATTGACTGAAGAAATGTGGTTGAACTGACATACATATTTTAAATTTCACATTTCACTCTGATGTAGGTAAGATTTTTGGCTAGAAGCAGCATGCCCACTGGTTACCAATCATTCCAACAGGTTGGTGGTAATAGCCAAAATTGCCCCCCCCCCCCCCTGGAAAAAAAGGAAAAAAGGGAAATAAAATGTGAAAATATCACCCACTCTCTGTTTGTCCAGGTGTCACCACGTATTCTTGCCTCCAAATAGTTCAAAAGGGCTCACAAAATTTGTAAATCTTCCGCAAAAACCAACATTTGATTTGCAGAGGAAATTTGTTGGTATTTGTTTAGACCCAGTAAGCCAATTGAACGGGGTCGTGGTTGTGGCCTGGGTTGCTTCATTCATGGCTGTGTGTCCTGTGGAGAACCAAATTCAAGTTAAATAAAAAAAAACTATTGATAAATGATGTAGGTCTTGTTTATTCGACGGAAACGACCAAACTATTAGGCTGATTTTTGTTCATGTATCATGCTGTGCTGCGTTTAGAACTCCGTGAAAAATATTTGCGATGAAATTCCGTATTTCAATATCTTGAGGTATTCTGGCAATTTTATAGTGCACTTGGAACACCTGTGTATTGCAGTCAAAGTGAATATGGATTGCTCCATTGCGTTTGGGAAATGTCATTTACTATTATTTCATCCTGCACTTTTAAACAATTTAAACAAATCAGATATATTAACTGTAGAATTGTCAATACTTTGAATGACTACAAATTGACAAACTATACAAGTGGTCCAATATGAATTTATTTTCTTTGATATGTACAGGACATTTTCTTCCTACGAAGGACTAGCGGTAACAAGAGTGATTTAGCTCTGCCAAGCTATTTATAAATCATATATAAGTGACGTTGATCATGAATGTATTAAATGTCATCTTAAATGTTTTGTTATTCTTTGTCCATCATAGTTTTCTAATAACTGGAAACAGAGTTCAATATGAATTTAAGGGTAAAAAGGAGATATAAAGCTCTGCCTAACCAGGAACAAATCAAATAAATAGAAATATATTTTGAGCATGTTTGGCATTTGTAATGTCATGAGAGTCAGTTTATTAGGGGCCGGAGCTTCCCATCCAAGCAGAATGTTCACCAGAGTCTGAAATTTGATGTCAGGTCAAATGTTTTATTGATCTGCACTTGTCAACATTGTTCTTTCATGAATAAAATGCACCATAATAATGAATGTACTGTCCCGTAATGTGGACATTTCCTTTTTCACCAAAATGAACAACAAATAAATAAAAGAGCGATTGTACTCCTCTCAGATATAAACTGATGAAATAAAAGTATGGTAACTAAAATTGACACATGTTGTTTATCTGGAATCAAATGTTTTATTGTAATGAAATGTTATATTGATCTATGTATGTACATTATTTAGTTTTCTTATTGGAAAATACTCCGATATGATTTTTTATCCTCTGTCGCGAAATTTTTTCTCTGTCTAGAGAAAACAATGGAGAAAATAAAATAATGATTATGCTCTACTCAGATTTGAACAAATCAAATAAATGTACGTGTAAGTAAAGTTGAACATGCTTGTCAGCTGTAATGACATGTTAGATGCTTTATTGATCCGAGCATGTCATTACCGAGAAACGTTTACATTTGAGCGGGCAGCTGATTTGGCGAGGCCTCCACCAGATCCATCGTTCCATCTTGGGACAATCAAAATGTTATCTTTATCCGCATGACTTCACCGCCCATAATTGGCGCAAATCTTCACGCAAGTATTCACGCAGACTTTCCCCCACCCAAGAAACTGGACAAAAATAATGAGACAAATTGTATTGGTATATAAACCTCACTGAATCAAATGATTGCAAATCAAAGTATTCACACAGACTTTCTCCTATCCTAACTACTGGACAAAAGGAATGACAAATTGTCTTGGTATATGAACCTCAACAAATCCAATGATTACGAATTAAAGGATGGTGTATGGGCGTAGTTAGGGACTGCTTGTATGATTATGTGTAGGTTCTTTTATTGATTTCTTTTTTCACATTGCAGGGCAGACCAGGGTGAAATAATAAGTTGCTATGACTGTCCAATCATTACACATCCCTGTACATTTCTCACAGCCCTGGGGTAATTTCTTGCTGGCGAGAAAGTACAGCATCCACCCTTTCAATACAATACAATACAATATGGTTGCTTATATAGCGCTAATACACAAATTACATGTAGGTTTCATATGTACGAAGAAGGCCTGACTCCATTTTTCAGGGAATACATTTGTCTCTGTCCATACCTCTGATTTTGACATCTGTGTTATAGCGTGCGAGCTTGCTTTGTTTGAGACTGGTAATTTAACAGCTCAGTGAGTCAGAAGTTCATTTAATGCACCATTTGTGAAAGAAACGTTCCAGTGTATGACTATGAGATCTTTAGTGAATGCGATATGTCAATAGAAAGAACAACAGTTACAGATATAATCAAAATATAATTGTCAAAGGATAAAAAATGATCACCATATAATAGTTTATTCTAAAATGTAACCTTGTAGTTTTGTCCTTCATATCATCCTGATAGTTTATTTACATGTTTATTTTTAACCCATTTAGGACCAATCCCCAAATTAATAGACTGGGGTATATGGAGAATGCATGTTATATGCCAAAATCAAGTAAATTTGAATTTGGAACTACTGTGAGATACTTCTGTTTTCAGATTTGTGAAATCCTTGATATCCTAATTTTCACTAGAAATACACGTACACGTACTTGTATCTCAAGGATGTTAATTATTGCACCGAATCAAATACAAAAGTCATTGGCAACTTGAGTAAATTCAGCTTTTTGTTGTACTTTGTTTAGATCACAAACTTTGTTTATTACAAAGCTGGAGAAAAATAACTAGGTGGATCAGTATTTACACTATTATTTTCCCTTTTGTTTTGTTTTTTTCTATCCGTGTGAAAATTGTACTCTGCTTTCTAGGTGCAGCTTAGGTAAATTATATCCTACATTTAAGGAAAATAGCTTGGTAGATTTTGACTTACACAATTGTATTCCATTTTGCCTTGTTTTTTTCTACCGATGTGAAACTCCCTCCCTTGACTGTGTGTATGTGTGTTTGTATGTTTGTTTGTATGCATATGTCCACGTATGTTTACTGTGTTTATGTATGTATGTGCATGTGTATGCAGGGAGCGTATGTTTGTCTTTGTTTATGTGTGTGTGTGTGTGTGTGTGTGTGTGTGTGTGCAGTGTGTGTTTGTAAGTATGTATGTAATTATGTGTCTTCTCATATGTGTGAGAGATCAAGAGATCTGACGTCACATCCCAGCAAGCTATAGGAATTCTCTGGTAGGATGAGCAATTGTCTGCTTGCGTTTCAAGGTCGTAATGAAGAAAGACATGTTTCAAGGTCATAACGATGAAAGATGTATTTCAAGGTTACATCCAATGATGAAAGTCGGGGTAATAAAAAGGGCGCAAAACAAAGAGCCTTGTAATAAAGACACATTGCTGACTCATCTGCCATTACACTCTTTAATCCATATCGAGATCCCTAACCAACCCCCTTCAACATTTGTATATCCATTTGGATGCACAGAAAACAACTCGCTAAAAACCACCCTAAAAAGAAACTGCCTTGGACCGAGACTACACCACCTATATATACCCGGCGCTGGGCCATAATTGTCCTCTTTCATTTGCGACGCCTTAGAGACAGTCACGCTGAAAATCGCGCTCTTACATTTGATTCTAAGAATTTTCGTAGCAGTCTACAATCTAAAGTAAGACCGTTCCTTTTCTATCTATCAGTGTAGCGCAATAACCCTATTTGATTTGTAAGTCCTTGGACCTTGTCAGAAGCGATTTTGAGACCATTTTCGGAGCTTTCTGTTAGGTTATTCTGGCGCTCCGTTGGTGGTTAAGAAAATGACGCATGCGTGAATTTTTGGACGGCTCGCGGTGGGAGTGTTCCCCCGTAGTTACGGGCGAGATTCGGTCCGAGTTTTCACTCTCAGTTAAATTTTTTCTCGGGGTTTTATACCTCGGGTCATGTATAAGATTGATTTTTATTTGGGCTTTCTCGGCCCCCTCGTTCGGGGGGTCTTGCGTCTTGGCTCGTGTATAATGTTGCTTCCTCTCTTTCCATGGCCGTCAATCATTTCGGAGACGTTGTGCTCGATTCATGAATGATGTTGAAAGTTTTTTATTTTTTTATTTTTGATGTCATGTTCGTATTCTTGCATGCCCGCCATTTTGTTTTTATAACCTTGTTGTGGTGTGTGTTGGCTCGACCTCGGGGTCGTGGCTTGTCCTTTGTTGGCCTTTGTTTTGTTGAGGGGGGGTGGTGCCTCGTCGGGGTCACCATGGGTTGAAACATGTGTTGGGGAGAGGTGGTGTCGGGGTTCTTGGCCCCTCCACCCCCTTCCCCCCCCCCCTCCCACCCCCCTCCCCCACACTTTAAAAAAAAAAAAAAAAAGTGCGGGGGTGCCCTCGAAGGGACAAAAAAAAAAAAAAAAAAACTTGAAAAAAAAAAAAAAAATTTTATTTTTTGTTAAAAAAAAAAAAAAAATAATTGAGTGCTTATGGGGGGATGCTAACCTCCCTTTTTTCCTTTGGTTTTTTCTTACCTTGTTCCTTTGTGCATCTAGGTATGACATCGGATGATGGTTGGGTGGACGTCTTGTCGGCCTCGTCCGGCGAGGGTCACGAGACGGGGAGTTTGAGGCCGGGTTCCCTTCCCCCGGGGCGTTCAATGTCGGTTCCGGGGGAACCAAATTTAGAATCCCGTGCTACTAATTCGCGCCTCACGGATGGGCGAAGCAGTAGCTGTGGCACCCAGGGGTATCCTATGGCTAGAGGGTTAGTAGGGTCCCCTGAAGACGGTCCCCCTATCATCGTAGGGCCCGGGGATCGTGGCGTCAGCCGGGGTGCCGTCCCCGGTTGTAATTCGCCTATGATGTCCGGCTTTGGCCACGGTGAGCAGTTCAAGACTCGGGCCATTTCTCACCGCACACGTAAGTCCTCTCGCAAGCCGGGTAAGTCCGCTCTTTCCATAGCTTTTGACGGGCGCGGGACACCGCGCCCGGTGCACTCGAAACGTCGCACCCAGCATGGACGAGTGACTTCTTCTCCCGGGATTCCTGACCGAGGGAGGCCAGTCCCCTCTGGACCAGGGGTAAGTCCCATGACGTGATTCCTTCGCTTAGAGTAAACCGCTTATCAGGCTGACAAGCGGTATGATATTTCAGGTCTCAAACCTGCATCGTCTAGATTTGTATTATTGTTGTCACTTCCTTATTACTAGCCCCTCTCTCGGTGGTAGCACTGGGCCTCGGGGTCAGTTAACACAATTGGGATTGTTGTCAGTAGTTGATAGAATTGTTAGAAACCGATAGGAATGTGACCGAGTTGAGTACCACGGTGATGGAAATCTAATCAGCGCTTCGGCCGTTTTTTCGTGTTATTTATAGCGCGGCCCCCTCGGAGGGGGCCTTTGCAGCAGCGCTCCGCCCCCCCCCCCCCCCCCCGAGATGGGGGGTGTGTCTCGTTCCGCGCCGCAGCCCCCGCGGGGGGGCTAGGCTCAGAGATTTGTTGCCGGGGTTCCCTTCCCCCGGTTCGCTGTGTGTTGGGACCGGGGGGGGTATGGTTTTTTTTTTTTTTTGGAACTCCGTTCTGCCACACAGGTGGGCAAGACAATGTATGTAACACCCAGGTGAGTTTGTTGTGTGTGGTATCTAAGCTAGGTCTTGTGCTGCCCTCTCGTTGGCCTCGGGTAGCGAGGATCGCGAGTCAGGGCGATTGAGGCCGGGTTTCTTCCCCCGGTTCGAGTTGAGTTGGGACCAGGGGGAATGGATTTTCACTCCCGTTTTGCCTTTCGCGCCTCACGGTTGGGCGAGGCAATGTTGTGGCACCCAGGTGATCCCTTGGCTTAAGGTTTGTAGGGTGATCCTGAAGACGGTCCCCCTATCACTGCAGGGCCCGGGACCGTTGCGCCAGCCTAGGTGCTATCCCCGGTTGTAAGTCGCAGGCGGTACGGTAAGGCCGACTAACCCCAGCTTTAGATAATTAAGCTATATTAAAGCTAGCTGGGGTTCGCCACGGTAAAAGATGTTATTCCCCGGGCCACTTCTCACCTTTACCAATAAGTCCTCTCACAAGCAGGAGTAGCCAGCTCGTTCCGAGGCCTTTGACGCACGTGGGTCAGCAGTGCATCCAGGAGCCTACTGGGCGTCGTCCAGCTTACGACCATACCACGCTGGTTATATCTACCCAGGATGGACGGGCTACTGCTTATTCCCGGATACCTGGTCTCGGTAGGCCAGTTCCCACCAGGCCGTGGGTAAGTACTCTTAGTCTTGCGGCTGTTTTCGTCCGTTCTGTCGGCGCTCCCCCTGGTGCTGTGGTACAGGGGGATGTGATGTACATTTCGGGGTGCCGTGGCGCAGCGGTAACGCCTCTGACTCCAGGTCAGAAGACTGCGTGTTCGCATCACGTTGGGGTCACCATTATGTGATATGGTTCTTTGGTGTGTATATATTTAGAGTTAAATTTGAAGTTTGTCCCATACTCGTTGCTCATGACAGTGCGACAATGTATGAGGGAATAGATTTTATGATGTGGCTTCCAGGAGATCCCGTTACTTTAGGTAGTTGGGATCGATCCGTGCGCTAGCCAGGGTGTCGCCCCGGGCTATTAGACGCTAGCGTAATTTTTGATAATTGCCACGGTAAATTAATTAAGAAAGGAGCCATGTTATGGCTTGTATTTAAATTTTGGTTACGCATATGGATAAGTTCCTGTCGCTCTCAGTGAATGCTATTTGATTCTTGAGGAGCGGCCGGGAGTATGGTTTGAGCCCCGTCTAGACGTAGGTCATGCTGTGAGCTGTATTAAAATTCTCTCGATATAGTCGTCTTGACCGCATGTCCTTTGACGCACGGGTTGATGCGCGTCACTTGCCACGGGGTGTTTAGTCACCTGCGCGGGGTAGGTTCCTTTGGTTCCTTGGTCCCTTGGTTCCCCCGGGATCTCTGCCCGCGGTAGACCTATCGGGGTGCCCGCGCGACCTCTAGCGGGTCCCCTTTTCCGCTGCCCTTTGCTGCGCGGGGCGGGTTCCTTTGGTTCCGTTGGTTCCTTTGGCTCCCCCGGGATCCCTGTCCGCGGTAGACCTATCGGGGTGCCCGCGCGACCCCTGGCGGGTCCCCTTATCGCTGTCCTTGCTCCTGTTCCGTGGGGTGGGGGGGGGAGCCGGTGCCCCCCCCCCCCCCCCCACCGACTTCCCTTTGGTTTTTACCTTCGGGCGTCTAGGTGGGGCGCCGGACAGTTATATTTTTTGTGGAGGTTTCGCTTCCCTCGTCGAGTGAGGGTCGCGAGGCTGCAGGATGAGGCATCTGTTTGCGGACCAGGCGGGTCCAGATTCGTGTTCGGACGAGATCGCCAGGGCTTTAGGTTGCGTCCTGGCAGGGTCGCCACGACTCTTGTCTTATGGCTTGTTTGTTGTCTACTACTATCTCCCCTAGGCCTGTGTGGATCCGGCCCGGTTTGAGCCCGATCTCAGGGCATAACGTTGCCTGTGGGTCTGGGTTATGCGCCGGGATCCGTTGCGATGGCCAGTGGGCCATTGTTGGTTTTAAGCCACGCGATCGGCGTTGTTTATGTTGTGGACAAGGAGTTGTATCATAGGGTCAGCCTCGTTAAGGCGGTTACTCATCAGTTCGATTCCCCTTTCTCAGTCGAATGCTCGTGTGCACGGATGGCGGGTTGGCCATTGCATTTAAGACAGTTTGGCTTTGATAGGGTGGTTAGCCAACTTGGTATCCCAACGTTCTATACCTCGTTTTCCGGGGGAGGACTGAATTTTCCGTGGACACAGTCGGGGTTTTCTTCTTCCTCAGCCCCGTTGCTGTGTAACTAAACCTGATCCGGTGTCGTTGGTTCCCTTGCGTACGAGGCTCCCCGGCTGATATTGTATCTCGGTTTTTTGCCGTTCTAGATGTCCCTTGTTTCAGCATGGAGTCTTCCATTCATCCCCACGCCCCCGTTCGCCTAGGCTGTTGGCAGTCTCTCGGTTCCCAGGTTGGGTTGCGGTCAGTTCAGTGCCGAGGCCTTCTCATTTGGCCTGAAGTCCTTCTCCAGGGACCCCTTTCGGCAGGTGTCGGTGGTGCCAGGCCCCCACGATCTCGAGGAGTCCGGATATTCTCTTTTCAGAGGTCGTACTTCGTCTGCTCCTTGCAGAGATACTCAGTTGGGTCAGGTCGCTAGGTCCCTCATCATCGAGCTGAAGTCACGAGTGATTCCTTCGGGTGGTTCAGATGCCTTCCGTCGCCTACGCATGAGGCTGTTGGCTCCGGCGGAGTCTTGGCAGGTTCCCGGCCTCCTCATCAGCTTGGTGGTCCTAGTGCCGGTTGTCGTTTCTCCATCCGGTCCCTACAAATGTTCCAGATGCAGGATATTTGGGGGGTTTTTCTTCCGCCCCTCCAGGGACGGTCGGTCGGGGTTGGGTTCCCGACAGTCCCATGGTCGTTGCAGATATAAGCTGGCGGGGGGGACGCGAGGCCGTCTCCTCCCGTCTCAATGGCTCTTTCTCCCCACGGTCTTCAGGATGTTTTGCGGGGGGGCAATTAAGTCTTAATGGACAATAGATTCCTTGAGAGTCATTTATCTGGCTTATGTGGGGTAGCTCACATGAAATAGTGATACACATGATTGAGGTGACCTAATATGTATGTAGGTTTCCTATTACTGATGGCACTAACATTAGCAGTGTATCTGCGGTATTCGTCATGGCGCTCTATTTATATGAGAATGGGTTTATAGTGACAATATTTGGCTAGTATTGTAGTGGTGGAGTTTGCAATTTGAGGGCCAGAACATGGCTCATTTGTTGTTTTGCCTATGGTAAAGGAAATGCAAGTATTTGGTAAATGCTTGCCAATTGCAAACTTAATAATTTTATTTGAATTATACTGCATCGAGAGCCTAGTTCCCGAATCATGCAGGCGTTTTGTTTACGACGACGCCCATCTTCCAGGTCTCTGGTACCGTCCTGGGTCTCGACCGGTGTTTTCAGGCCTTGGTCCGTGCTCCAGGTTGAGCCTATGTTGAGGGCCTCCCTTGGCTGGAGCCGGCCCTCCCGGTCTTCCTGCTGGCGTTGGCCCTGACCCGAGGCGGAGTACCTGGCGCACCTTGTTAGCATTAGGTCAGGGCTGGTAAGAGATGGGTGGTGGTCGGCCCTTCCGTCCAAGGGGGCTTTTTATTACTGGGAACCCAGTCTTTTGCCCAGCCGCCGGCCCGGGGTCACAAGACCCGGGCAATGGCCGCGTCTGGGCTTCCCTTCGTTAATGGTGCTGGCGATTCTCACAGCAGGACATGATACGCTTGTTTTAGTCACTTGTCCATGCCACGAGTTCCGGGCGATGGCCGACTCGTGGGCTCTCGTTAACGGAGCCCCTGTTGGGCGAGGTTCTACGGGCTCCTTGCTGGGCGTCGCCAAATGCGTTCGTCTCATGTTATCGGCGAGACGTGGTGGCCGGAGGCCCGGTCCTTGCTGAGGCGGTTCTGGCGGCTGGCCCTATGTAGATGTAGTCTGCGTTGTCCGACCCCTCCTCCAGTCAGTAAGTATACTTCCCGTATGCTATTTGTGTGGGTCAGGGATTATACAAATGTTGAAGGGGGTTGGTTAGGGATCTCGATATGGATTAAATGAATCTTAGTGATTTCATTATCCATTAGAGATACTAACCAACCCCCTTCATAAATTCCCTCCCGTCCTCCCCGCGTCGGTAGTCGTGCGCAATTGAAAGAGGACAATTATGGCCCAGCGCCTGGTATATATAGGGGAGTAGTCTCGGTCCAAGGCAGTTTCTTTTTAGGGTGGTTTTTAGCGAGTTGTTTTCTGTGCATCCAAATGGATATACAAATGTTGAAGGGGTTGGTTAGTATCTCTAATGGATAATGAAATCACTAAGATTCATTAACCCATTGGAATTAAATGAATATAAAATAGGCAAAAAAATAATCATGATTTGAAGCAACATGCAATTGTTACTTTTTAGCATGTGTGAATGCCCCTATTGTATCATTGATGTTTTCTAGGTCACATTTTGTTTTTGTTTTATTTTCTTTCTGTTATATGCATTTACTACTTATTCAACAATTCTAGCTTAAATTTTGCACAGAGGTATATACTCCTTTAATTATCTTTAGGGAGGGGATCCAAAGTTGCTAAAATGGTAGATGAAGAATGAAAGTTGTTTGTGCATTTTGGTGTTCCTTCAAAAGATGATCAAATGATCAAATCATACCGAACCTAGCTGTAATCCCATCAAGGACGAGAGCTATTTTAAGGCACAATTGATCATTGTTTTCCTCTACAAATTGGCAACTCCTAAATTTCATCGACGGATCAATGGCATAAAAATAGGTGGAAAATATTAAGTAATAACCATTTTAAGACAAATATAGTGACTTTGCCGCAAAGATGCCAATTTGAACACAAATATATCTGTTTCACATATACATGTATCACAATGTGTTGCCAATTTGAGGATTTTTTCTAAATTATAGTTATTTACACAATAATAAAAATCATTAAAACATAACTAAAGCAGTAGAGTAACAAAATAGGGCTCTAAAAATAAAGGAATTTATGCTCTTTCTTCCTGTACACCTCACATAACTAGTCTTATTCTTACCTAGCTGCATGGGACCCAAGAATGGCTCGTAGAAAATGTGAAATGAATTTCAAATATTTTCTTCTCCACATCAACAAGTATTACAATCTGGACATTTTGTAACATGTAGGTATCTATATACCCTAAATCTCCGTGTATAAGGCGCACTTTTTTCCGTCGGAAACAAATAGAAAAAGTTGGGGGTGCGCCTTATACACAGGTACAGCAAAAAAAAAAAATATATAAGATAGGTAAAAAATAGGTAAAAAATTCAAGTTTATTAAGCAAATTACTAATGAATATTCATAGATGCATGAGCAGCAGTACTCATTATATATGCAATTATCTAATAATTTAACAATTTGTTATAAATTTTTCTCATAATTGAAGATCTTTGTAAGTAAGTGTCCCAAAACAAATTTCTTTTTTTTCAGAAAGTAGGGGGTGCGCCTTATACACGAGTGCGCCGTACACACGGAGATTTACGGTAATGACAATGCAAGTTGTCATTCGCAGAATGGCCCCATAGGGTCCCTATGTGAGTATGGGGCGCCAAGTGTAAACACATGGATTCCGTTACCAAATCAATGATTTGTTACAAAATCAACCAACAATAATGATTTTGTTACAAAATCAATCGACAGAAATGATTTTGTTACAAAATCAACCAACAATAATGATTTTGTTACAAAATCAATCGACAGAAATGATTTTGTTACAAAATCAACCAACAATAATGATTTTGTTTACAAAATCAATCGACAGAAATGATTTTGTTACAAAATCAATCGACAGAAATGATTTTGTCACAAAAATCAAGGCAAAAAAGTGATTTTGTTACAAAATCAATCGACAGAAATGATTTTGTCACAAAATCAAGCCAAAAAAATGATTTTGTTACAAAATCAATCGACAGAAATGATTTTGTTACAAAAATCAAGCAAAAAAAAATGATTTTGTTACAAAATCAATCGACAGAAATGATTTTGTCACAAAAATCAAGCAAAAAAAATGATTTTGTTACAAAATCAATCGACAGAAATGATTTTGTCACAAAATCAAGCAAAAAAAATGATTTTGTTACAAAATCAATCGACAGAAATGATTTTGTCACAAAATCAAGCAAAAAAAATGATTTTGTTACAAAATCAATCGACAGAAATGATTTTGTCACAAAATCAAGCAAAAAAAAATGATTTTGTTACAAAATCAATCGACAGAAATGATTTTGTTACAAATCAAGCAAAAAAAATGAATTTGTTACAAATCAATCGACAGAAATGATTTTGTTACAAAATCAATCCTGTTGAGTGATTTTGTTAACAAAATCAATGATTTTGTAATCGTTTGTGTGATTTTGTAATCGTTCGTGTGATTTTGTAACAAAATCAATGATTTTGTAATCGTTTGTGTGATTTTGTAATCGTTCGTGTGATTTGGTAATCGTTTGTGTGATTTTGTAATCGTTTGTGTGATTTTGTAACAAAATCAATGATTTTGTAATCGTTTGTGTGATTTTGTAATCGTTCGTGTGATTTGGTAATCGTTTGTGTGATTTTGTAATCGTTTGTGTGATTTTGTAATCGTTCGATAGATTTGTAGTGATTTTTTTATCGTACCAAGTACGATACTACGAAGCCCCAGAAGGGACATGTATAGAAAAAATATATTATCACGTTTGAACGTGATAATTATTACGTTCGAACGTAATACTATCACGTTCGAACGTAATACTTATCACGTCGATACGTAATAATTATCCGTTCGAACGTAATAATATTATCTCGTTCAAACGCAAGAATTAACCGTCGCAATGCCCAACGTAGGGCCTACTACGTGCGGGATTTGGGGACAATTTTAGCGGCCATAATGTGGGAATTAGGCTCCCTTAAATCCAGTATTGTGTCCTTCGACACAAGAATGGCAAAAAGGGCGCTAAATCTTCATGTGAAGTGCTTTCTAGATTCTATTATTTTGGGGATTCTTCCCCCTGCATCTATAATGTATGAGACTAGGCTCTTCAATGGACACTTTAAAATTCATGGACGAGCTATACCTCGAACATCATCGAACTGCCCTCAGTCTTTGGAGCAGTTCAAGGTTGCTTTTGAAAACTATTTATGTCTTTTCATGAACTTTTACCCTCATTTATGATGAACAAGACGTTGATGACCAACTATATTCAGTTATCTGTTGTTTTTTTAGGCGGGGGGCCTGAAGTATAGGGGCGACAACTTTACCCCCAGTATGCTTACAATTTAAACCCTCGACAAGAAGCATAAGTCGTTACTATATTGATCAGGATCAATTTTTATTTGTTCGATTCATGTAGCATAATTATACAAATTAGGTAGATATCATGCTGATTTCAAGTGTATATGAAATTGCCCAACTTTGGTCAAAATGGCAACCTATAGTTTACTCCATGTCACAGTTGGACGAGATAATTAAACTTTTATATTTCTTATTGGAAGTTATATTCTTAAATATGCAAATTAGGGAGTACCGTCTCGAAATTTAAAATCATTGCATGCATGTGCACCTGTAAAATGAATGCCAGAAAACAATTTCCTTTATGATCCAAAATGTCCCCATATCAATAGTTTTATTTATTGTATCACCCTTCCTAGATTATCTTGTTCTGTACGCGTCATGGTATTACCGTGAAAATATGCAAATTAGATTATGTAATATTATTAAATATGATCATAAATGGCCAATAGTGACATGTTCACTCCCCCCTTAAGATAATTTCAGCAGAACAGTCGAATCATAGATTTTTAACTCTATGAACAGTGGCGTAGCATACGCTGGAGGGGGGGGGGGGGGGTGAGGAGAACGGGCCGGGGGCCGTCTTATCGACAAAGACAATGAAAAGGTTAAGGGTAAAATCCTTCTTTTTTGTATCCAATAAACACTTAGACTGTTTATTTTGAAGTCGTGTCTATAAGCTGAAAGCCGGCTGCATGCCGGATTATCAAACAATAATGATACATATATATTTGTAACCTTAAATCAAATGAATGTGACACTAAATTACTTTGATTAGGGTTACAGCACTGGGGCAATGTTATAGGGATACACCGAGTCAGTGGTGTAGCGTGGTCGGACTGATTGGGGCACACCTTATGTATTTCTTTCATTTTTCAAATTGTGTGCTCCTTATTATAGTGTCTTTTTATTTGTATTGATTTGACAAACTATTGGGGGCACAGCCTCCCCCCCCCCCCCCGTAGCTTACGCCACTGCACGAGTCCCTTACCATGGCCATGGCCGCCGGCCGTGAAGACATCGATTGTGGTATGTATTGCGCAAAAAAAAAAAGTAAAATTGCAAATATTACGTTTGGAACGAGATAATCACATCACGTGATGTATTACGTTTCGAACGTAATAATTATCACGTTCAAACGTGATAATATATTTTTTCTATACATGTCCCTTCTGGGGCTTCGTAGTATCGTACTTGGTACGATAAAAAATCACTACAAAATCTATCGAACGATTACAAAATCACACAAACGATTACAAAATCACACAAAACGATTACCAAATCACAACGAACGATTACAAAATCACACAAACGATTACAAAATCATGATTTTGTTACAAAATCACACAAACGATTACAAAATCACACAAACGATTACCAAATCACACGAACGATTACAAAATCACACAAACGATTAAAAAATCATTGATTTTGTTACAAAATCACACGAACGATTACAAAGTCACACAAACGATTACAAAATCATTGATTTTGTTAACAAAATCACTCAACAGGATTGATTTTGTAACAAATCATTTCTGTCGATTGATTTTGTAACAAAATCATTTCTGTCGATTGATTTTGTAACAAAATCATTTTTTTTTGCTTGATTTTGTAACAAAATCATTTCTGTCGATTGATTTTGTAACAAAATCATTTTTTTTGCTTGATTTTGTGACAAAATCATTTCTGTCGATTGATTTTGTAACAAAATCATTTTTTTTTGCTTGATTTTGTGACAAAATCATTTCTGTCGATTGATTTTGTAACAAAATCATTTTTTTTGCTTGATTTTGTGACAAAATCATTTCTGTCGATTGATTTTGTAACAAAATCATTTTTTTTGCTTGATTTTGTGACAAAATCATTTCTGTCGATTGATTTTGTAACAAAATCATTTTTTTTGCTTGATTTTGTAACAAAATCATTTCTGTCGACTTGATTTTGTAACAAAATCATTTTTTTGGCTTGATTTTGTGACAAAATCATTTCTGTCGATTGATTTTGTAACAAAATCATTTTTTGCCTTGATTTTGTGACAAAATCATTTCTGTCGATTGATTTTGTAACAAAATCATTTCTGTCGATTGATTTTGTAACAAAATCATTATTGTTGGTTGATTTTGTAACAAAATCATTTCTGTCGATTGATTTTGTAACAAAATCATTATTGTTGGTTGATTTTGTAACAAAATCATTTCTGTTGATTGATTTTGTAACAAAATCATTATTGTTGGTTGATTTTGTAACAAAATCATTGATTTGGTAACGGAATCCATGTGTTTACACTTGGCGCCCCATATGTGAGTGGGGTTAATATGCTGAAGTGGTCAGTGGCTGGTGAAATGTGTTAAGCTTTGTCTTATATGTGTGTCTGTCTTTTTTTATGATTCACCCAAACATTATGGTAAATCATAATGTTAGGTACAGGGGATCAAAAGTTATTGATTAAATAGTACATCACATTATAGATTTTGGCATGATTTCAACTGATTTCATATCTTCTGAGGGTGCCAGAGAGACATGCGCCAGATGTGAATTGATTGACCTCAGGTGAGCGTCGTGCCCCCCTGGGGCTCTTGTTATTTTAGGGGGCTACTTTTTCAATCTGATGGATATAACAAAATATTGAACATAATATCATATGGTAATTTTAGGGGCTACCTACTGAATTTAGGGGGCTATTTGGAAAATTAGGGGGCAAAATCCCCCTAAGCCCTCATTTATTTCCTACCCTGTCGTGACCTCTTGAGGGAGCCCCTGTCTGAAACATAGCTAGCCCTCACGTCTGGTCTGGTGGCCAAGAGAGAAAATGATATAGAAAGAGGTAGTGAGGAAGTGATGTCACAACTGTTTTATGAGAGCAATATAAGCGGCAATTGGCACGACAGGAGGCAAATTGGCAACTCAGTAGCTCTCGCTATTTTGAGCGTGGCTGCAGCCCAAGATGGCTTCATTATTACACCCTGTGGTTAGTGTACACTTCTGTTTATTTAAAGGTAGTTTGGTAGATTGATGGTGCAATATAAAATGCTTGTCTGTTGTTATTATCATTATTCATTAAGCAGACGCATAATGCCATCTTGCGAAGGTCTTGCACATGGTGCAGAATACTCACTGGCTCATTGATATGCAGTGCGCACATTATTATTAGCTTAGTGTTAATTGGCGATTCGAAGTATAGCATCCTAATGCATACAAATCTTCAAAATTGTTATGTCTTACTTGCTTTGCTGGGAAAATTACAGCTATATTTTTTAGGGCTACTTTTCCTCTAAAAAGTCTTTACCACTGCACTGTGGGTATGGTTTAGGGGCTAAATCGCCCCAACACTAATGCATTTTTGTTCATGGTTATGTTCCCCCCCCCCCCACCCCCCCATCTTTTTCTAAGAAATTTGAAACTTCTTTGATCATATCCTATCCATTTAATATGAGTACCCTTTTAAATGTTTCATCTTTATGTCGAGACCACTGTAATATGTATCACTTTATATAAATCTGTTATTTTCTTACTCCAGCAAAAATCTTGTAAATTTCCTGCTGCAGTTGCAAATCTTTTGAGGAAAAGGACTAAGTAACTGCTTACCCTGTAACCAGGCAAGCATGCCCCCTAATCCTGCTCAACCCCTTGTAATGGGATTAGCTAAGCTGTTAACAGTTAAGCCTATTTGTAAGTGGTCTGGGAATGGGATTGAGCAGTTTAAAGCAGATTATCTTTGGGGATTACATCCCAGGTTGGCAGAGGACATTGGGGTCACTTGAGAGGTGAACATTATTTGAGCATTTTCTTTCCCCAGTCTTCTACTTTTTGTTGGCTATTCTTGTTTTGGATCACCACAGCTGAAATGACTGCAAATTTTCTCATTTCCATGTGTGTTAGTTCAGATTTAAAAATTCTATATATCTCTCTGTGTCTTTCTTCTTCTTTTTTTTTTAGTTAGGAAAAGCCTAGTCAGAAAATGTTAGGGTCTTTATATCATGAGATAGATCTTGTTTTCTTTTTGCTGCATTTATTTGTGGCCTCTCTATTTCCGTGTGGGTAGAAGTTTTCTCTATTTCTTGTGTTGTGTTTTTTACGTTTGTTTGAGAGAAGCCAAGTGAGAATAGTTTAATGTTCCCCGGTCTTAGCTTGCGATGGTTCTTGTCAATGTTTCAACCTGTCCCTAACTGCACTTTTATCCCGCTTTAGGGCAAAATATCAGACTAGAGTAGGATGAGAATGATAATGATTGTCTCGTCGAAAGCCCGCTTGTCAATACACATTTGTGCGTTCACACTGCGGGAAAAGTGCATGTTTTATTTCTTTTCACGACTAGAAAAGGTTCATGTTTTCAATATTTGCATTAGGAATTATTGCTTGACTGCTTATTGTACTTGAATTTGATATGATGATAAGAGCAGAGTGAGTTGAAAGCCGCTTGTCAATTCGCAGTAGTGTTCACACAGTATTCAGGCAGCCATGTTTTATTTGTTCTCATGACCAGAAAATAAACACTGTGAAAATATTGTCCGCTTACGCTTACACTTCAGGATTGAAAACATTAAGACTCTGGTGAAATCACACTAGATTAGTGACTGAAAGGCCGATTGTCAATATTCGGCTCTTCCATGTTTACACCATCAGAGCCAAAAGGACAGAATTCATGTTTGGAAATATTGTTTCACCTGTATTTGTCCTACCTAAACAAACATTTCATAATCCAATGCCATCATCATGATGACAATATTGCTTGATTTGCCATCTGCAAATACGTTGCAATACTCAATATAAAGGTGTTTAATGGAACACGTAAGGTATATTTAATTTTCTTTTATATTCAACACCTGTTCCAATACTTGCACATTGCATTACACAAATGCAAGGATTTTGCTTTATTTTGACTGGCGTGCACCTTTCTTTGTCATATTTTGTTATAGATTTCATTGTTTATATGGATCTAAATGTGGCTCCATTTTGTATTGGGTAGTAGTTCATGTAAATTCTCTATGATCGTGCTCAAATACTCTTTCTACGTTTTTCCCTGTATGTTTGCTGTCTGTGTGCATTGAAACTTTGTCATAATATTGTGCTTCATGATAATAGACCATTATCACAATTATTAACGATCTCTATTTTATCTTCCCCAGATAATTTATGTCCAATAATGTTTGCGATAAAAAGATTTGCAGCAAATGACAAACATATATCATTCTCTCTCTCTCCCCGCTTACTGCTGAGTCTGAGTCTTTGTTATCCCATAGGAAGCTCAGTTCCATTAGAATTGGTAGTAAAATTTATTTACTGCTTCGTGAACCAGAGAAAAGGGTCACAATTTTGCCAAAATCATGAATTGAATGTGTGTTTTTCTTGCTAAATTATTACCTATGAAATGCTTGATAATGCCTGCATAATTCACTGCTTTATGACACACAATCAAATAAAAGGTCAGAAATTTGCCAAGGTTGGTTAATTTGATGGGGTTTTTTTTGCTTCGTAATTTCTTATAAAAAGGTAGATAATTTGATGTGGAAATCTACAATTGAGTTTTGTTAGGGACCTTAGGGTAGTGTTTAGAAATGGCATTGTACTGTAGCACAAACAGCCAATTATGCATGCTAGTGCACCTGGACTCTATAGCGAGTCATCATACCCCTTGGTCGTAAGAACTGAGAAATTGAGAAATATGTTCTGTCACCTTTTGTGATTTGATATATGAGACTCGTCTCATTCTTGGTTCTCAAAGGGCCTAGACCACACACATTCAGCGATGTATGAGCTTAATGCAGCATATAACTCAATTGTCATTTTCTAGTTTGCCTAGCCATTAAAGTACACACAGGTGGGTACTCATCTCAAATGATACATTCCTTATTTTATTTACAATGACTGTATGCGCAAATACATGAAATTAATTTGATATCCTATTATGGTCCGACCGGAGCGAGTCAAATCAAGAATTTTACATTTGGTGGCCGAAAAGCTGAATGAAGTTTCCCTAAAAACAGAGAAAAATATGTTTACAAATTAGATTACAATTGGGTAACTCAAATTTGAATCAAACTGTTTGGCACAAAGCTCATTTTCAATGGCCCTTAGGCAATGACCATGTGCTAAATTCCAGCCCTGATTTATTTTGGTGTGTCGTTTTTAATTTTAAAGGGAAAATGTGATTATTTCGAACAAAAATTGATGTAGCTGAGAATTCTTATTTCGCTGACTTCCTTTCTCCCCCTTTGTCCCCTCATCCACCTTTGGCATCCTCTCAGCGTTGCCCTCACTCACAGAATTCATTTATTCACAGTCTGTAGGAAAATATATCTCAACGCCAACGATCAATAATTCATACTCCCTTCTCAGAAAAATCCATGAGGCTTTCTCTATTTAGCTGGAGGCGGATCAAGACACGGACATAATCAACAACATGCAGTTCACGAGGAGAGTAGATGTTTGGTTGGAGAACGAAAAATGAATGAAAATGTAGATTCTACAGATGCCAGGTTGTATAGCTTCTGGCTAGCTAGGCATTTGATGCAAATATGTTCCAAGTATTATGTAATACTTGAAGCTTTTAATAGTACAAAAGGTCTGTGAATAAAGACTAGTCTGAGGGCATGCATGATGACCCTATGTAAGGTCAAGGCTGTTTGTGTTTACATCCATGAGTTAGTCTAGACTAGACCATTAGAATATCTAGGATTGAGACTAGTTAGAGGGTGCTCATGTATGGCTGTCATCCTGACAGTGACATAAGCATGGGCGTCGATCCTTACATAATACCTATTCATCAGGGGGGATGAATGAATAGATCATCCCCCCCTGATGAATAGGTATCAATTACGGATCTGCGCCCATGGTCAAGGCTGAGTGTGTTTACATGGGATGGACCAACATTAAAGGGACTTAGTAACATTGTCCAAATCCTCAAAATAAAATTTTTATTCTAGCGGTTCCCTCATGTTTTCGTAATAACAATAAAATCATGGGAGAGGTTTCGGTTTTTCAAATTTCCCTTTCGTTACAAAGATATGTACGATCGAAGTATTCAGATAAGAAAAACTCCGGGCGAGTTTTTCTTCTGTGTACAAAGTGAGTGCAGTGAGTTATTGAATATCACTTTGCATTTTCGTTCATTACTTGGCCATGCAATGTCCATTTGACTTGAAATTTTCACACAATACCCTGTGGGCATATGAGATAACAATAATATACATTGCATCAACCATTCATCACTTTTTGCACATGTCAACAAAGTTACTAGATCCCTTTAAACTGTAGTGTGAACTAGTATAGCCTAGAGGGTATGGACATGAGACTAGGTAGAACATGTTCCAAGTCTTTTGACCCTAGGTAAGGTCAAGGCTATGTTTGTTTACATGGGATGGTCTAGCATGGACTAGCATGTACTAAATATAGTATGGGGGATGGGACTAAGACTACTGTAGTCAGAAGGTGTCCTAAGTATCTTGACCCTAGAGGCTAGATAAGGTCAAGGCTAGGTGTTTTTTTTTACACGAGATGGGCAAGCATGGACTACATCTAGTATTGGGGATGGGACTGAGACTACTCATACGTAGTCAGAAAGTGTCCTAAGTATCTTGACCCTAGGCCTAGGTAAGGTCAAGGTTAGGTTTGTTTTACATGGGCAGTGATAGTCCCAGTAGGACCCAGTGGGCAGTGAGTATAGAAAGGGATTTCATGCTTACTTGTGCATCATGCCATTCTTGAAATCAAAAGAGCCCTCCCACCTTTCCAGAAATGTATGCATGTGCAGAATATTCCATCAAGTCCAAATCATTCCCTGTCTTGCGGTTGCTTACTTTGTTTCCAAAGTCTGAGTATTTTGTTTCCCCAAGTTGTCACATTTGGACACGCATTTTTATTTTCCATACATAAACAAATACATGGAACTGACGTTATATAAATTCACACTCTCCGCTAGAGGGAAGGTCGAATTAGCTGAAATTGAATCATTTGTGAAATAGCACCACATACCTCAGTGAATCAAGTACAATTACATTAACTTTGTATGAGATATCACAAATGTAAGCGATGCTTGAAATTGAAAACATTTGCTTCTGTGCGACATTGGACAACCGATCTCTTAAAATTGAATTATGTGTTGAATTTAATCTCATTCCGCAGAAATAAACTCGTATTTTATTGTGGTGCGACAAACAATGGACAGACTTATTGCAATCTGGGTTTGATTTGGGTCCATAATTTGATCCAATTGAAAGTGAAAGGCAATAGTTCTGTTTTAGAAGGTGATGTTCGGTAGCATGAAAAACACGGAAAATGGGCAAAATAATCTACGCGCAATTTTCCCCCGCAAATTGCAGAGGAGATTTATTTTCCTTTATTTTTTCCTCTGCTCCCCCTTCTGTTTTTGTGACCCGCGTTGCCTTTTTCATTTACTGTCCGATAAGTGAATTTAGATTGAATTCCAGCAAGCAATCAGGCGGATTACGCCAGGTATTAACCCTGCGCAGTGCGCTGACTACTGGAGGTACGGGAGAAAGACATCACTTCTCATTCCACCGCCAGCCCTGACAAATCACAAAATGTCTGCTCGCAATTACTAACCCGCCAGTCGTGCCCTGTGGCCATAGCAGTGATATGACTGACTGAGGGAGATAGTGAGTGTATGTGCCCCCTTGGGCTAGAGAGAGGGGAGAACAACAAGCAAAAACTGGGATTAAAAACGATAAGCAATGATTGAAGAAATGATCGGCGATAATTTGCAGGAATTATCAGGCATTGATTGAAGATATGGCGATGCCTTTGTGACATATGTTTTGTGTTTGTTTGGCTTGTTGGGTTCGTTTCAATGAATTGGCAGTAGTGCGTTGACATGCTTTGATATTACAATGAGAGAATTCACTTTATGATTTAATTTATTGTCACTCTACTCTTATTTACCATCTATTCATTCTTTATTCAGAGCCATGAGCACAATGTGTTCTTCATTTGAAGATCATTTGATCGGAGTGAGTGAGACACGTATCTTTCAACATTTTAAATTGCGTTCAGCTGCTACTCCACTTGTATTGATGTACAGGTCATCTATAGTTACTAGTGGTATGGAGTAATGTGGAAGAATTCTACTTGAATAGAAATTGCCCCTAACCCACTACATTATTGAATTGCAATGGTGTTGCAAACAGCTGGACATATACTACGCACACAGAGATACAAGGTGCATAATAACTATATACAAAAATATTGGATGTCTGGTGATTTTGTTTCAAGTATCAAATATTCCATGAATGCCAACATGTTTAGGAAAATAAAACATCTCTAGTATGTGCTATGAATTCATGTTTTAAGATCGTCATGTATGGGGTTGTAGAGCGTGGTCTGAACATTCGTAACTAGGCTTGTTTGTGCGCACTACATAGCACTGAGCCAGTGTGCATTTTACACTGTGTGCAAGGCATTCGCAAGATGTCATGGTGCATCTGCTTTACAAATCCGAACCACCTTCAAATAAGGCATACAAAAAGAGACAGAATCACAAAACAGGGACTATGAGAGTAACCAGCGCTCAGTCAGTATTACCTTTAACGTAAGATACATATTAGTTACATGACGTACATCTGGTGAAGTGTGTCCTTGGATGTTCCTCTCAGAAAGGACAAAGTACTACCGGAGTGAGCCAGCCGGAGACAGAGGTAGACCACCTTTATGGAAGACGCTCCCATCAATCCCGCCTGATGCTAACTGCAAACGACAGCTACAAAACAAAACTCAATTTCCTCCCCTTCGCTCATCTTACACTCATCAGTTCAATCCCAGTCATCAGTAATCCAATCGATCATAAAAATGAACACCTTTTATTTCATTAATTTTGACCATTTTCCCCCGAATCAAGGGGATGTGTGTTTGCGTAGCGGACAGACCTCTGACATATGTCCCTCGTCCCTCCCACGCGTGGAGGTGGCGGTAGATTGGTAGCACAATATTAAGCCGCCTAATGAATTTGCATCTAACCCCTAATCACGACAAATTGAGCAAACCCCGCTGAGACCCGCACGGCTATCTCCCGTCTACAAGTCAAAAGCAAATAAGATGCAAATTGTTTTAATCGTGTAGGATGCAGCACGGCCATTTATTAATTTGCTGCATTAATTTGTGCAAACTGGCTCTGCTTTGCCCCATTAGGAGCCCATGCCGTTTTTCCTCCTCCTTTTCCCAGCTCTCAGAGTGAGTACGCAACGCAAATATCCGGTGCTCATAATGAGGATTGATTTAATGTGGCGTGTGTGTATGCTGTATGTGGTCCGTGGGTGAGAGTGGTTGGTTAGGGGGCTGATCACGCACCCCTAATTGGTCATGTTTACCCTCATGAGGGGGCTTGTACTCTTCCTCATGTCTCGTCTGCCGAGAGTAAACGCCCCCTCTAGTGGCGGGGATTGATGTAGTGGATCCCAAGTGAGATTTGATGTGTAGGAGTGATTGGGACAACACGCAGTTGTAATGTCAATAATCCAAAGTCATGGGAGATGCAGGATTTGTAAATGGGCTGAATTACCACCAATTTCAACCATGTTTACCACTCTGCTGTGATTTAGGCCTTTTCTCTTAGAGGTTTTAAAGATAAAAATGCTCTTGATAAAGTCTCTTCAAAAAGTAACTCCCAATCTGTGTTTATTATACTGATGTTCATCTGTAGTTTCAAAAAGTGTGAAGATGCTATACAAGCGTACAAGCTTACAAGCTTACAGTGTGAAAATTGTTTTTCATTTTTTTTCATTACTTGTAACGTACGAGCTTGCAGTGGGAAAATTGTCCTTCATTTTTATTGATTACTAGATAATTGAAAATAAAGAGTAGGCTGTTGCGGCAGTCTAGGCCTAATTATTTGTTATTTTTTTCAATTAACGTATGAGTCATGATGATGTTGAGTCTTTGTGCTAGAATATTGTAACAGTTGTTTGGGGGGAAATTGAATTAAATGAGGAGAGAGAGAGGGCTTGGTATACTAATATTAACGACTTGTATAGATTTATGGAGATCGTCCTTCTGTCTGCTAGGAATACCACGGATGCGTAGTATTCTGTTGAAAAATTATCACTCCGTTTGATGCATTCTAATTTTATTGAGAAACGTGTTATCCCTATGTTACATGTAATCTAATGGATTGGGTCGTGCCTTGGGAGCTGATTCAATTTACTAGTCTTAATGCAGACAAAATGCAATTACACCGCACGGTTCACGGCGTAATGTGCGAGGTGCGAACCGCTTTCACCATAAAAAGACTTGTCCATTTTATTTTGTGGAAATACAGGAAGGAGCAGAAAGAAAAAAAAACGCCCTCGGCAGTTTTTTAACGAAATGGGCAGCACTTTCCTGTGTTTGTTTTTGCGTTCCCGTTTATGTTGTGGGTCTGCCCCTGGGGGTGTGGGATTGGGGTAATTTGGTATGTTTTGCAAGCAAACAGTCGTAGCTGCGGGTCATTATCAGATGCAGTCTACCATTCTCTCGGATGTAATTTGCCATGTAGCGGACCGACCCCAGCCAGCCTTGTGTCTGAAGGGACGGGATGAGAAGGGAATTGGGAGGGAGAGTGGGGGCCATGTTGTTATTGCAGGGAAGTTCTGTCGGGACTAATTCACCGTGAAAAATGCCAAATGTGGCAGGCAGCGGGCAGATCTGGGGGAATCGTAGTGAAAATTGACTGGCCATGATTAAGTTATGAGTCGGGGCTGGTGCTCCATTGAAAGCCTCCTATTGCACCGGGGGCTAGACTAAGAGAATAGGCATCCATTGATGGCGTTTCCTTTTTCCACCGACGTGAAAATGGTGGCACAGGACCATTGCCCTCCCAGTGGCAACCAACCTGTCTGCTCCGTAGCCAGTCCGCTGCGACTGGGGCTTTTGCTTTCATCTGCCCTCCAGTCTTGTTTATTTTATTAGCTGCTTTTAAACGGGGACACGGCGCGGAGGCAATGAAATAATAATGCCAAGAGTGAGTTCCATTCATCTGATGTTGACACGATTAATCCATTGAGAGGGAAAGGGATTGGTCTGAAGCGAAGGGGGATGCGTTAAGTGGAGCATTGGGAAAGGAGTTGGTGGGTTGGTATCTGGAGGGGGGGGGGGGGAGCCAAGGATTTTATAATAAATATAGGTTCAATTTACATAACGCCTAATATGAATCAGTATTATCTCTAAGCCTCAATATTATTATTACCCCGGTTTTAGAATAAAATGCCTACCAGCAGCCATTGTGTGCTCCATCTCCACTCCCTGGGGTGTATTCATTCTTAAGACTTAACAGCTTGTAGGCTAACACCTCGTAGTCCTACGTGGTCCTCATTCACCGGGGTAATAATATCATTGTAAAGCGCTTAGAAATGATTATCAATTATATTAGGCGCTATATAAATCGAGTATATTATTATTATTATTTACAGTGAATACATCTGGGTAGAGAGCAGCAATAGTGGATAAAGTGTATTGCTGAAAGAACAAACGCAATGGGCAGACACTGATTTAGAAACCTGTAATTGGGAAGCACATGCTATACTAATTTTCCCACACCACGTCCGATTTGTATTGATTATGTTCATTGACTAGGTGTTGGAGCATACTCTGGAAGCATTGATCCTAACACTGTGTTATTTGTGTACACTGCCCTGTCATCCCATTACTGTGCATGTGTTCTCCCGAGACGGAGGGAGGTGGGGTGGAGGGTAGAACATCCCATCTGCGTACTTACGTGGCTCTCGAGAGGGATAACGCAAGCCACTGATATACAACTAACCCTAACCCAGACTCGCCAGGCAGTTCACATGAGCACCCCCAATCGAATTACTTGCTGGGTTGTGTTCCTACCCTGGGGGGATCTTCCTATCATCCGCCTGCATGGCCCGACCCATGCACACATCCTACCCATTATCTCAAGTGTCCTGCAGTGTAAGCATGTCAAGGCACATGCCCCCCCCCCCCCCCCCCATCTACCCCATCCCCCCCCCCCCATCTACCCCACCCCCTGCAAGGCTGTGATAAACGCATGACATGCCCACACCCCCAACCTACCCCTCTGTGAATCATTACTATCCTATAAAGTGTGGCACAGTGTATGTATGTGCATGTTCCAGCCGCTTCTCTCCTCTTTCCTCCTCCACCCCCCTCTCCCTTCCCTCTCTTTCCTCTCTCTCCGCTTCCTCATCCCACTTTCTCCCTCTCCCCCTCCTCCAACATACCCCTTATGTAAAGGATATGCACTAGACCTACCAGCTACCCCTCCCTTTCCCCTTTTCAATGTGATTGTATTGTTATTTTAAAACTATTGGGGAGCATGTGCTCCCTGGCAACCCCCCCCCCCCCCCCCCCACACACCCTATGCCATTAACTCAAGTGTGGTAAATGTACATCCCCTTCCCCCTTCTCCTCTTCCTCCCCCCTTCTCCTCCCCCCCCCCCCCCCCCCCTCCCTCTCCCCCCCCTCCCTCTCCCCCTTTTCCCCTCTCCTCTCATCTCACCTCACCATCTCCCCCACACAAGCGGCTCTAACAATACATGCAGCCCTCGGCTACGCATGCATGCTCACACCTCTCTCACACTCGACTCCGTCCGTCCCCGCACTCCACTCTGCTACCGTCCAGTCCAGTCCAGTCAGAGGAGTAGTGCTACTACTCGAGCTGCTAACGGCTCTCATCACGTCTGCTTGTGTGTTCTTACATTCGTATAATACCTCCTCCATACCATGGGACGACCGACCGCTACCTTCACAATCACAGTCTCACAGTAGGTTAGAGCAAGGAGGTATTAGAATAGTAATAGACAGACTGTGTTTGTAGTACACCGTCCTTGACAGCTTGTGGTAGGTAGGCTGATTGCCTTGCGATGTGTGACATTTAATGCTACGAGGCGTTGGAAGTAGTGGATTACGAACGGGAGCGAGGGAGCGAAGCCAGTGATAGCATCTTGATTTGCTCTCTATGCATTGTTGATTAGCGGTGGCCAGGAGGTGGTGCAGTTGAGAGAGAGAAAGAAGGGAATACGGGAGCACAGTGCATTGTGAGCGATGCTGTTCTCAGTTATACACGCATCTCACGCTGGCTGCAGCTAGCCATATAACGTTAATGGACATTCTACCATTTGTTACCTACCTTACTTATACTGGAAATACTCGCTTAGTATATTCTTCACTAGAAGCCTTTCGTGGTCTTTGCTTTCAGTGCTGATAACTTGCATTTTGTGGATTATTACTTATTTTATCAGAGTTGAGAAAACGGAAGGCTCAAGCCAAGGGTATTGTTTGTTGTGCTCTAACCTTACCTACATATCAGCGCTGTGGTACTGGGTTATGTACATCGTAACCAGACATTCAACCGTTGTGCAGGTTTTGTGTGTGCACTGTGCAGTTGTTACTTATTCTGAGAAATGAACTACATGAATAAACTTCTCTAGTAGCAGACTGTCTTGGCTCTATAGCGGTGATAACTTTGCAATTCGTGGATATTTATTTTCTGTGAGACTACTGGTGTACTACTGAATATACAAAAGGAGTAACAACACCTTGGCTATGCACATTGCATCCATAACAAAGAGCCGTTCAATAGGCGACACATATTATCACGTGTGTGATGATAATAAATTACCCTTTCAGAATGGACGTTTATAACGAATGACTGAATAGGTGATCAATCATATGAAACTTTGTACTTTTCTATCTGTACTACTATACTGATGGGGAATTTTGTTTTGGTGTTATTTTGTGAGGATTTACCAATTGTAGCTGGAATAAAGCCCCTGCATTTAATGAAGTTAATTCCGAGAGGATTTGCGTTCTTGCATCTGATGAAATACTGTCTTTTTGTGTAGTTTTTTGCATACACCTACTCTTTTGCAAAGGATATAACTTGCTCCTATTGATATACTTCTGGATTCATAACCCGCTGATATTATACTATAACATACTGCAGGATTCCTTTCATAATATTTATCAGGAAATAAGATATTGAGATTGAGTTTTGATTTTACATACCGGTGAGTATATGGGGGAAATTTATTATTTCTTTTTAAGGTTTTTTTAATAATGATTTTTGCAAGCCATCTAGCATTAAAACAAGCACTTTTTTAATTGTTTTGCATGCATCTCTGTCATATTTTTTGATAATATAAGAACTCTTGCGATTTCAAAGAACATTTTTTTTTTAGGGGCTATTTTTAGGGGCCAACTAGCAACAAAATAAGCATTTTGACAATTATTTTGCATGAAATCAATGCTGAATATAACTCCCTTTCCATGTTGGCCCTGTTACAGAGAACATAACCAAAATTGTGAAGCCTCCAAACGAAGCATACTCTTTAAAAGTCTCTTAATTTCTGTTGCTCTGTCGGGCAAGTAGAATCTGGCAGTAGAGAAATTTGGTTGCCCAAAGCTCACTTTTGGTGGCCTAGGGCTAGCAAGCCAGCGCTATTTAAGAGCCCTGATTAAATTCAGTGATAATTAACATGGATTCTCTTGTGATTTTCAGCATGTTGGGGGTTAAAAATTGTCCCAACTCCTGTTTAGTATAGGTTTTCCCATTCATTTTCGTCATTTTGTCACTCAATTTCGTCCCGAGAAGCCGAGAATGTGCCAATGCCAACTTCAATTTCGTCTATTGTCGACCAATTTCACAAAAAGTCCATTCAATTTAGTCGTTCGTCACGCATTTTCGTCGATTACAATTCAAATTCGTCGGTCACAGTTGCTGAACACATGTGTGACAAATGACTAAATTGAATGGACTTTTTGTGAAATTGGTCGACAATGGACGAAATTGAAGTTGGCATTGGCACATTCTCGGCTTCTCGGGACGAAATTGAATGACAAAAGTGTTAAAATGAATGGGAAAACCTATATTTACATTGGTGAAATAGAGAGGTAAATACCAAGGTGTGTAATAGAATATTCGAAGCAAATGTTAATTTGTTTGCATTGTCTTTGTGTACAATATGTAGATTGATATGAATATCTTTTGTGTATCATATCAATATCTTTGGTGTAAGCTATCAGAAGCAGTTGTCAATGTAACCAATACGTTACATTTAAAAGGCGGAAATGCAAATGAATGTAACATCTGTTAGTGCGTTCGTCAATAACAATGTCTATCAGTAAACAAACTTGCGTATCACAATGTCCTATCATCCTTGGAAAGGTTTGATATTCATATGTTTACAAAACCGGGTACGGTATTTTATATATATATGTGTCTTAGTAACCACCTGTCTATACCAGCCAACCTTGAGAAAAACAGTGTTATGGGACCTGTCTATAGAGGTCACTTCTCTACAGGGGGCTAGCTTTCTTGTTTCCCTTAGATGGCCACTATACACAGGTTTGACTTCAGTCAAAAACAACTTTTGTTTGTTTGTTCCTTATTTTTCTTGTTTTCAGGTCAAAAACATTTATTTAGAATTCATATAACATGACTTAATCAAAGTGGTCATTACTGCAAGATTAAAGAAACCATATATGATAGTGAGTAGTTCTAATAGTACTCTGTAGGCGTGAAATTTCTTTTTTTCTTCTTTAGAATTCATATAACATGACTCAATGAAAGTGGTCATTACTGCAAGATTAAAGAAACCATATGATAATGAGTAGTTCTAATAGTACTCTGTAGGCGTTAAATTTCTTGTTTTTCCTCTTTTTTGTCAAGTACAGTTTATGTTTAAAGTGACTTGACTTATTTAGGTCAGATGCTCAAGTGGGATAAAAGTATGCATAATGAGCGACTTCAACTTCCTCTAGTGGCGTCCATTGCATCAATTTTCATTTAATTTGTGCTATTTTTTAAGAGTAGGACTTCTAAATCTTCTGAAGGATATGATAAAGATGGCTTTAAGGGGAGCAGTTTCTATTTTGGTGAAATAACTATAGCTGCCCATATTTATTTATAGGACATAGTTGAAGTGGATCAAGTCATTTAGCCGTAAGTGCAGCCTATATTTCCACTTGTATTAAGCTTAATCCTTCGGAATGGGTTTGGATTTAAAACAGACAGCATAATGGCATCCGTACCCATCTTCTTGATAATATTGTTCATTTAAAGCGCAGTCCCAAGACCTGAAGACGCAAATTCATCAGCGTAGTACTTTTTGATTGAGGAGTGAATTTGATGCATCAGATTGATTTGCATCAATTTAGACGGAATATAAATGCCTCCTTGTAACCCAAGTGTCTGGTTTAGCTCTCAGCTTTTTTCCAATCTAAAATGGTGAATTTGCATATTTTCCTTCATTTGTTTTTTAAACTCAAGATCGGAGCAAATAGAAACAAAATGTGAAGCATTTAGGAATAATTCAATGTGTTTGATAACATAATACAGCTTGAGTCGGAGACGGTGCACTTGTGAGTAACATTGCCCTCTCAACTTTCTTTTAACCAATCTTCAAGTGTACATTTCTCTTGATAAAATGTCATCCAAAATATTGGCCTCCTTAATTGCGCCATATGCCGCTGCTTTTGGCCGGCCATGCCCCCCTGCGATTGGTAATGCTAATTACGACCCGAGTGCTACAAGGATGAGAGAGTGCTGCAGTGGAGAGTGTGTATGGGGACGGCTTGAGATGAGACAGAGTGGAACGCAAACAGAGGAGGAAAAGAAGAAGAAGGAAGGGAGAAAAAAAAGAGCTACATTTATAACCTCTTCCCGGGAGAGCTTGGCATGCGCGTACAAGTGTTAGTTGCGCTTGATTATTGAGAAGTTAAGTACGGCTCTTCGCCAGGGCTCATTAATCACGGCAACAGATAAGAGCGTCTGAATGGACGCCAGAGACCCAGGAATCTTTCCCCTCATTGTTTCCTAGTATTATCTGTTAGAGAGATTATTAATGCTGGCAGCACATGCAATGCAACAGACCATGCGTTTAACAACCAAGGAAATTGAAGCTCCTTGCGTTAACGCTGGTATGTGTGTCTCTTACAACCTCCTTGGGTCTCATTTGTCTTGTGATTAAGGAGTGTGAGGAGAGATGAGAGACGAGAGGAGATAATACATGTAGGGAGAAGACTAAACATTTTGATGAGGCTAGCCCTAATGCATGTAACACCAGGCTGATGGCTGAACAAGTTTGCCGGGGTGTGAGATCTGGCAGCCAGATGTCAGCTAGCTAATCAACATCATGAACGCATCACACGTTTCACTGGGCCCAGAGTGGCTATAGTGTTAGGATGCAGTCTGCCGTATCCATGGTAACCCATCATCTCATCCAGGCATCTCTCACCTCCTGCCATCATTACCATGAAACGCTACTACCCCTGGCCCTGACGGGTAATTCAGTATGGTGTTTCCTGCCTACACTATAAACCTCTCAGTCCCCATCTTGCACCTATCTCCATCTCATAGTCTTCCTCCAACCTGACCCCTTTCTCCTCTTCCTACCATCATTATTATTTCTTCCTCCCTCCCAACATGATCCTTCCTCCTCCCTACCATCCAACATGACCACTACCTGCTCCCTACCATCCAACATGACCACTACCTTCCAACATGACCACTACCTTACTCCCCCATCTAACGTACCCCAATGTTGTCATTGTCCCCCATTTCCTACTCTTGACTTCCACCTGCTCCCTATATCTCCCTTTCCTGCTTCCTACCATCATGATAATCTAACCCCCATCTTATCCCCCTTACTCCCTTCTCACCCCCTCTTTCATCTTCCTACCTCCTCTCCCTTCACATCCCCTCCCCACACTCTCAGATGTAGGATGTTGACACACATCATCTCATCTTGATCATTTTTAGCCCCCATCACATCCCTTTATCCCACCTTCTCCATTTTTTCTTTCTCCCCCCTTCCCCTTTCTCCTCTCTACACTCCCCCTCCCAACACTCCCAGCTGTAGGTAACACACAACACCTCAACATCATGATAATTTTAGCCCCCATCTCACTCCCCTAATCCCAACTTCTCCATAATCCCCTCTTTCTCCTCCCTACACCTCCCTTACACTCTCAGCTGTAGGTGTTGGTGTTGGTGTTGGTGTTGACCCACCTCAACATCATGATAATTTTAGCCCCCATCCGTATTCCAACTTTGCCATTTCCTCCTCTCTACCCCCCCCCCCTTTCCCCTTTCTCCTCCCCCACTCCCCCTCCCCACACCCTCATCTGTAGATGCCCATGTTGACACACATCACCTCTACATCCCACTAGAGGCCTTGCCATAATTTATGTTTTGATTAGACATGCTAATGTGTTTGTGATTTATGACTAATATTCATCATCTGCACCAGGGTGGCAGAGATGGAGTCAAATCCTGTCTCCTGAAGTTAAAGTGACTCGAGTTGCGGTTTTAGAGGACATTTTTCACAGAGTTGCCATGTTAATATGTGATGTTGCGATGCAGTAACTTTAAGTTCATAGTTGTCTGTATAATCAGTTGGCCTACTTCTGTGTGCCTTTCTGCAATATGTTCCAATACGTTCAAGTCTTTTCAGAGATCTGTTCATAGGTATTTTCAGACTGTCCATCTGTGTTTCAACTCTTTGAGTGCTAGTGGTTCTACAGTTTTAGATTGCAGTTGTGTGTATTATGTGGTGCAAATATGGGACATTGGCATTCAAGGAGTTCAACATGTACTATAAAAAAATAACCTGCACTGTATGTCTAATGCCCATTGTCCATCAATGTATATTATAACATCTTATTCACATATATCTTTTGTAAATGAGCTTGAGTGATGTTTTATTTTCTTTGTTCATTTGTATCTTTTGTAAATGAGCTTAGGTGATGTTTTTTTTCCTTTTCTGTAAGTATCAAACATAAAAAGTTTTGTTATGATTCACATTTGAAGTCTGGTGCTATGAATTGTTTGTACGTTCCTTGTACCATTCTCCCATTCTCCCATTCTGCCTCATATTGCCACTGAAAGATGTGCCTTTGTTTGCAAGACTTCAAAAGAAATTTAATTTAAAACTCATCTTGCAAGGCCCATCAGCTGAGGTTATTTTGATATTGAGTGTGACGAAACATAACCCAGACCTAATCTCTCTTCGTCAACAACAAACCAATGATATCCAGAACATTTTCATCTCACAATAAACTCCAATTTGGGTTTAAATTTGCCGAGAGAACTATGAACTTCACAAATCCAGTCCGCGCAATATCGCCCAAATAAACACCTTTTGCCCCGTGGCAGGTCTCGCAAATTGTCTGAAGTGAAAGAGTTGAAAAAGCTTGCGAGTAATATTTTCACCTTCAATATATTGCATTACCTGTTACAATCATGTTGACAGCTTTCTTTGTGAAATTGGTGTCGGAATTTGGCAGCAATTGGAATTGAAGTAAATGGCTTTTGACAGAAGCAATTGAATTTGTGGTATTTATTCTGGAGCAGTAGCTCTATTTGATGTTACCAGGAGGGGCGGTGGTATTAGATGGCGGGGAATTGGATGGGGACAGAAGTGGACTTAATGCCCCCACGTCCCAAGCTGATATTCTTGGGGAATAAGATTTGCGGAAGACCACTTAAGTGTGAAGCCTTACATATTTCAAATCAACTTGGCTGAGATGTTAGCCCCCACATAAGTCCGAGCTGGCATTATGAGGCAGACCCGCAATCTCATAAACTCTCCGCTGCCAATATGTTTCCAATTTTATTGAATCGGCTTAGATTACTGCTCGCAGAGGGTAATACAGAGCTGTTCAAATAAGCCTCGCTCTTACTCCTGCGCTGACGGACCGATAAAACGTGCGCTTTTGAAGAGAAAACTCGTGGGGGAGAAAAGGATGAAATTTAGCTGTCGATATTTAAGGATAGGAATCAGTTGCAATTATGTTTCATTCTGTTTTTTCGCCTCCTTTGTGTCGAGATGAGAATTGGTTTAAGAGCTTTAGAGATTCCCTCTTGCTTGACTGAGAATTGATAGGCTAAAGGATGCGCCGGGGAAAATTGCCAGCTCCGAAAATAGGAGAGATGAATTGAACGGATACTATCACATCTGAGTGTTATTATATCTGAGTGTTATTATATAAAATGTTACTGCTCAGTTTTAGACACTTATTACAAATCTTGGAATTACAACAAAACATTGAGAATAGAAAGAACATTGCATCCTAACATGGCTTCACTGATATGCTTTTTTTGTGGCTCTGGATAGTAACTCTTTGAACAAGTAAAAAATCAACCTGGAACATGTTTCAAAATGCCTTTTCTGGGCTAAATAGTCTTGTTTAGTGCATCCTTAGCCAAACATATATTCATGATATGAATCTGCATCTATTTGGATTTGAAGACTGCTCATTCTGCATTGTCTGAACGTCAGAGGAAGACTGGGTGCATGACTTGATCAGTTCTGACCAGCGATTCATCAGGAACCGCCCGAGCCAGCAAACCATATTCCACCCCCTGACAGATAGTTGTTTGTCAAACCATTGACTCGTAGTAAATCACGGAATTAAGGTGATGTGCACTATCCCTTCTCTCCCCCCCCCCCCCCCCCTGTCTGTGATTTATAGAGTTGCTGCTGAAAAAATAACATTTTGTGTTGTTTCTTCTGCTGTCAGAAGTGGTTCATCACCCAAATCAGAGCGCAAGCTGCCCAGAGTACGAGGGAAGAATGCCTCAGACCTTTTGCTTGATCTTGCGCTCAGAAGATATCAATAAACTTTCTGCAAGTGGCATTTCTAAGAATAACAGAATTCAATTTACTATTGACCCGATTGTTCACATTATTGATGACACCTATATCTTTCTTGTTCTTTGTTTGTTTCATACATACAGGCCTCAGAAACTGGATCAGACCTCTTCACTACAGCCAATGCCATAAACAGACGTGAGTATACCACTGTCATATTGATTTTACAAATATTTATTTTTTACAACCTTTGGTTTAATTTATTGAAACTGTTTTCAATTTTTGTGGAATATATATATTGATTCGTTTATTGTTTTTGCCTTTGCTTATTCATCGAAACTAGTTTAATGACAAATTATTCAACAAAATTTGTTTGAATATTTATCATTGTTGATCATTTCTACCAGTGAAAAAAATACAAAGGGACTCTTGGCGATTTAGCCCCCGAAATGCCCCCAAAGAGACCCCCATGATCTTTAAGGAGCCCCCCCCCCCCCCCCCCATAAATTTGCTATTAGTGTTCAATGCAAAACAAACTGTACAGTGCTATTTTTATGCAGGAAAGCTTGAAAAGTAGCCCCCCAAAATGAATTTTATTTCCCCCTGATTTCCCTTTGCTTGTATGAAAACAATTTTTTTTTCAAATTATTTATCTTAGGGTCATATGAAGTCCAAGTCTTGTTTACTTCGTGATTGGCTACATGCCAAAATTTATCAGTCCTTTTTAACAAATATCACGATGAAGAATTTGCATAATTGCTGTAGTTAGCGGTTTCCAGCACTTTATAAAATCTTCTCCATATGCAACTTTCAAGTCGTTTGATGCAAATGACTGTCATTTACTTAGAATCCAAATTCAATTAAAATGCTAATGGGCAAACTTGTTTACAACCTTGCTAGTAAGTGATGAACTACATGTACATGTATGAGGTAGACAGATACAAAAAGAAGGGATTGTTTCAGAGTGATACACAGTCAAACCTTTATTCTTTAAAGACCATCCAAGAAATCAGATAAAAGTTGTCTTTATGGATAGTTTCTTTTGATTGAAAATCAGCCAAGAAAATTAGGCTTCGCCGGGAATCAGAAGTAAACAAGACTTCATATGACTGTAAAAGTTGTGAACCATAAAAAAGATAAATAATGTTAACAACTAGCAAAGATACAAATCAGGAGGGAAAACAAAAATTGGGGGGGGGGAAACAAAAATGGGGGGGGGGGGGCTACTTTTCACGCATTCTGCTTTCTAGGGAGTCAAGATCAGTGGTCTTTCTGACCAGGTGGTCTTTATTAACAGGGGGTCACACTACAGCAGGTTTGACTGTATGTCATCAAGCCCAAGACCAAGGAAATTGGAAGTTTATTACAGGGCAAAATTGGATCTTGATTCTTTTATGTGCTTTGAATGTTATGGTTTATTGTGTGAGTTATTGAAATAATGTGTGCATATGATTTCAATTTAGAAAAAAAAAAAAATATATATATAATATTCTTCTGGAATTTGAAATTAACCTGTTCCATTCGAGTTTCTGAAATCCCCATAGAATTTGTACACAACCCACCCTGTTCCCGTAGTCAAGGGGTTAAGTCTATTCTAGAGAATGAAAGAAATATCAAAGAAAAGTCTTTGCAAGTTCCCCTTTTGCCTCTTTTCACCCATAAAGAACTGAAATCATGAGTCAATCGGCTTGATTGTCAGCCTGCTAGGAAGAAAAACAAAAACAATTTTCATATCATTCATAAATGGCTTTAATATTAACCTATACAAGCAGCTTTCATTCGATTTAGGTATAACATGCATTCTTCATAAGACCCCAGCTGGAGTATTTTCAGGACCAGTCTTGAATGGGTTAAAGTCACGCAGTTGAATTGGAAGAGAAATTTACGGGGAACATGCAGTCACAGAAGGCTATGGAATATGAAGAGAATTCATTGAGAGAAAATTATCCCCAAATTACCTCTTCTGACCCCAAAATTTGACTCATTTTTTCGTGACAAATTGGATTTGATGGAGTGAATCAGTCTAAGCAGTGGGTGGGCTGCTCTCTGGTGGAAGTCTTGAATAACCCCAATCACAAACCTAGGGCCCGCTTTCAGACGTGATAAATTTCACATATATAGTCGAACATGTATGACTCTACAGTGTACGTTTGTGTCTGTGTGACCTGTGTTCAGACACGAACCTGACACGTTTGATGAAACAGGTTGAACGTTTTTGATTTAATACAACATTTAACATTCAGACATTTGATTTTTCTCATGGGCATTCTACAGTGGTATGTTTACATCATTTGGTAATAATCAATGTTTTATACTTATGTGTGAAGCGGCGGGTCTACAAGCTACTCAGGACAAGAGGATAATACTAACCATACCACGTTATTCACCAGGGCACAAGGACAAAAACAACATAATTGAGAACATGATGGGTAATAACCCATGTAATAAGAAATGCCAACATCTGAAATATATCAAATAAATATATCAAATAAATCATATATATTTCAAATATATGAAATATATCAAAGAATTTATAATTTTTTGTAAGGAGTCAAAGAAGTTTGTAAAGGAAGAATAACTTGGCCCTATTCTTCTAGAGTCTGCTGTGGACAACGAAAGGGACAACATATTTACAGAAACCCATGACAATTGATTCATAAAGGAGCAGTTGCGTCACCATGATTGCAATAGTTTGAGGGGAAGGGGGGGGGGGGGGGGGCCACATGTCCCACACACTGATATCTGTGTTGTTTTGGAGGGGAAATGGTAAACAATATTATTTAAATGTTTTGAGTCCAGATTGTATACATTCACAATCACATACACATACACATACAATGAATATTTTACTTGTTTACCCCAGAATGTTGTTTTTCTTTAAATTGTAGAATTTATGCAAATCTTTTCTGGATTTTGAACATGATTATGGAATTATACTGGATAATTTTAAGTGAAATTGGTTGTAATCCTCTGTGGAATTACGTGGAGTTAGTGAAAAGCTATGCATGATTAAAAGCCCAACTTAGGCAGAGTTTCTTTAAATCCGTTTTTATATTTTCTAATAAAAAATGGAGACTTAATCATCTGCCTCTCTCCATGAGTGGATAAAAATACAGCTTGAAGAGATTATCATATACCCAGGATAGCTCCAAAAAGACTCGAAGTTCATCCCCGGTATAATTGATTTTAGTAGGAAAAATAATGTTAGGGAAATGCAGCAATTTGCTGGGGCTTCTTTTCAAACCGGTCTGCATTAAAACAATGCTCTCATGATTTGGGGGCACTTCAGGGGATCTTTTAGTGCTTTTTGGGGGGGGGGGGGCTTTTTAACCTGGTCACTTCTAGATTTGATGCAATCCCCACCAGTTTCCTGTTGGCAATGGGTTAACTATTACGTGCATTTTTTAGGGCATTTTAGAGCATTTTTAAGAGGCATCTTGGGGGAAATAAAGAGGCGAAAAAATCACATTCATTCATTCAACAATTTAGATTTTTGTTGATTGTCAAAATAACTGTGTGTCTGTCAAGATACTATACAGTCAAACCTGTTTAAAAAGAAACAAGAATAATGGCCACTGTAGACAGGTGACTACCTTAGACAGGTTCCATAATATTGGTTTTCTCTGCAGGGGATAATTGTTGGGGGCTTCCATAGGCTGGTTGGGTACTATAGACAGGTTACCACTGAGACAGGTTGGACTGGATGATAAAATGCAAAACAACAAGAATATCAAATTAGTTCTATGCCATGCTTCGTACTTATCCTAAAAAAGAGGACATTTTAGTCAAAATGATGAAGAAGAAGAAGAAGATAATGGAAATGAGATGGAGAAGAAAGAGTTTCAAACGGCCGTCAGCGCTGATGCAGATTATGAGTGGATTTTGATCCAGGCTTACGCTAAGCCGCAACTTACAGATGGGGATCTGCGCTACCCGGATCAATTAGCATAGATATTGCTGGATTTGTCTGGATTCAGCGCTAAGCTCCTCGGATTTTTGTTCTGGAACATTTGAATATAAAACCCACCTGCACTATTGCATTTGTAATATCCCGCTGGATTCCCCCTTTTCTTCATTTCCCATTGTTAAAGCAGGCATAATTTGTTTTGATCGGCGTGCACCAAATCCTGCCGAGATGTAACGCTTTGTTTCACCTCTAAGAACAGGATCTCCGCAGGGGATTAATAATTTTTTGTTTGTACATTGCACAAGTTATATACTTTATTAACCCGTTCAGGACTAGTCCCGATAATACTCGGCTTGTGTCTATGAAGAATACACAGTGTAGCAAAATCAGTCCATCCTAAACGGGTTAAAGATTCTAGGTACTGCATGTATTTCTTTACAGTCATACTCTGATTTTTTTTTTCTTAATGACATTTTAGATATAATTAAAAGTATTTTCCCTCAAAATCTGGGGAGTTTGCAAATGAAAATGGGCTAATATTACTTGTTATTATTGATATCATAATTGAACATATACATTTATTCATTTGAGGATGAAGCAAGGATTACTCCTTATCACTCTCTAAAAAAATCAGTCAGGGAAAGACTACGATTTTGATCCCAGCAGATTTAGATGTCAATTTAATTAAATTAAAATATGTCAAGATTTCCATAATAACGCACATGTATTGTAAACAGATCAATCAAAGCATTCAACTTTTTAATAATTTTGAAATTCAAAAATATTCTTTTCATGCTCCTGGGTGAGTCTAGTGGTGTAGCTGTGGGAAGGGGGAAAAGGGGGCACATGCCCCCCCCCCCCCCCCAATAATTTGTCAAAACATCAAAAGCATAGGTGATAATTCTTTTGAATACCGTAAACCGGGTTGACTTTGGCCGGGGTGACTTTGGCCACTTTTTGAGATGAATGTATTTTCATTAAGCCTCACTTTTTAGAACACATTTCTTATTCTTGCAAATATAATCTGCTAGGGTAATGTATATGATCAGAAATTAGTACTGAAGAGTGAGACTTGGACAGTTGTCCATGAAAGAACGAAAAACACAATTTTGTTTTTTTGGATTGAATCCCTGGGTACTTCGGGAGCCGATTAGCAGTTATGTCTTGATCCGTTGTAAGGCTAATATAAATCCTATCCATGGAGACGAATTACTCGACAAACAAGCTTTACTCAGTCTTATCTCGTGGGCATTACAATTTGTTGAATCATTTTGTATTTTGTATGTATTTGGATAGGCATTTTTCATGGGGAAGCACCCAATGTTCCCCACCTAATAGCCTGTTTTGCCAGCCTGTCTACACAGTACAAAACTAAAAAACAAGCTTTTAAAGGGACTAAGTAACATTGTCCAAACCCTCAAAATCCAATTGGAATTCTAGCGGTTCCCTCAAACCTTGTTGTATTCGTATTAACAATAAAAACATGGGACAGGTTTTGGTTTTTCAAATTTCCCTTTCGTTAAAAAGATATTTGCGATTGAAGTGTTCAGGTGTTGAATTATCCACTGGATCGTCGTAACCATGTACAAAGTGAGTGCAATGAGTTAGCGAATATCATTTTGCATTTCTGCCCTTTACTCAGCCATTTAACGGCCATTTAACTTGAAATTTTCACACAGTACCCAGTGAACATACATAAGAACAATATAAATTGTACCAACCATTTATCACTTTTTGCACATGTCAACAAAGTTACTAGATCCCTTTAACAATATCAGCTCTTGGGCATACCCTGTAGTGGTGGTATGCTAATTCACCCAAATTTGTTGAATAATTTTGTTTTTTATTCGATCAACGCATTTTGTGTGGGGAAGCACCTAATAATTTGGTCCCTAATAGCCTGTTTGGCCAGCCTGTCTACCCAGTGAAGAAGTCATAATACAATTAGCGCCATGCTGGTGGATAGTGGATGGTGTTTTGGTTGCTGTTGGGGGATCAGCGGGGCCTGACATCTTAAAGCCCGATCAAAGTTTTGGGAACTGCTATTAAAATACAACTTTTAAATCATAGAAAAGGGTAAATTAATTTTATGAAAATTATTACCACTATGAGTTTGTTTGAAGTGGTAAAAGTTGTGGATTATTGATCCTTTGCTGAAGTTAAATAGTAGAGAAACCCATGAAAAATGTCTTCTTTGTAAATCATTACTCCCACGTATATGCATTTCTGCCTGGGTCTTATGCTAATATTAATAACCAGATTATTTATCACGTTTTGAAGCTCGACAAACAAGTCTAACATTATACTTTGGGTGCAGTCTTTATGTTATTTTGTAATGTTTTTGTTTACACAACTGTGAGATAGGAATTAAATCCTGTAGTTTATTTTGGGGTGTATTTCCAATAAATTTGCGGGGCTTTAACTGGTTGCAGTGTGATGTTGGCACTACCTCAAACTACTGCAACAAATTCACGGTGACAGCTGCCGCTGGTCCTACCAACCAGGATATTAGGGCGAATTTACTTAAATCTCTTACGCACTTTACTTCCAAATTACTCTCTCACTGCGTTTGGTAGTTTTCTAATATCTCCTTGGTTAGACAAAGCGAAGTTCATGAAGTAAAAGGCTTTATAAGGTGGTCACTTTTCCGCAAGAGAGATTTTCCTTTTCCCATTTAAATAACAGTTGAGTATTTTGTTGGATTCTATGTTTAGCCTCTTTCAAGGGGGAATTTATGGAAATCATTTTACTTCCAAATTACCCTCTCACCACGTTGGGTAGACAAAGCAAAGCGAATGAAGTAGAAGGCTTTTATGAGATGTCCAGAGAAAGGTTTACCTTTACATGTACCGGTTCAATAACAGTTGAGAATTTTGCGGATTCTATGTTTAGCCTCTTTCCAGGCTCCCCGCAGTCGCCCACCTCTGAAGTAATTTTCCCTCCCCGCTGCTACCATGTCAGCTCTCATCCTCATCACTGGCAGGACCTTGTCTCCAACTCTTTCAAAAGGCCAAGCACATGAACACGGTAGTCTCTGCTTAATGGGGTAACATGTTAAATCATCATCGTCATCATCATCATCATCATCATCATCATCATCATCGTCGTTGCGTCATCATTATTCTCCTCCTATTAATCCCCCTCCTCATCATCATCATCATCAACATCATCTTCACTGGCAGTATATCATCAGTGAGGCTGTTTCTTGAATGAGTGCAATAACTCATCATTACCATCATTATCGTCATCGTCTTTGCCGTCGTAGTCGTCGTCGTCAATCATCATCATCATCATCATCATCATCATCATCATCATCATCATCATCATCATCATCATCATCATCATCATCATCATCATCATCATCATCATCATCATCATCATCATCATCATCATCATCATCATCATCATCATCATCATCACCATCATCACCATCATCATCATCTTTCATCATCATCATCATCACCATCACAGTTTATAATCATTGAAGTCGTTGCTTAAATGTGGAGGATAACTAAGATTGTGAAACATAGTTGTATAGCACAATAAGTATGTTTACTAATCTTGTTTTTGGTGCCATTTTTCAAACATTCTGGTACATCTGTCACCCTATTTCCACACAACAATAATGATTGGTCCCCACTCCATTCCTACTTGCTAGAAGCAGCAGCAGCAGCAGCGGAGTAGTTTCAAGTCCCCAGATTATCATATTACATCTCCATGGAGTCCCCAAGCCCCCAGCAATTTTGCAATGTCATAATTTTGGAAATTAGAGTCATTTCCACCCCCTGTAGAGGGCTTCGTGACCCTGTCAAAAAGTGGCAATCGCAACCTGATCACAACCCAAACCCACTTCTCGCCAGCAATGGCAGCATGTTGCTATTTTCTCACCATTTTCCTGGTAACAGATATCAAAGGAGGATGGTTACAAATTTTCAATAATTTGATTAATTAGTTAATTCAATTTTTTAGCATCTTGTGAAAAAGGTCCGACACATTGATGTATGGTGATATATTACAAAATTAGGTGGTAGAAAGTTTAAGAATTCATGAGTTTGTGGCGTGCAAATTACATGTTTTATCTGATTAATTCAAACCCTTGATGCAATTATGATAACATGGAAATAGTACACTGTATACTAATGTACCAATATTTGCACATTATGATTATGTGAACATATACATGTATATATATATTCAATTGAAGTTCATTGCAACCAAATAATGTTGGATTGTTTACAAGTAAAATACAATTAATACGATGATGTCATATCTATAACAACAAGAGAATCAAAATGCACAAAACAAGAGATTAAACATGAACATTTTCTTCTGACTTTATGGGACATCACATGTGGTATTCAGAAAATTGTTTTGGACTGAAGTGTATAAATATAATTTAAGGTGGCACTTTTGGGGATTTTGGAGCATTATTGTCCCTTATCCTTGTAGGCCTACAGTATCTGTGATGGAGCATGGCTGAACTGTTGTTGTTTTTTGGGGGGCGGTGAAAGGGGCACTTAGGTATTTATTTATTCTTTAAATCTTTCTTTGCCTTTTTTAATAATAATAATAATAGGTACTTAAAGAGCGCAAATTGCAATAAAGCCTCTGAGCGCTATTATTATTACCCCAGTCAACGGATACACACTGGAACTGTTCCTGCACACACAGTGCAAATTTTCCACTCCAGGGGAAAAAAAACACGGGGGCGGCGGGCGAATTCACCCCCCCCCCCCCCCCCCCCCCAAAAAAAAAAGAAGAAAACAAATCTGGGGGATTTTATTATTGGATCGTGATCAAATGCCGATCAGATGATCACTTGCAGCATTAGAGCTTAATAGTAGCCCCTGAAATTTGAAAAAGTGCCCCGGAAATTTGTAGCCCCCGAGATGATAAAAGTAGCCCCCGAGATGATAAAAGTAGCCCCAGAGATGATTAAAGTAGCCCCCGAAAAGGAGCCCCCGAAATAAAAATATTAATTTTGTCCCTGTTCCACTCCCTAGGGAGTATTCCAGCCAGTCGCTTGTTAGGTGCACACAGTGCTAAGGAACCATGTTCCCATCCTTCCGGGTCCCCATTTATACGCCTGGGTAGAGAGCAGCAATAGGGGATTAATTGTCTTGCTGAAGGACAATCGCAGTGGGTTGGGTTCAAACTCGGAATATCGCACATCGAAATATCGCACATCGGTTCGAACTCGGGATCTCACACATCGGAGAGCATGCGCTCTTCCAATGTTGCCACACCACGTCCTCGCCCTTCAATTGGTGGGGCATGTCCACCTCCGTGCCCTCCCATAGCTACGCTACTGATAATGTCAATCTCTTTCCAGTCACTTCTAGTTTACATCTCATCAGCATAGCATCTATCCACATCACTATGTCAATCGCTCATCATTAGCTCCCCATGTGGGGCCGCCAACTGTCACATTAACATGCATATCTCAGCCGTGCTCACTGTGTAGTACTGGTTGCTGCTGTGTAGACAGTTGGTAGAGAATAAAGGGGGAGGGGTGGGGGTTAGAAGGAAAGGGAGAGGGTATGGGATGGGGTGGAGAGGGGGTAGGAGGTTAGTCACATTAACATGCATATCTTAGCCGTGCTCACTGTGGTAGAAATTGCACTCGGGGCCAGCAAAAATGTATAAAAGTCATATTTTGGTGGCCCGATCGGGCAAGCAGATTTGAAACCTGACATTGATAATGAATATGTTTGGAAACGCTATTACACCGTCTTTTTCCAGATAAGAGGAGAAATCATTACAAATTTTCAAGGATTTTATTGTCCTTAAAGGAACTACAGCGTCTAGATGGCCTGATTCGAGTCATCAACTATGGAATACGTGTCAAAGTACGTTGTATTCTTTAGGTCCTTTAAAGGGGAATTCCACCCCAGAAATGTGATGTTTGCTATAAAATGAAGTGAATATGAAGAATCATGATCGAAAATCTGAGCCAAAACGGTAGAGCAATAAAAAAGATATGACAGGATGAACTTTGCCCCGATTTTTAGTATCGTTCGCAATTGCTATCGATCGTGACGTCACTTGCGAGCTGCAGCCATTTTGACTTCTACATGGAAATTTAAAAAAAATTAAATTTTCTTAATAACAAAGCAAATTTATGAGCTTACAAATTCCAAAGAGGTTGGCCTATCGATATTCTTCTATGAATTCGTGAAAACAAGCAGAGAAAAATAAATTTTTAGCAACGAAAATGAGAAATAAGTGTATTTTCATGTACTAAAGCCATGGCGAGTTGCTCGTCAATGATGTTGCATATGGCGGCAATTTTGAAACGATCGCTCATTACTACATGATGTTCAAATAGGTATAACTCCCTTGTTTCTTGTCCGATTTTGATCAAATTTTCACCAATTATGCCTCTTATTCTGCTTATTCAAATAACGAATGGTTTTATCAGGCCCGGAATACCCCTTTAAGGTTTTAGATGCTCTAGAAGGTAGATTACGCCAAGGTCATTGTCTTGTGCTATGCCCCCATATTTCCAGTGATTGATACTGTACATAATAGTTGCCTTCTTTTTAACACGTTATTTTTTATATGATAAACATCGCAGTAAATTTACCTCAAAATAAAAATCTCTTCCCATACTTGAAGGTCATTGCCTCTGCGTTATGTCCCCCATCCCTCATCCTAGAGCTGGGAGTGTGTACCCTCAAGATAATGACATCATCAGTCATCCTCCCTCTATGTTGTTATTCCTACCCCTATCAAGTGTGTGTAATAATGCTCAGGGCCCGAGGGGCTCAAAACCGACCTAGCTCAGTCACAAAGGTGACTAGAATCGCTAGTTCTAATTCATAGATCTATGTCTTTATTCAGTGTTTTTGTAGGGTATATCATAAATAATTCTATGTTTTCCCTTCGGCTTCACCGGGGGTTGAAGCCTTAACCATCGGGCATTCTCTGTGGTCTAGTGGTTTTGATGCCTGTCTTGTAGTCAGGATCCCTACCTGTGTCCGCTCAAGTGTGATTTTTAAACCACGATTCAAACATGCACAGAGCATCAAGTTTGAACCTACATAACCTTCAGTCACTCATAGATGTCTATAGATGTACAGGTATATGCTATAATGATATACCAAGTACAAGAATGAAGCCAGTACCACACACACCCCATACTCATTCAGCAATGAGTGTGTATCCATGCAGTCTGGAGATCAGTGGAAGATGGAGGGCTGGTCCTGCGTCAAGTCGTCGTCAAGCCCCCCTCCCGCTCCCAGCTCCCTCTGAGCTAAAGCTGTGTCCTTGTAGATTGATTGCCGCTCATCATCCACCATCTAGCTCATCATCAACGTGAGGCAATATAGTGCACTTGATTTCATACGTTAAGAAGATGCCCGAGTCTTGCTTTGACCTATATTCTGCCCTTTATAGCTCCTCTCCTCTCCTTTCTCTCTCAGGCAGATACATCAGCGTGATGAGTTAATATATTGATTTAATTACAGCCAGACTTTTTTCCTTCTTGTAGGGTAGCCCATCGATAATCTCTCAGCTGATTTGATTTGATATTATATGCGATAGCATGGGTTCGCCTCTTCTTCCCGGAGATCTGGCCGCGCGAAGACGAAGATTCGGGAGATGAGTGTTGGCACCAGAAGTTGTTGCTTTGATTAGGGGCGAGATGAGTTATGGCATCACTGATAAATGCGCCATTGCCGGAGTAATAGGATCAGCACCCAACCTCACACGAATGCATTCCTCTACACCTCTAGCTTTCCTGTAGGTCATACATAGCATGTAGCAGATAGCAAGGGGGAGGGGTGGGGGAGGGGGGGGGGGGTATCATAGGGGGACATGACCCATCCTGTGGGAAGAAAACAAACAAGAAATACATAACATCATATTAATTTTTTTGCACAGGCTGCCCCCACTCCCTCTTCTGAGACATCCTTGTGGGAATAGAACAAATGTAATGTTTATTTTTGCATCCCACTGCCCCCCCCCCCCCTGTAAATCTTGCCCCCTATGTGCCCTCCCCTGCTCTGGCGTCACCCTGGATAGTCAGTTAGTTGCTCATAAACAGATTCCGTAATGCAATTTATCCAAACCAGAGTTCATGTGTTGATTTGTAGTCAAATGGACTCCGTAGATTTGTTGTGATTAGATGACATCAGGTCTTGTGCTTAGAATTATTGGTTATGGTTGGTAAAAATTTACCGTAGCATGATGGGTTAAAATGTATACCAACACTGATAATATGATTTTGTATCTGATGATCGATTAAGAATTTGAACGACTACATGCTTTAACTAGATGCTTTAGTCTAGATAAATAGTTGATATTTGGATCAGAATATAATCTTATAAAACCCACAAACAGACATGAACAAACATACATAAAAAGAAACAAAAAACAAACACCACACATGCACACAAACCAGAATAAGCATCTGCCATGGTATGTTAATAATGCATGTTCAAGGTTTGTTTTTTAAATAGCTCAAGCAGTCAGCTACAGGTTGCCGTGAGCTTGGGGGGATTCTGCATTATAAACTCATCGCACAATAAACACGTTAATTCAACCAATTTTCTTGAGAAAAGCCATCGCCGGCTTCCAGGCCATAAACCCACGAAAAATGCAACAAAAGCCGCTGAGTGTTTCCTTTCCATTTGATTGCAATTGTCAGGTATGTTTTCATTACAGGAACCGCCGATGGCTTTCTGTTGGCTTTCTTTTCCCTTTCTTTTTCCTACGGGAGGTTGTTTTTCCTGCCGTGGCCCTGAAATATCGAACGGAGAAGTCAGATTTGTTCAGGCTCATTCCGTTTTCATTCCGCAGCCTGAATTGATTGCTCCAGAAGAATATGGGAAAGTCTGTTAAAGGAATCTAGTAAATATGTTAAACAAGCAAGAACTGATGAAGGGTCGATACAAATGTGTATTTCTGTGATCTGATAATGTCCAATGAGTGACGTGTGAACATTCCATCTTAATATGAAGGTCATAAGGTCAAGTAATGATCACAAATGTAAAGTGATTTTGCTGGTACTCATTTCCAGAAGTCAATTTAAATCATAACTATCACAGAAAATTGTGCTATACCAAAGCTGGTTCCATACTTCTTTTGGTATTTAATAGGATAACAACCGGGGATAAAAGAAGAACCACTAGAAATGCAAGTGAAGTTGGTTGAACCAGACAACGTTACTAGATCTCTTTAATACTTAACATCGGAAGCTCAGACTGTCTTTTAAATTTAATACAGGGCTCCTCTAGATTTGATACATGCAGCAAATTGATTCGGCTGATTAATTTTGAAAACACCATTAGCCCGGTTATTGTTTTCAATTGTAGAGATGCTTCGCGTGAAATGGTTTGTTTGATTTGATTTATTCTTTCCGAGCCGATTTTGTTTCACGTTATAGGCTTCTGTGATGGGGTCATGGTTTCCCCATAGATTATGGCTCATGTAGTGCAGTTGTTTTGAATGGGGGGTCCCCCCACTCACTAGATCTCTTCCTCCTTGCAATCACTTCTGGTTGATTACTTCTCACTTTGAAAATGTCCAATTTATTTACGGTTACTTCACTCTCCCCAGTCCTTGATGAGCTGAATGAGCGAATCAGGCAATCTATAAATACAACCCTGTGTACAACCAACCGTGTGTAGTAGTAGAAGTGAGAAATAAATAAGATGCCTCCTACGTTGCGCCAAATTCTTCAACTCAAATCGCATCAATAGGTTTTCCCTTCGCAGCTACTTACGGCTAGATGTAATGCAATGAGCTTCAATTTGAGCGGAATCAGATCGAGATTTACCTCCAATATCGGCGCTGATAAATCTTGATTAGTCAAAGGAGCTGGGGGAAGGGAGGGTGGGAGGTACGTAGGGGTAGGTAGCCGTCAATACGGAGATAGCGCTCTTAAAGTGATGCGTTAAAACGTCATACGGTTTTCCCGAAAGTAATGATGGAGACTTCAATCATATACCGATATCAGTGTAAGATTCTTCTGACTGATGTGTGATAGTTTCGTTTACAAAGAACAGTGATATCGTAGTGGAAAAAAAACTGGAATTGATGTCAGATTTCATCAACTACTGCCCATTGATTTTGACTATTATCAAAAAGCATTCCAGGACATTTTTCAATTCAGCACAAACATTTCCAAAATTAGGGAGATATTTGAAAAATCAACCCCATCTCCTTCTTCTGTACCCATAAGCCAAACAACAAGGAACAAGAGACATGTGATAGCTCCAAGTGATTTTGGTTGAATTTGACAGAGTTAATGGATCACTTTAAAGCGTAAGCAGCTATCGAGAGCTGTCTCTGATGACGGCATGACGGGGGATGCGCCAGGCAGCAGTAGGACGGAGGATGGAGAGAAATAAATTGAGCACAGTGGATGCCAGTCCAAATTGCTGGGTTAATTATTTCCCCCAGAGTGTGCGAATTCAATTTGGTGGCAATCTATGATCCAGGCTAAGTTAGATTAGGGCCCTGATCAGATTAGCGGCGCAGCGAGGGTGCCCGCTTGTTTGTTACCTGCCCCAAACAATTTGCTTGGCGCAGATGAGATATAAATAATGCAGCACATGTCTTGTAGCGTTAGCACTGTTTGCGCAACGTAGCTCATGTCTTGCTTGTGCTGTTTGCGCTTTGCGTTGTGCCTGGTGGGGGGATGAAAGGCGGAAAGTGAGAAGGATGCGACTTTATTGAATAACGAGAACAACTTCATGTTCTGGTAAACTGATCAGATTATGTTGAGGAAGGTGCGAGGTGCGGAATGTATTTTGGGATGAATTGGAGGAGGAAACTAGCATTGTTTGGCTGATTAGCGGGGTTAGTGATAGTGTACCCAGACTCGTGTGATTGCCAGATGCAATTTCCACTCTAATTTCCACTACAATTTCCACTCCATTGTTTGTATTCCTCATTTAGCGTAGTGTGTAACCTAATCATCTGGGTCGTTATACGATCGGTTTCTTTTGTCTTTCATTGCGTGTAGTGTTTGTAGCAAACATAATTTGATACTAATTTGAAAGTGATTGTAAATAAATTACTGCTGCATTGATACTGTCTGAAGTATTGCTCATATGCTTTTCTGAATTGATTCACCCCTTGACTACGGGAACCGGATGTGTTGTGTTCAAAGTCTATGGGGATTTCAGAAACTCGAAAGTGCAATTCTGATCTACATGTAAAAGTTGGGTTGTCTTTTTCACATAATGTTTGTTGATGAATCTCCATTCACATATTTTTCCTTGAACTAAATTGAGACATTATTTTTATTTCCCCTGTGCAGGAGACCCAGTGCCAAATCTCAACTCTACCCCTCAGCTCAACGGGGACGTGAGCGTCTCCCCTCCGGAGGCTCAACTTACCCCTCACACTGGACACCAGTTCCCGCTGGTCAACGCTGCAACTGACCCTGCCACTGTCATCAGCAACGCTCCCAGCAACACCAGCAACTTGCCACATCCCTCTCTGGTTACAGCCACGACCACATGCACTGCCACGACCACCACGCTAGCCAACCTCAGTCTTACGCATCATAGCATCAACTCTGGTCACAACCACAGTCGAGGTCATAGTCATCCCCTCAACCACCACGGCCACGGCCACGGACATAGCCTCCACGCCCTTAACCACCACAACAACAACCACCACCATACCAACCACACTCTCAACAACCACGCCCACAACCACACACACAGCAGCAATGTCATCCAGACCAACCCCCTTCACTCCCGTCTGGGCCCCCAGGGTTTAGGGGTGCCCACACGGCCCTCCCCTGACATCCAGCCTCAGGACCGGTTCAATCCGGAGAGGTTCCAGCAGGACCGGTTCAATCCGGACCGGCCGCCGCAGGACCGGTTTCACCCGGATCGGCTCCACCACCAGGATCCTGAGAGGGAGAAGGAGAAGAAGAGTGAACGGGAGCGCCTGATCCAGAGGGAGAAGGAGCGATCTCTGGAGAGGGAGAACAGAGAGTCTGTCTTCAGCAAGGCACCTGGGTGGCCAAGGTTTGTCCAACTTCAATCTTCTCTTTTGTTTAAATGTTGTTGAAGCTGCTATTAGAATTCAATAGTCCAGTTGGTTGACATTTGCACATTTTATACATACTAAGTATCCTATTTTCCTGGCAACCCGATAACTTGCCCAAGGTTTGCCTGATATAGCAGCTACTAATGTATGCAAGGTTGATTTTGAATTGTATGTATTAGCAACAGGTCAATTAAATAGCTCGTCTCCTGGTGACCTGGCAAAGAATATATTTATTATGCAAACATTTGAATGTTTGTTAACTATCTGTCTGTTATTGATTATTCAAGTGATGGTTACCCACAGCAGAGGCTTTTCAGGTATATCCAACTTCATTAATATGGATCAGTCCTCATGTTACAAATATAAAACCCCATGCTTTCTCTACACACATATTCATTCTACACGTATGAGGTATGAGAGATGTCACAGTGAAACAACAACACCTTTCCATGATTGGCCTTGTGATGGCAGCAAACACACTTTCTGCAAGTGTCAACTTCATTTGTGCTGAGTGAAGCTGCACTATAAAGTATGACCATGGGCCTGTGGGATGACTGTTACCTGTCTCATGACAGATAGCTTTATTACAGTTTCAGCATGAATATGCTTGTTTTCCATTTAACCCATTCCCTTTGAGATTCTGCAATCCTCATAGACTTTGTACATAGCCCCCCAGGTTCCAGTAAACAAGGGACTAATAGAATTCTCTGCATCACACATTGTCTCCAACCAAGTTTTATATGAAAACTATTGTTTGCTATTAAAGAATTCAATGCATAGCATGTTTTTTCCAATGGATAACTACCCTTTTAAAATAGGAATTATGTATACTTTGGTCTTTAAAAACAGGTGGTCTTTACATAAAGGTGGGTCCTAAAGCAGGTTTGACTTAATGCACAGCACAAAACATGTTATGTTTTTTTGTCCTACATATGACCTGAAGACAGAGGGGAAGCGGCAAAAGAGACTGCCCCACCTATAGTTGTTTGTGTAGTGATTCATAGGGAAGGAACCCCCGTATCTCTTACCACCATGACTCATGCAACAGGTGTCTAGGGAGGGGTACATCCCTGCCCCCCTCCTCACCCTTGTTCCTCACCCTTCTGTTCCCATTGGAGGTTAATTAGCGGGATTAACGGATTACACTCTGCTAATTACCTCTATTGGGTGTGATGAATTGTTACCTTTCAATGACCGTTAATAGAATTGTAATAATTACCGGAAGATATGTATGAGTGCCTGGCTATTGGATCTTGGACTACCGAACAAATATGTACTAGTATAGGTCCTGTGGTTATGATTCTCCGGCTAGGGTCATTTTGAAGTGTAAGTTAAATGATTACAATCATGATTTAAAAACTTACCGTAAAACTCCGTGTATAAGACGCACTCGTGTATAAAACGCACCCCCAACTTTCTATTTAAAAAAAAAATTTAAAAAAAAAATAAAAAAAATATTTTTTTTTTTTTTTTTTTAGAATATTTTTTTTTCATGAATATTCATATATTCATGAGGTAGCAATGCTCATTAAATATGCAAAATACTAAATTCATTAATAACTTTTTTGTTGAGAAAAATGTATAACCACTGTTTAGAAAATTGAATATTAAATGAGTGCTGCTACTCATGAATATCTGAATATTCAATTAGTAGCAGTGTTACTGCTTAAAAACTTGCATTTTGTTTTGCTAACCACTATAATTTATGCAGGAAAAAGGTATATTTTGATAAATGTTCCCCCTTATATCAAGCTCTTGTCATGCCGTAGACCAGTTTAATATGCATTAAACATGACTACCGGGTGTCCCAAAAAAAAAAATTCTAAAAAAAAAAGTGTTTTTTTTTTTGTTTTTTTTTTGGCTGTACCTGTGTATAAGACGCACCCCCCACTTTGAAAATTTTCCGACGGAAAAAAAGTGCGTCTTATACACGGAGTTTTACGGTAAGTAAATACATAAATATACATCCAGAAATCAGATTAGAGAAGGGTCTAGATTACAAAGAAGGCATACTAAGCTGTATAAATAGAATTCTACCATATTCGAATTAGAATCTTAAGTGCCTAAAATTTGAAAATGGCGATAACAAAAATACTAAAGTGGTAGAACTGGTTAAAACAGGAGAAAATAAAGTAATGCAGAAGTCAACGCTATGCTACTGTTCTAGCTTAGTGTCATTTACAAAAAAGAAAAAAAGGATAAGTAGTCATTGAATTCTAAGAATTACTTCATCCACTCATGTTTCCATCAGTTACATTTCTCTATCTCCTCTCTCTCCCTCTCTCTCTCTCTTGTTTTATGTTTCTTATAATGACATTACTGTGATATAATCCGTCTTCTCCCGACTCATGTTACCTTAAATGACATTTCGTCAATCCCCCTCCTCTGTCTACCGATGTCGTCTTAAATGACATTTCGTCAATCCCCTCTTCCCCCTGCGTCACTGATGCCTGACCTTACCTTAATCCTGGCTGCTAATCCCCGGATTAGCGCTGATACATGGATTGCCTGCGCTGTAATTTGACAAGGAAATTGGTCACGCTCTGAAGACAGACTCTTGTAGCAAACAACAGACGGGATTTCCCCGGGGGGAGCAGCGCAGGAACAATTTAAGCACAACATGACAAAACTTGTCCCCTTTTTTGTGTGTTTTAACTGCTTTTAGTCATTTTAAAGGTCATTAATAATTATCTTGATTTGTACCATATTTGAATAATCAGTAAATTTATTAAAATTGTATTTAATATTCGTAATAATTGGAAACCTTACTGCTCTTAGTTAAAAATAGGAGAATTTAAGACGACTTGCTATTTTAAAAATTGTTTTCACAAGTGTTATTGTATCCTTTTCGTTGTTTTAAAGGTCATAAATAATTAACTTGAATTATAACATGTTTTTGAATTATCAGAAAATTTATGAACATTTTATTTAACATTGATAATTTAATAATCTGTCGCCTTACTGTTGCTCAGTTTGAGTGCAGGAAGAATTGTAGACAATTTGCTATTTAAAAACAAAAATTCTCAAGTGTTATTAAATAATTTACAGGATTCAATCCACATTTGAAATGTCAATAAATTTAATTTTGTGATACTAATGATGATTATCACATACATAATCGTTTGAATAACACTTGAATATTTTGAACATGTTCATCGAAGCCGTATATCAAAATGTAATAACGGAAACCAAGAGTTATATTAGACCAATTAAAACCAAGTGAAGTGTTTGTAATTAAGGATATGCTCGTCAAAGTTTATTTCTATTGCAACATGTCGTAAATAATAGATCCTTCAGATCTCAAAATAGTCTTGTAGATTAGTATGAAGTATAAAGCCCTGATTATCAAGTGGGGATTTGTCCACATCATCTTAGGGGAGATAATGGCTGTGTTCATCAACTTTTGCTATCTAGAAACATCTGACCAACTTTGCTTTTATCATCTTTTGGAAACATGTTTAACACCCTTTGTTCTCAGCATTACAAAAATGGCGTGGCTAGTCACGCATGGAAATGCAGTTTGCGTTAATCAACTGAGAAGATAAGCCTTATTACGATGAGACACTTTAGGTATTGGGCTAAGAAAAAAAGAAATAAATGAGAGTTGCTGAACACAGCCAACGTTGCATCAGAGGAGATTTAATGATGATTGTTCCTTCTTCCACTGTCATCGGTGACAGTTTCAATCAAACCGAAATAGCCTCACATCTCTAGGGTATTGTTCCGAGAAGTGGTTTTGATGAAATGAGTGAATGATGGTCATTATGCGCAGTAAACATGACAGCGTTGGTAATTGGTGGATATTATCTGCAGCTGATGGCAAAGTTATGAAGAGGAAACATCTGAAAGTAGTCATATTTTTTTATTTGATGAAGGAAGTAGCGAAGAAGACCCTACACCGATAAGATGTCACGGCGAATTAGAGTCAGGGAGTTTCATAGCTGGTTGTGATTGCTACAGGCACCTGTCAGTGTCATACAGTCAACTCATCGCGCAGGGGGGAAGAAAGAGATCTTCTTCTTTTTTTATTTCGGGGACGGAGATGCTTGCTTTCAATTATCCCTTTTGAGATGATTCCGTGGTAAACCACACTCAAGTCAGCTGAGACAAAATTGGATGATTCTGCAGGGAAATTGGAAACAAATAGCCCCCTTTCACCACACCCCCCAACCAATGAGTGTGTCTCCTTGGGGAGGGCTCATCTTTCCTTGTAAGCACTCGCGGGGTTAGCGCTTCAAATAGAAGACTGTTATTGCCGGCCGTAATTAGCAGGAAATGTGCCCAAATTGGGTCATTCCCGCTCAGAGCCCATTCCTTGCGAGGGATCAGCGCCTAACAACCCGTTACCTCAGTCCCAGAGATATCATCGTGGTAGTGCAGCCGATTAGCTCTCAGGCGTGACATTAACTCAACAGGAAATATGACAAACTCAGTTTGTTCCCATTTGCGCGAGAGCGCCTCTGCCCCTAATCGAATCTTGTTTGTTGTCATTTTCTGGGTAGTAATTCTGCTCTCTTGGAGCTGTGCCTAGTTCAAACACGCATCTTTCTCTCTCTCTGCCGTGCCAACCTACACAGTCCGCCGGTTACCTGCCGTAGTCTCCACGCTGCGTTAAAAAGACTGACACCCCAGGTGATGAGGGGAGACTTTAGGGGGCAGCTGTGTGCATTATTTATCCGTTAATCCCCTCATCCTAATGACTCTTGGATGCGTGAATGTCATTGATACGTGCTGTCTCTCTCTCAGAGATACGTGTACGTGTCCTCTCTCCATGGGATGGTTGATTTACGTTAGTGTCTCTGCATGCAGCTTAATCATCGTGCCTCTGTCTCTGGCATCGGTTACCTCGCTCCATGCGTGCTACCAGTGAACCACTTTGTGCACTCCATGCAGCCTAGCCATTGTGTGCTGATTAAACCGTGAAACCTGTCGAGGGGAGAAGGTGGCAAGACAAGGCTTCCACGAGGGATTAGTAGGGGGAGATTAGGTTGCCGTGGAGTGACAGGGATGCACCCCTCACTTCCTCCTCACTAATCCATCCAGCTGAGCCGTGGATTTTGTGGACTCCATCCAAGCGTAGACACTCGGCTCACTCCATTTACTCGCCTCTCGGCTCCCATCATTAGCTGTACTACGAGGGGGCATGGTGCTCTCTATGTGTTAGCGTGCTGACATGCTATCCGTGCTGATGCATTAGGAGGCAGTTTCGTGGATTTACTCTCTGCACCGCGTGGAGACGTGTCATGAGCCGGTGATTTATACGTGCTATTGGATACGCTGGATCATGTCTTTGGAAATACCCTGATAATCTACCTCGCTGTACATGTATGTACTAGAATGTAAGGATGTACTGAACATTTGAGAAGAATGCCATTCTCGTTGTAATGGATTTTTGATGAGAGGATTTTATTCATCAAGATGTTCGGATTGTGTTTCAAATGTTGACAATGTGCGAGACGTTGACAATGTCTTGATTTCCTCTGAACTACTTGATATAACCTTGGTGTGTAATTTCAACTTGTGATTATTCTTTTGAAAGCTAACTTGTGGTAAGTGTGTAATAAACAAAAAAACAAGCTAGTATGTCTGAACTCTGTCTGTATGTATGTTCCCCAATCAAAGCAATCAGTTGACTCTTAAAACTGCTCTTTTAAAAACTTTTCCTAAGTTGTAATCTTTGCACAGAATGTATGTATTGTTAAAATACATTATTTCACTTCTAAACGTTTCACATAATTCAATATTATAAAATGCCCATTTTACATTGGGGTTGATTTTCTTTAAAAATTAACTAATATTTTCTTCTTTTTGTCTTCTGTTTTTCATTTTATGTTCTATAGTAATCCGGGACATATTGGAGCGCCCAACCCCGGATCACGCAACACCCCTAGTCGGTCATCTCTCCAGGGCTACCCCGGTTCTCCATTCCCACCCCACCCCCAACAACACCCCGGACAACATCCCCAACAACACCCCGGACAACATCCTCAACAACATCCCGGACAACACCCACAACAACATCCCGGACAACACCCCGGACAACACCCTCAACAACACCCCCAACAACACCCCCAACAACACCCCGGACAACACCCCCAGCAACAGCAACATCATCCCCCTCACCCTCCTCATCCTCAACACCCCCCTCACCCCTCTCCCCACTCCCAACACCCCTCTCCCCACCCCCAACACGGCCCCCACGGCCAGCCCAAGGGCCCTCCTCACCCTAACCCTCACATGTTCTCGTCCCCTCTACTGCCCCCACCACCGCCGCTGACATCGAGTACGCCGCTCGCCGGCCCGTCGGTTACGCCGCAGCCGCTGTACCCGGATAACCCACCTCACTATACTCGTAAGTATCTAAAAGACCAATGCTGTGCACTAATTGTATTTTGAGTACCGTATTTGTCGGTGTATTAACCGCACCTTTTTTCTCAAAAAAAAGCTCCAAAAAGGGGGGAGCGGTTAATACACGGAGATAGGAAAATTGTACACGCAAATTGCCTAGCCAGCGCCGGGCCCTAATACGATGCGGTTAATACACGGAGATAAGATTCACAAGTGACCAAAGTCCACCTCAGCAAGGCATTCATACTCATACGATGCACGGAAAATACAAGCATATTCCCCCCAAAACAAGTCATGCAGTGTCTTTTATGTTTCTCTTTTACCTCTTCCTAAATATTGCTCGTTGTTGCTGCGAAAGCAGCTTTGAAGATTCACGATCATTGCTTCGATCTTAGTACGAATCCTAACATGCACCCGGCCGCGCGACTGGCACTTGGCCGAGCATGCAGGCGGGGATTCTCTTTCCCGACCCCCGGCCGCCGGTGCTCCAATACAGCCCGCCATATCACTCATATACTTTGCGTGCAGGTTATCGGGTCTATTTTGTTACGCGAGATCCATCCGCCGGGGATTTCCCCAATTCCCGGCGGATGGATCTCGCGTAACAAAATAGACCCATAACCTTCACGCAAAGTGTATGAGTGATATGGCGGGCTATCGGAGCATTTGTTTAGTACCGGGCGGACTGGATGTCAACGTTTGAGAATCGTTTCATCCATGTCGACGATCGACGACGATCGTATGCCGTATTACTCGCTATTATTACTTACTATTTCTGAAACAGTTTTCAAGAGTAGATTCAACATAATTTGAACTAGAAAGAAGGAATTACATTAAGGTACATTTTTTTTAAAATCTCCGTTCTGATTGTTTTATTGGTGAAATCTTCGTTTTGTTGTCTAACGTTTTATGTAGTCCCATGTGTAGTGATCCGTGTGGCAAATTCAACAGAAGTTATAGATTCTTCTGCTGTGAAGAAGGCCTGATAATTTTCTTTATTTACTTCGGAGACTTCAGTAAATAAAACAAAATTCATATGCAAAAATTCTCTGATAGATAAGCTATTTTTGGTACCTTTCCTAAGAAAATGCTGACCATCTAAAGACTAAAAATCAAGAATTATACTATCAAAAATTTTTTTTTTTCATGGAAAAACGGCCAAAGTTGGGGGTGCGGTTAATACATCGGAGCGGTTAATACACCGACAAATACGGTAACTTGTATGTCTGTCAATGTCTAAAGCCATCTTTATACAAAAGTATCTATTGAAGAAAATATTTCAACTGCATTTTGAGAAATTTGTATGTGTTGGATGTCTAAATCCCATTACACTCTATACAATCTGATCTGAATTTTTTTTTTTTTAAATGAAATAAGGATATGAACTATACTTCATGCTTTTAATACTCATGTAGTGTGTTTGATCAGATGTGCAGTTGCTCTAATTTGCATGTCTGGATGTCTCAAGCTCACTACACAATCCGATCCGATCAGAATGGCGATTTAGAATCTGAACTTATACTGCATGCTTTAAATATGCACATCTTTCTTTAGTTCAGATTCCCAGTTGTCAGATCGGGACCGGGTCGTGTAGTGTACGGTTGGCTTTATGGCTTGAGACACCATAATATAGTTATATTAAATTACATATTTAATTCATGGCAATGTCATACTGGCGCTTTTACACATTTATCTATATTTGAAATACATGATTAATTATTGTGTGCTGCAATATTGTGTTTGTAATGAACAGGAAGGGACATGTAAGTTCAAATTAACAAGTAAACCACAAATTAAATTTAGGGAAATTAAGATAACATTTACAAGTAAACTGAGTGACCACAAATGTAGGTATATCTAAATATTTTCAAATATACAGGGTAACCACAAATTTAAGTAATATTTTATCTGATAGCCTTTCTTAATGTAGGTTTATTTCAGGAAATATTTACAAATAAACTGGGTAACCACAAATTTAGGTAAGATTTTATATGATAGCCTATCTAAAGTGCATCCATTATACATATTGACAATATTGGGATAGGTCTAAAATTGGGACAGTTTTTGAAATGTTGTTTGACCCTTAGATGACACCATATGCCAATCAAGTGTATTTGCAGCGTTACCAAACAAAACGAAAATGTTTCTATTTTTGTTGAAATTGGTTCATTTATAGAGGCTCACCCAGGGTCATGGTGAGCAATTCAAGTGTTTGAATTTAGCCACTTTTAGATTAAATGTGATTCTCTATTAAAATTTGAGCCACATTAGAGATGAAATGGAAATCTTTTATTTTTTTAGCCACATTTATGAGGTGGAATGGGCATCAAATTGACTGCAAACTTGTGGAGGGGATGTGGAGATTGAAATAGAGGGAGTAGTATTGGCATTGATAAGAAAGGGAGTAACCCCTTTTGCCATCGCAATGCATAGAAGACATGAATAGTACAGAGGAGAATATTTATGCAAATCCCCCATAATTGGCTCAAAGAGGCTTCGTTCTGCAGGCATGCAGGCACCCCTAATGAAGCCAAATACCCCCCATAAATTGATTTGGAATGAGTAAATTGAGATTGCCTGATTGGCGTCGTATTTGGGAGCGGTTTAGCGTTCATCATAATCTTGTTTCGGGGGTTGAAATTGTTTAGCAGCAAATCTTGAGCTTAGGGGGTCATCGGTGGGGCATTGTGCTTTGAAGCTCATGCATTTTTCTCAATTTTTAGCGGTGGGAATAAAGGTAATGAATAGGAACTAGAAATGACTTTAAATGGTGAAAGAGAAATGAACGATCGCATACTCCATATTGACAATTTCGTAATAACCGTCTTTTGTTTTAGGTCACGGCATATTTGTTTGTGTACTTTACTCAAGGTGGTGTCACATGGAGTTCAAATGCCCTTTTATTTATTTATTTACTCCGTTTGATATCAATGATCCAATTCATCTGTTTCGCTATATCTGTTGTTCTTGTGTCAAGGTCAGGCATTAGATACTAATGCTTCAAGAATTAATTTGCTTTTTCAAATAGGAAAATGAGAAAGAAAGATCAAAGAGAGAAACTAACTCCTCACTGACTCACAGTAAAGCGAAACTAAAATAAAGGTGATATAAAAGAAGAGTCTGATGAGTGGAATTGCACAAAAATAAATATTTGTATTGAAGTTTGTATTGTGTTGTGATATAAATACACTATCACTATCGTATTTTGTCATAGTTGATTGGTTCATATGGATACAATCACAACAAACCAATTAACCAAGTACTTGTTTTTTTTAGATCATTCTGGAATTCACCTCATCTGAAATGTTGGTAGCTTGTAATCTTTAAAAAAATTGCCCATTTGGGCAAGTGAAATCATTATTTTTAAAATTGTACTTGCCCAAACAGGTAATTTACTTGCCAGAGAAAACAAAGTGAAAATAAAGACAAATCTTCCTGGCAAATTTCTCTCTTTTTTTTCTAGATGAGATGTGATACAAAAATAAGAAATTATATTTTCTCTCATAGTTGAACAAAAATGTTAGTTGCCCGAACGGGCAACCAAACTAGACCGTTTATAAATTTGACATGCCCGGCATCAGTTTTGAATTGCCCAGGCAATATGGCAAGTGCTAGTGTTGAGCCCTGATCATATATTAGAATATATCTTAAGCTTAGAGAAATCTGACGAGTTATATCAAGCATAATATACACAGATATATCTTAATCATTATATATTTTTTCTTAATCATTATATATATATATAAGTAAATGAAGATACTCAAAATATATGTTACGCTTAAGGTATCTGGGAATAAATCCGATGACATTATATCAAGCATAACATATATTTAAAGATACATTCAGCTTTAAATACTCTAATAAGATATCTTAAGCATGATTTATTTTTAGATATATATTTTAAGCGTAAAATCCTCTTAGATATCCTGAGCATAAACGCTCTGATGGGTTATATGAAATTACCGAAAGACTTTTCTGATCAACTCAAACCTTTCGGCCCCCTCCCTCTAAGCACAACGACCTTGCTGGAGAAGGGAAAGTATTTTATTAATCTAGGAAATGATGGATGGATCAGTTAATAATATCATTCATTCATTCGGTCGTGATGAAGAAGAGTGCATAGCAGTATGCATGAGTAGGCTTACTAGTAAACACATTCGCTTTGAATTTGGATGAAGAAATGTTGCATAATTTAATATTTTAAAGAAATGCTTAGTGTGTTTATATTATGGGATATAACGAAACATTTATTTGCACTTATTACTGCATCTAATAGCAATATGAATCGAGTCATTGATTTCTGTCAAATAACATTGATGGGGCCAGAATTCATGTATGATTACTCTAATTATTCAAAGTTGTTTAATATAGTGGTGATTGTTATAATCCAAAGTTAGCAAATATACATTTGAGTTTACCCCAAATTATATACATTATTTGTGAAAGACAATATAGAGTTAGGCTGGTTAAGTTCCAAGTTATGGCATTATTAGAAAAAATTACTGAGATATTTTATACATGTGCTGTAAGTGTCTAGTCACAATTAGGCTTTGTGCTTCCAGATAGGATATTCATATAATATGCCTCTGATACTGTTTAATCTTCAGAAAAATAATCTGCTTGTTGTGATATATCTATTTTTAGTAGATTAACATTATAAACTATATTCATAGATTAGCATGAAATATATTTGTGTGGAAATTGAGGTACAATATAGATTTAGGCTAATAAACGTTCCAAATTAGGCATTGTTTGTCACAAAGTCCTGCAAGATATTTGATATGATTGTCCAGTCACTGTCTATTGTGATATGCATTTTTCAGACAGGATTGTGTTTGTGTCTGTAGGACTTGGTCCAAGAGATTAACTGGATCACCAAGACAAGCTCTGTAAAGCTAGGGGTTCATACCAGCTGACTCCCAGAGACATATGGGGGGGGGGGGTGTCAGATTGAGAAGGGGGCGCCTAGGGCAAGCCCCATAGTCCCCCTCTTCATTCATTGTAATTTGGATATTTAGGACTGTTTTGTTTTTGCTCCTATTTTCCCCTTTTGCTTCATTGACTTCCTATATAAATATATAAAAGGACCATTAAAAGTTTTGCTTGTCGGGCCAGAAATCCATAGTGAATTCTACACCCCTCCCCCCCCCCCCCTCCCCCCAAATCTACCTTCTAAAATTCTGGATCCGCTACTGGACAATCCCTACTACAAGTACTACAGTCTATTAGTGTTATTTTAGTCCTATTACCATTATTATTTTCATATTATTGGGGAAAAGGGAAAGAAAGCCAATCCCCCTCCCCCCAAATCTACCTTCTAAAATTCTGGATCCGCTACTGGACAATCCCTACTACAAGTACTACAGTCTATTAGTGTTATTTTAGTCCTATTACCATTATTATTTTCATATTATTGGGGAAAAGGGAAAGAAAGCCAATCTGATAATTCAGCCACTTCCTGTGCTCGGCTTGAGAGCAGGCTTTTGTGAGCTCAGACGGTTTCCTCTAGTGATCAGGGAACTACGGCCCTGTGGAGTCAGTGGGACACTGGAGTCACTGCGCTCAACTGACAGCTATTAATAAAGACAAATCTCCATGGTTTGATCACGGCTAGGATTAGGGGGATTTCGCTATGACTATTGCCGCCTGAGGACCGATGGGGTCCTCGTCAGTCGATGATTCAGCAAAATAATAATGCTACTTAGATTTCATCAAGCAAATCTTTGGAGGTTATTTTTAAATTGATTTGTAATTGTATCCCAGCTCATCAATGGGCAGTAGTAGCGATCTTGGCAGTGTTTATTTCCAGTTCTTATACGTTTGTCGGCAATGTTATGTGCTTGGACTGCTTGTGTTTTTCACGTTTCCAATAGAGACAACGTTTCAGCAAAAATAGCATGTCAGGAAACTGTTTTTTGGGGGGAACATATACATGTTTCAATGAATCACTCACACCTCAATAATGAAAATGCTGAATTACAATCCCTGATGGGCGTTCAGTTATACACAAAGTGAATGGCCCAAAGGACATTCTGTTTTAGTTTTTTACTATCAGTTCATGTAGTCCTGGTCTTGTTTTCAAAGACTATATGAAACGATCGCTCCTGTTTGTTTGTTCGGGGTAATATTGGCGATTAGTTGAGCAGTCACTGTCACTTAAAGGCGACAAATTGAGCGTAATTAGCTGGTAATTTGATTAGGATGCCAGAGCCTGATTAGCCAATCAGCAGGGGGAGGTGACAAAAGGGATTGAACCTGCGAAAGGGACCCCCCCTCTCTCTCGCTATCCATCAGAGGAGAGAGGGGCTTGTATCGGATACTAGGGTATGGAGAGAGATAGTAGAGTGCATGCCATGGATTCAGAGGGTGTAACCCCGCCAGACGGTTCGGCAACACTGCCTTAATGACGACCACGACTGAGTAATGAGCCTGTAATTGGCATAACTCATCACCCGTTTGACGCACTGCGAAATATGATGGCAGACATGGGACATCGCTAACATACTCAATTTGGGGACTGATGACTTGTTATTATTAAGCTATTAAGCGGCTAGATTGATGAAGTTAGTCCCCTACACATTGTAATATTGCTGGGGGAATCTGGAAATGTGCTCTTTGCGTTTAACCTGGGGGCACCCTGGTGCTGTTCATTACGGTGCTCTAGTCTTTTACGGGGTAACGCTAATTTTTATGGAGCGAACAGGCAGGGCAGATATTAAACAACCATCTCTGCTTCTAGAGCAAAGCGCTTGCCTCAAGGGCATTGATATTTTGTTTTCGTTACGGGATAATGAGTCCATCGCTCTCTGGATGGAAGCAAATTCGTGCATCAAACGTAGCGTTTAGTCAATGAGCGTTTGGAAGCGTTTCAGTTTGCCGTTTAGTATTTTGCTTATTACTATGAGAACAAAATTGTATTCTTCCTGTTACAAATTGGTCAAAGATGACGATAATCAAGCGACCAGCTGAGATCTACAAACAAATTTAGAAACAATTAGAATATTATGTGTTTGTTTTTATTCTTTAATACATTTTCAGGGTATTCTCATAGTTCTAGTTTAACTAGGTAAGGGACTGTGATCATGTGATGGTTCAGATATTTTAACCCTTTGAAGAGAATTTAATTTGGGTCTAATATGAATTCTCCGTAGACCCCAGCCTGGGTACATTCAGGACCAGTCCTCAATGTGTCCAACACTTCTCTCAACCCAAACGAAGATAAATATTAGTCCTACTTTGATCTGATAATATATTTTTCTCTCATTTTTATTTTTCAGCGAGTGTTCAATCCGCCGCGCCATCAGCATCTGGTTCGGCGTCGTCATCGCAGCAGCCGCACCCACCGCAGCCGCCCTCGGCTCCCCCTACCTCTCAACAAGGAGGGCCCCTTCAACCCACTCCACCCCAGCCACAGTACCAACAACAAGAGCTGCTACGGCAAGAGCTCAACAACCGTTTCCTGGCGTCGCACAACCCCAGCATGTCGGTTGGCCCCCCTCCGTACCTACGCCAAGAGACCCACATGCACCAACACATGCACCAACACCAGCATACCCACCAGCACTCCTTCCTGCCCCCGGCGCCGCCCTCGGTTACCCCAGGAGGTATCGTGCCCAACGCAGCGACGCCTCACGTGGTGAGGGACGCCGAGAGGCTGCGGCAGCAGGCTCTCAGGGTAAGCAAAGTGAGATTTTTTTACTTTTAGTAGAATAGCTGGTAGTCATGAACAATGCTCCTACATGTAGGTAGGAAACATCCCCTTCTTTAGTGCGGTATTGGATGTAGTGAATCTTGTGGGGCTCGACTGGCTTTGGAATCATTGTCAACATGATAAAGGAACCTTTAAAAACAACTTTATTGGATGTGCTCACAATGTGTATTGCAGTAGGAAATGAGAATCCCTCCCTAGATGACACAAACAAACGAGTAGGAATAAATCATTCCTCTACAGCAGGGATGCCAGTTTTCAGGTAATAGCCTGAATTCAGACCATATTAACCTAGAATTACAGGCCCATTTCGGTATTTTTCCATGCAAATTAGGTCCCATGTATCAGTTTTCAGACTCTTGGCTTGCAGCCCCGCTTGCAGACCTGTTAACAGCTCATTCGGGCCATAGTTTGCCATGGTTGTTGTTTTATGCAGAATACAAGGGAGAAATGTCAAACGGGCAAGTATTTGTTCTTCTCGGTTCACGTGCCGACTTGTAGTACCGCATCGTACATCTAGCTTCAGATAACAATCGAGGTGTGCGTTGGGTTTACGCGAGAGCTGCGTGCAGGAAGTTCGGGTTACCGCACCGTGTTATCGGATAACATCAGGGGAGAGGGTAGGATCGCAGGGTCTTGACTGGGTGACACAGTTTACTGTTTTCACTCACAATACTCCGAAAGCCAAGACACATCTCACCTAGACATATGGTTAACCCATATATGTGCATGAAGGCTACTCTCCATTCTGAAACCTGTACAAAGCTTTTCAGTTGCCTCACTTTTCCCGCTTTCGTTATATGAAACCCATCGTAGATTAGCTTGGTCCCGTTGAATGTTGGGACAAAGTGTGCTGTATAGAAAAAGCCAAGACATATCTCGCCTAGACAGATGGGTAACCTATTTATTTATATGAAAGCCACTGACAATTCTGAAACCTGTACGCAGCTTTCAATTTCCCGTCCTTTCCCCTCTTTTTGTTATGAAAAATTCAGGACTTGTCCCCCAAAAAACTTGGGCTGAGGTTTATGCCAGTGTGTGTTTGAACCAATATGGAACAGTTTTCAATTGGTTAAGATTTTCAAATTACTTTCTGTGATGTTTTTGTGATGTTTGTTTTATTGGGATGCCTGTAAACCACAAGTAAAGCTAGTTAGACACACAAACATTTATTGTTACACAAAGAGAAAAATATATATTGGCAAATAATTAAATAAAAGTGGAGGTATACTTGTTTGGCTCTCATGTAAAGAAAAGATATAACATTGTCTTTTGGAATATGGGCCTTTAATCTGGTTTTGTCTCATAGCCCTTTCGATCATGAATAGAGAAAATGTGATTTGTCCTTTTGGAATATGGGCCTTCAATCTGGTTTATTCTCATAGCCCTTTCGATCATGAATAGAGAAAGTGTGATTTCTCTTTTTGGAATATGGGCCTTTAATCTGGTTTATTCTCCCGACAGAAAGGAGAAAATGTGTGTTGGTTTATCTCGGGGACTGGGGAGGATGTGGAAGGGGGATATGATATGTTCGCAGGGTGCCGATTTGGGACCTTTCGTGACAAAGGCTTTTCTTTTTAGCTCCGATGTTTCATCTGCGCTAATGCCCCGCATGTGTCGGTAATGCCACGTCTGATCCGAATCATGTGTGAGATCAGGCTGGTTTGGTTCCCAGGTTCCCATAGGGCCGCCGGTTACTGCTAGAACCGCTGGAAGCACATGGAATACATAGGATCTAGTTTCCCTTGTACAAGGTACTACGCATGAAGAGGTGGACAACGGGGTCCGACGGAGGCATTATGAATAATGGAGCAAAACCCGATGAACTAGATTACGTAATTGGTAATGACTCCCCCTTATCTCCTGGGTTATGACCCGCCAAGGAGATAAACATCTTAATTTCATTCATTCATGCTATCTATTAGGAAGCGTGGTGGGATTAATGGGGTGCTGAGAGATGCGGCCAACACATCTCGTACTATGTGTTTATGACAAATGAATGCCTTTAATAAAGATCTTGCGATAGAGCCCCTTATTTTACATTTAATTAATTGCATCCTAGTCTATTTTTAAAGCTGACTTCTTCACTAAAAAGAAAATCATGCATGTATAAATTAGGGTCATAGGATAGAAGCACATTTCACCTTGTTACAATATTTCGTGTCTTTGCTGTTTCATACTGATTTGAAGATGCACAAAGACAAGATAACAGACTAGATACGGTGTTCGAGCGTGAGCTAGGAAGCGGCCTTCATCTCTCTGCTTCATGTTGTGATCATGCGTACATGAGCAACTCTCCCCGGGGACCCTCCCCGGGGACCCTCCCCCAGCCCTTCCCCATTACTCTGCGCCCCTTCTCCTTATTACGCTGTGCCCCTTTCTCCATTAGAGGAGGAGGAGTACGAGAAATGTGCTGCTTCCTCCGCCAATTATTCGACTCATCTTCGGATCTCCGCCGCGCTTTCGGTCCCGTTGCATTCTATCTTGTGGTTTTCCTCCCTCCACATCAGACCGTCCGGGGGAGAGCGAAAAGGGCATTAAGTCAGTTTTGGGCTAATTTGAGTTACGCACACCATACATGTAGACCAGAGCTTCCTCTTCATGATGCCAAATTTTCAGATAATGATTTATTTTTGAAATATTTGTGAAATATAAATGAGTATTAGATATACTTTCTTAAGGGATACCAAAGTACAAAAAGTGACTTTAGCGCCCTTCTCTTTCTCAACCAAGTTGATGTTTCTCCCTTTTTATGTTGTTGCTACGCTCCACTTTCATTTCTCTTCATTTTTATGATGATTCTCAACAAGGTTAGGGATGAGTTTTCTTCCTGCCTGTGTAATTTATGTGGCCGCGTCTTCCTGAGCGCTGACATACCAGCATGTGCGTTTTTCTGCCGCGTAATGCCTCCCTCGCGCTCGTTTGGCTTTGTAAGTCCTTCACGGTGGCGAAAGGGAAACGAGGGATGACGCAGAGTTGCATCCCGCCACCTGTTCTGTATATCACACAGGGTTCCGCTGGCCCGCCCATCATCATAAAACATGGCAATATTACTACGTACATGTAGCAGTGTATGATACCCCCTCCTCATAAAGCATCACAATACCCAACATTATCCCTCCAAAATGTTCAACATGAAGTTTATGGTCATAACTTTTTGTCTATGTTCCTCTTTTTTTTTTACATTAAATTTTATTTTTGCTGTACATTTTGTAGTCTAGTCTGTGGCAATGTTCACAAGAAAATAAAGAAAATAGAAGCAAAGAAAAAAAAAAAAAGTTTTATTCCAATAATGTTTTAATCTGTTTGTTTTGAAGAGACATTTGGTAGTTGTGGGAGATTGACCCTAAATATGGCTAGAAATCACTCACCATGATTGAACCAAGATGAGACGAATCACTTTTACAAAGTTGTATTGGGACCTTTCATACATTTACATGTAGGTACCATTTGGCACTAGGTATCAGCCTAATTATTGATATTGAATCAATTAGCAAGGTAGATTTATCAGCTCCCTAATTCAATTTGTATCCCAAGGATATTAATTAAGGGGTTATGGTTCTGTTGCAAGAGTCCTGACAATGTTGCCAAACCGATCGCGTCTCTCAGGTATGACCTGCTTCGATCAACAAATTGATGCAATACCTCTACAAGTGTTTTCTCTTAGGAGCGTGTATGTACCGTGGGATTTGATCGCGAAGATGATGATGCAAAAATGAGTCCGCATCAATGCCAAGACTTGTCATGTGATGGAAACCTTGGTGCAGTTGTTAACCGGCCCCAGGGGCTCAAAACCATCCCATTTCTATCGCCAACTAGCTGCACAAGGAAAAAATTAATGTTATTATCGGTGCTCTTCTCAAACATACTCCCCTTGAAACATCACACTAAAAATTGTTTACTGTTGAACAATGCAGGAATTCATTTGTAATTTTAGGGTGCTACTTTTCCAATCTGATGGATATCCAGAACATGTTCACATAGCCTTTGGTAATTTTAGGGGCTACCTACTGATTTCAGGGGGCTTTTTTGAAAATTGGGGGGCAAAGTTGCACTCAGCCCCCATATATTTCCTACCCTGCTGTTGAACACTGAGAAATTAAGAGGGCTCATATGTGATTTTCTGGGCACTTTTTGCCATTTTGAGGGCTAAAGTGCCCCAAGCCCACACAAACAATATTTGTAATAATATTTTGTTTTGCTTGAGAATATCTGTAGTCATTTAATAGTAAGTACTGCTTGTTGGTTATGCAGCAGTTCAACCACTTTAGATCCTAACAACAAGTCTTGTCCGACGTTTAAAAACTTGGCCGTGGTTTGACTTTCTTTGTTTACCATCAATGAATAGTAAAAATTGGCTGCGGACACCATAGACTTGCACGGCTGTGACCTCGGGGGTCGGGGCAATTAAATCAGACACGAGCACACCTGCGTAGCTGGAATTCACGCAAACCAAGATGTCTGCGAGATAAGATAGACTCTAATGAGGCAAATTTTGGCTAAGAAAACACAATATTTATATTGGGACGTGCCGGCCACGTCAAGTAACTGATGATATCACTCACCAGGTGATGGTGAAATCCTGTAGATTGACGTAACCTGAGGTAAGGTTAGAATCTTAAAGGTGCTCTCGGGGAATTGCATACCAAAACATCTGAAAAACACGTGAATAGGGTAAGAAATTTGATGAATCATATTAAACCTTCTTTTAAGTTCCTCAGTAAGAAATGTATCTTTTCTGAAATGAAAGTAGTTTGCATATAATTTTTAATTTTCCAGTCTACCAACATGATATTTAACAAGAGGTTCTGTTACATTTTCCATGAAAAAGGAGGTTCAATTTTAATTTAGTGAAAAGAATAGAAAACAATCTTGACTTATGACCCAAAATTTCATGAATAACGACTATGTATTCTAATCTTGCAACAAGTGAATATTTGAGACGATTTTAGGATTGTGGGTGTTCCGTCACAGGCCCTTTAACTCACATAGCAGCTTGGCAGGCAGGCTTGGAGGCATTGCTAGAGTCTTTGTACGAGCACATTCCCTCTCTCACACCCTCGCCCTTCGTAAGGTGGGCTGCACTTAATCTGCGGGGATCAGCTATTTGTCACGGAAGAATTAAATCAGAGTGGTAATAATTTGATTTTGGAGGCAATCCTGACTCATTAGGCTATCGCAGTCTTGGATCGGAGTAGAGCTAACAACTGACTGCGGGCCGGGCCACGTAGGATGGATTGGGAGTGGGGAGTATGTGAGTTTCGATTTAAGGGGGGATATGGTACATGGAGTCATAGTTCCTTTTGTGTACTCGAAATTATATTCTTTAATTGCTTGGTATGTTAAAGGGAATACCTGTAATAAAAGGTGTTATGCTTGAATTTCTCTTTTTAAAATTGATAATATATTTCCATCTTTCAAATTTTGAGGAAGGACAGTCCAGATTATATGCAATAGTTATAAAAGAACATGGGACCAAACAAGTTTCAATATTTGTTTTCTGTTTTTGCTCAAATAAACAAGATGCCCCTTGTATCTAGCAATAGGATCATCCTGTTGATCTTTAACTAACAGCTAGTACTTGTGAATTTTCTTTGTTGTTGATATAAACGAAACTATTATATTTTCTTCTGAGTCGTGTGGTTTTCTCAACCATTTGCCTAACGTTTCAATGTCAAGGACTCTGCATACCCTCCCATAAAGAATGAGTTGTGGAGGTCTAAATCTGATGAAATTCAGGCCACAGGTTAATTGTATTCCCTGTCAACAGAATTACAAGTAAACCAAACACCCTAACCAGCTCCCCATAAACCTAACACCAAATTCTCTCCTTGGAAACATTATTACCTGCAAACCTAACACCCAAATTATCCCGTCGTAAACAACACTTCCAAACATAGCCCGGTCCCCAGCACGCTCCCCCCAGTCTTCATTACTCTCAAATCTAATCAATTTTCTCATCTAAATTGCATTATCGAGTCAGCGGGAGTAATTTGTACAGGTGCTTGGCAAGTCCATATATCCAACCTTTGACCCTTCGCACATGTGTATGTCTTGTTGTGTTTCCCTTTCTCCAAATGTGGACTTTCCATGTGTCCGCTGCTCCATAATGTGCGCTTTGTGTTCCTACAGTCACCCCCAAATCTCTTGCAAATTGACAGAAATTTGGCCAATTTCCTCTGTATAGCGCATCCCACTGTGCGCTGTCCGTCCAGCGAGTCAATGCCTTGAACAATCCACAGTGTGAAGGATGACCTCTGACCCGTGGTGATGACTGGCTTCCTGTCGTTAACGGGTTCAATTGAATCAAGCGGCTAATGATGGACAATCAGTGTCTAGCCAAGGCACGCAGCGGGATGGTCATTTGTTAGCACTAGCAGTTTCTCATCTAATTTCAGACATTTTACAGAATCCATTAGTTCTCTCATTTTCTTTGAGAATTTGATGTTTCCTATTTTCATCACCATTGTCCCTTATTTCTAATCCTTTTCATGGACATGTAAGTACTTCTGAACCAAAACTTTCTTTGTTACTAGTAGTTGACTTTCTTGTGAAAGGAAAGTCATGGGTTTGCACCAGTATTATGTTCAGACAAGACTTCCAGTTTCATCACTATTGTCTGTAACGTATTTAGCAGAGACAGTCATTTGTTTATAGCACAATCGGTTTCCCTTCTACTTCAGTGTTGTGACTTCCTATTTTCAGATATATCACAATCCTCTAAACTAAAACATTGAAAATTATGTAATTTGGGTGAGATAATGAACCAAGACATGAATATAAAATACAAGTTGATAGAAGTTCTAATAAAGATGATAACTTTGATCATTCTAATTGAATTAATTGAAGTTCAAGATTACTTGATAATTCAAATTAAAAGGTAATAAAACTATCGGCTTGATCTCAAAAGCTCTGATCATTTAAAACATGAGATTAAGCCCACATTTATCAAATTATTTCTAATTTCATGATTTAGCAATAAAAAGCAATAAAATGAAAAGTTTTATCTCAAAGCTCTGATTATGTAAGACATGTGATAAAATCCAAATGTATTACATTTAATTTGTAATTGCATGAGTTAGCCTAAAATGACATACAACTATCAATGTTTTTCCTCAAAGCTCTGATGATAATTCGAAACACGTGATCAGGTCAATAAGCTTTATCAAATTTCATCTAATTATTTCTAATTGCATGATGTAGCCTAAAATATAATGATATCATATATATTTCTCTCAAAGATTTGATTATGTGACCCAGTCCACCACATTTATCAAAGATTGTTTAAAAGAATCAACCGCAAGAGGGGACTGACAAGACACAAATTAAATATTTGATCAACTTTGCTCGAAGCGAAAATTATGATTGACGGAAGGGTACCACCCTTTCCTGATTCTATGTCCCTCTGAGAATAGCAATGTGTCAAGAGCCACTAACACACAAGTGGTTCGGATTTGTGGATTTAACTACCCAAGACTTCAACGCAAGTGGGTTGGATTTGCCGAATTAACGAGCTAAGACGTTTATTTGTAAATAAATGCAACGAGAACTGACTCCAAGAAGTTGTTGCATCAATTTGTTGGTGATTAGTTTAATACCGCTGATTCTTATCGGCCCGCTATATTTCCAAGCGAATTAAACGTGAATGTTCTGATGTGGTCCCAAGGAGGCTTGCTGGAGCTCCGATCTGTCTGATCTGAAATGAGAGCCATGTAGCAGAGAATACCATGGGGGAAACTTGCATGGGAGTATAGCCAGATACAGTATGTATAAATTGGGGAAGGGGGGTTTCCTAATGGAATCGTGGTGATAGGGGGGGGGGGGGGGGGGGGTAATGGATTTAGATTAAGGAGGGGGGGTGGCAAGGGCAATGTTATCATTGTAATGGATTATTACAGGTGTGTAATCTACATTTGGGATAGGGGCATATTGAATTTAAAACAAGGGTGCAATCTTCATATGGGTGCCAAAGGCTTCAGTGTCTGCTATTGCCTAGATACGTATGAAAGTTTAATGATGTTTATATTTTGTTCATCAAATGTGCACTGCCTGCGCCCCCACGCCCCCCCCCCCCCCCCCCCCCCATACTGGCAACACCACTTACAGCATAGCTCTGCAACAACATGCTTAACCTTTAGACTATGTCGACCAGTCCTGAACCTAATTAGGTATACACAACTGATTTCCAACTGCCAATTACTAGATAACTGGTGTGCATTAAAGTCAAGGACAGAAATATGGCAAGGCTTCGCAGAAAAAAAGCGAACACCGTTATGAACCGAAATGAACTTGGCTCGGACTGTTTTCTCAATGTACTATATAAGTATATAGTTGATATCGATCCTCTTGTTGGACTGTTGCTATTCATTGCGTGCTCGAAATAATTCCTCACACCGACGATCCTGATTAGATTATAGAGAAGACAATTTGATATTAAATGTGCTATATAGCTATCATTAGTCACACTACGCATGTCTATTTACCCCTCTCCAAAGTCCAAGCTCAAAACCTTTTGGCAAGTTGTGCGTGAGGGTATAGTACCCCGGCCGACACAAATGTCACATGTGGATGTTTTTTACTACGAGTGATTAATTTCGTACGTGAGAAATTAGATATAATAATTGAAGGTCAACTGCATTTTAAAAATATTGCATTAACATGTACATGAATGTGCTTCAAAGGGAAATTAAATAAAATTCTGAATAATTTTCCAAGGGATCGGCTTCAGCCAAAAGAGACAAAACAATTTTGATCAAAATATATCAGAATATGAATGATACACATTTAAAAACAATCTTAATAGCCTTATTTTAATCTGATGAAATGAAAAAGAGCAATTAAAAAGAAATCTTCTGAAAACTTATTTCACAACACAATATCACAGAGGAACCACAATTGGACTTCTTTAAAAATAGATAAGGAATACCTCCAACTGTTGAGTCACTGTCTCTTGATGACCTCACGAGGGTAAGAGCTTCAATGGGAATTATTGTAAAGCCATCCTCTAAGACCTTGTTAATCGGGGATTAGCACCCCAAGGCGATTGAGATTGCCGAGTAGTTCTTAGGGTGACATATTGTCATACCCCGTAGTTGGCATGCTTGTATTATCAAGCATTACAGTTAGGAGCTTGGGGATATGATACGGTCGTTGAGGAAGAGAAGCATGTTTAAAGGTTGGGAGCCTCGTAGAAACCCAATCTAATCTTCTTTTATTTTGTTTATAAATATTCCCCTAATTAGAAATTATTATTGTCCGAGCATTTGGCATCAAAATAGAGTAGTCTTTAGGTGTTGTGCCCTTTGAGTATCATGCCCTTTCGGAAATCTAGGGATTATGTCCTTGATAAACTCTGGGTATTGCGCCCTTTAGGAACTCTGGGTCAGCATGATGTAAGGACCGGGAAGTATCGTCATATCATCGTTAGGAACTGGGGGATTTGGTCATTCTCTGAAGGGATTGGAGGGTATTATCCTGTCGATGTAATATAGGAAGCGGGAAGTTGAATTGTGGTTAGAAGAATCTTCCTGGTGTTTCCAGAGCTGCATGGCATGACAACCTCCAGAGGCTTTGTCATGGCGACAAATTGGGTCATCAAGGAAAGTCCAACACTGCATCATCATCTCCAGAGGTCGTTTGGGGAACCCCAGAGGTCTGAGGTTCCCTGGAATCTTTACAGATCTTTCCACAAACTGACAAACAAAATATCTCAAAACTATTGAAAGCTACAGAGTGCATGGTGTGGGTATTCACACAGTGCCTCCATGTAAACCGTTGAAAAGCTCCCTCTTAACATGACTATGCAGTCACTTTAACAGAGATGGCTTCATAGAATATAACTCAAATTTAAAGTAGTTTTGGAATGTTGTGACCGGAGAGGCACATTGAGGGAGGAGACTTATGATGGTTTAAGGGCCCTTTTCTCTCCTTATGACTAGATGACCTCATAAACTGATGTTCAATAATTAGGATCATAAATGTTCCAAACATTGCAATGCAGAGATAGAGAAGGGACAAGAAGGGAGAATAATTAAGATGGTTTTAGAGACCTTTCTTCACCTATGATGACAATATGACTTTGTGACATGCTATTAATGTCAATATTGTTTTTAAACATTGTGAAGAAGAAATCGATTGGCGCAAAAAGGGAGAAAATTATGATAGTTCTAGGAACCTTTTTCTCACAATGTCACAACATTGATGACTCCAGCACATGCTATTAATGTCAAAATATTTTTAAAATTTGAAGGAATGATGAGAGGCGCAGAAAGGGAAAAGAATTAAGATGTTCTGAGGGCCCTTTTGTCACCTTATCAATTAGTATCTGCTAAGATGACACTTCCTGTCTAGATGATGATGAAACTCGATCGGGACCTTGAATCATCCAGATGAGTGAGACCTAACTGTCAAGGTTTGAGTTTATTTTTAGTTACTATACTCAGTCACACTTTGATTGAGAGTCTAATCGCTTGTTGTAGGTCACATAGTGTAGTGTGATGAATGGAAGTGAATGAGTCTTAAAGCTGCCATGTCACTTTATTGTTTAGTAATATCTTTTACGATCCAAGTTCAATGCAATACCATAGTAATGGTTCTAGATAACTTGTCCTTTGGTTTTATTCTTTTGATAGTTGGTTGGTGCTGGATGATTGTCTTCTTAGGATGCGATGGGTCACAAATTTCTAGTTTTCCGACATTGTTTAGGATTGAGTAAAAAATGAATAATATTACCATTGAAACGGTAAAAGGCATACCGGTACATGTGTCCAGTCCCTTGTTCCCTCTCTCTACATAAGATCCGTCCCTGATTGGGGGGTTGGGAACGGAAATAGTAGGAAATGTGGTTTAGCAAGTGTCAAATCAGTTTGTGATAGAAAGTTCTAACATTGTTCATCATTACACATACCAGTCAACTATTTGCGCTTCCATCAAAAGTCTTATCATCCAGCGGGCCCCCTTCAGGCACCGGGATACAGACATTTACTAGCTGCCACCACAAAGTTATTTTCTGATTGGTAAATGTTTTATTTTGTACTGATGCCGAGGGTATTTTTATCTTATTTTTAACTCGTCGCAAATTCCCGGGCATTATGTAATGACGAGTTAATGTAAGGTTCCATGTTTTCCCTGCGTATAGCTTCTAGTGCCCCTTAATTGTTCGCATTACAAATAGTTTGACATGGTGGGTTTGTCGGGGTGAATCACTGCACGGATGTGAGAAGGCAACCCTAAATGCACTGTTAAGTGGCTGATGGTAACATGAAGGCTTAATTGATTGATATTAAGCCAGGGGAGATGCTGCCAGAATTAGAAGATATGTTCTTGGAATCTGAGCAGGAAAGGGGTTGGAGGGAGGGGGTAGAGGAGGGGGGCGGGTGCTTGGATCTTGCAACCTGTTGCTACTCCCATCATGCACTGGTATAATATGACATTTGCTCCAGCGACAATTGCTCCAAAGCATTTATAACCATGTGATATAATTTTAGTGAAATGGTGCAGAACCCATGCACCTCTTGCTTTATATTGTATATTGACATCAAATCATTCTCTCTCTCTCTCTTTTGGGTTGTTAATCTGTCTTTGGTTCATGAAATATTAATGGTGGAGCAAATGTTGCCGTAGCCAATGTCACGGTACATTAAAAGGCAATCTATAATGCTCTCTCTTTGTCTCCTGGGTTGTGCCTTGATGTGATTGGCTAAGCTAACAGCTGTCGAATTAAACAACTTTATTCAAAGAGGCGTGGTCTCTGTCAGCCACTGCCATACATGGCTCCGAGCCAGAAACAGGCTAATAGATTAATGGAAGTCGAACACGGAAAGAGAAGAGAGGCAGAAAATAAAGACAAAGTCCCCAAGGCGTTTATGTCACGAATTACGAACACATTAATGTTTCAATTGGTGCATGGTGTTCTTTGGTTTGATCAAGATTGTTCCTTTGAAAAATGTTTTTCGCAGTTATTATTTCTGTTGCGTGTGAAGTTTCATCTTTGCGGGCATTTGTTAGTAATTAGTAAATTTGGTTACTCATCACTGGGAATTCATTGTTCCATGACAACAATATAAATAGTTAAACGGAAGAAAAGGAGACTGGTCTCTAGTGAGAAACATTGTCTATTTTTAAAAATACATATTTGTGGAATAGAATAAATACATTCATGTCTTATTTATTTGACAGTTATGTATGGGAAGTTAAGACAGTGATATAATGCTATTGAAACCATGTTGGATAATATAATATAGCTTAAATGTTGCCATACGTGATTATAAAAAATAACTGGAATAAATGAATCAATAGATATATGAATAATAGGATGAATTCTGGACTAAATGTCTCTTTTTCCCCTTCTTTTTTAAACTCGTTTATACATTATGGTCACATATCCATGTTGCTCTGTGATTTATGCTCCTGGCTTAAACAAATGGACCAACATTCACTGGCCATATACATGTAGGAAGCCATGTTTCAGTAATGTCATGAACACTTTTCAGAAACTGACATGTCAAATTGTTTTCTCTAAAGTATATATATTCCATTTCTATATCTTATTGTTTTCTTAAAAATATATATATTCCATTTCTATATATTGTCCTGCCCACCCGCTCTAGAAACTTTCACTTTAATTCATTGCATAAACAACCACTGAATACAAATTGGAGAGGATATATGGGGATTGGACGGTGAAAGGCCCTTTTTGACTGTACAGGTAGAGGCTGATGAGATGTGGCAGGGCTTTTACCAGTCCATCAATCTACATGTTCATTCCATGGTCATGCTCATTCATTTGTTGTCGTGTTTGTTTTAGCTGGGGGGATGGAGATGTAAGAGTCGCATAATGCCTGGTGGCAGTGGATTGTATGTAGGTCACAAGTTGAAGGGACATACTTGTCTTGATGCAGGCCTTGCTGTTAGCCATAATGTAGGCATACAGACTATAGATTGCACATGTTATGGACAGGGATGCCAGTTTTTATTCAGAATTCAGGCCCTTTTTTAGATAAGATTAGGTCCCTTTTTAGAAATTGTTCACCCCAAATTTGGTACAATGACTCAGTTTTCAGGGTCTGTGCTTGTAGTTTGCTGGGCCATGCTGGCATCCCTGTTTAAACTATTGAAATGATATAGACATTAATTAACAGTTTATTTTGGTTGATGGATTGTAATGTAATATCACGATACTGTATAACGTATATCAACTTGAAGACATTTTTTACCAACCAAGCATTTAATATCACTTAGTTTTGTGATACAGAAGGTCGACTATGTTTCTACTTCTATGTAAGGAGGAGTAAGAGCAGCTTGTTGGGAACTTGGGGCTGGGGAAGCTTCTCAAATTTGGATGAAGGATTGGGTCAGGGTGTACCTGTACTTTGTATGCATTTGTTTTTATATCTGTCCCCAAAATTGATCTCACATCTCTCTTTCTCTGGGGCTTTACAGGGATTGTGGATGAATTCTCAAGAATGTCTCTCAACACAGGTGCTATTTGTGCCCTGTTGTGAGAGCGTATTAGGATGGATTTCAGCTTGGTTTTACCCCGGGCTCACCACCTAATCCCCGGCTATCAACAAGCAAGGCCAAGACGGATGTAGCTCCATCCCTTCTTCCGAGACCCCCTACCATCCCCCTCCTCCCAATCCTCCCTACCCTCCCTCCCTCCATCAGAAGAGAAATCTGTCTCACTAGCATCCATCTATCTAGGCAAGACATCAAAGGGGGAGAGGAGGGATGCTTTCTTTGCATATAAAGAACCCTGCTATCAACAAACAAGGCCATAACGAATGTACCTTCATCCCTTCTCCTACCCCCTCCCTCCCTATATCAGGAAGGCATCCCATCACCATTCATCCAGGCATTATATTGTGGGGAGGAGTGATGCTTTCTTTGCTTCTTATGATTTGAAGAACCACAACCAGTAACAGGTGTTGTGTGGTTAAATGTGTGGACAAGAAATCTTTGTGTAACTGGACTTGGTTGAGTAATGACAGATATTTTACAACATGTTGATCCAATGTGGATGAATTATAAAGTCCTTGTGATGGTCTGATGCATCCAACTTTGCATCTTGAGTTTGAGACATTCATGTCATTAGCAGTTACGTGATCAGTCAAACCTGTTAGATAAGACCGCGAAGGAAGACATAGAAGGTAGTCTTTATGAGTAGGTGGTCTCTACAAACAGTCTCATTTACCTGTTAGACCTTTCTAGAAATACAAGTGTAGTGATCTTCATAGAAGGTGGTCATTAGAGCAGGTTTTATTGTACAGAACATTTATAGGCTTGATGCTGTGAGAGGGTGGGATTTTCAGAGGGGGTGTTGGCGCAGGTAATATTCGGTTGCTTAGGATCAATCTCATTGCCCATCCTAAATCAGTTAATTAAAAAATGGTGTCTTATTTTAATGAAGTGTAAATTAGGTTAGAATTAATAAGCTAAGGAAGTTGGAAGTGTGAAGTGCATGCAGTGCATCTAACCTTTTGACACGGGGGAGGTACATGTGTCACGGAATAGAAGAGGTATAGGATTACACTGACTCAGCTTCTATATTTACTTCTTTGAGGATTAGCTAATCCCTGAAAAGAAAAACAAAGTTAAACAAACAGCTCTCCGCAGAATCTTTAAAGTGCTTGTGAGTGATGTCATTCCATTAAAACGCCAATATGATCAGGTACTTCCTCTGTTCCCAGCATGGATCAGCCTGGATCAAGACTAAGCCCAAGACAGATCAATTAGGAGCGGGAGGGGTGGAGGAGGGGTGCAGGGGATAACAAGGCGCAGAGCTGACAGATTAGGGTTGGGGATAGAGGTGGGATTAGGATGGGATTAAGGTGGATATCCCTGTGACAAGCTCTCAAGACCTTGAGCTCTCCGGGGTGAAGCCGATGAAGCCGACAGGATAAATACTGCCCTCGCTCTAATGAGATTACCCTCGCCAATCTCCCCCTGAACCCTATTTGCAGCATAAATATTTGCACCCACACACATGGGGGTAGAAACATGGATATAACCAGACCTCAATAAAAAGTGTCAAAATTCACACAGTGTTCAATCTTCCTTGATGAGGAAATACTGGGTTTTACCAGTATAATGCCAAGGCTTGGCCTGGAATGCAGGAATCTGTGATCCCTGTACTTGAACCCTGCCTTATTTACACACATTTTCAGAGCGTAATTATGTACATGTAAACTAGGACACCAACACAATTGCATGTAGGCACCTGTGAAAAAGTGCATCGAGGCCGTGGTTAATTTAGGGCCCTCAAAATACCGAAATGCTTCGATAAATTATCAATGCAAAACTCACTTTAGAGAACTTTTAAAAATGAAACCAACTAACCAAGCTTATTAAACTAGCCCTCAATATGATATGCTGTTTTGGCCTGGTACACACCAGACACGCACACGAACATGAACACGGTCTTGCACCTTTGGCAAGCGAGCTTGGCCATGATTAGCCCTAGCTACAAAGTACAAACATGTGTTGTTGATATCTTCCCCTCATCCCCCAATATGATATTACTGAAGGGCTCTGACACCATGTCAAATTTATTCAATTACGATGTAATAAACGCCATCAATATTGCCCTAACGTGATATTACCTTGAATAATCCCCCCCCCGTAATTAAATGGGAAGTGCCAACTTGATGAAGCTGATGATGATGATCAAACTCGGTTTATTAGCGCTTTCCAAGAAGACCGAGGGACCTTTATTCTAACCCGTTCCCTTCAAGATTCTGAAATTGTTGGTACATAGCCCACTAGGTTCCCGTAAGCATGGGGCTTATGTGAATTATTGCTGGTTTTACTTTCTTTGACCCGCGTCAAAGGGTATTTATGATTACAGCTCCGTCTGTCCTAATGGTCAAGTTTGATGTTTGTGAGACCATTGGGCGGAGTCAATTTGTCTTGTTCATCCCATAATTTCTCTATTGTGTCCCTACTCTATTTTGGAAAGAAATTTCTGAAGATTTTAGGAGCAAGCTCTCTAAATATTCCAGTCATTCTGGAGGCTATTTCTAAAATTAAGTTCTAGTTGGTATCCCAGTGAAAAATGAGAAAACCGATGTTGCCTTTTTGTTTTGTAGTAACTAAGGGTTGCTTTATTCTCGGTAAAGTGATACTTTATGAATGAGTAACAAATTACTTGTCTCTCTGCGGACTCATCTTGATTTGGTCCTGTTCTTACGTTACTCTAGTCATCTCCTTAAGGTCCCAATCGGTTCTAATCTTGCTTATGTCTGATTGATTGGAGTTGACAGGGAAGATTCTTGAGAAGGGGCCCCCATCACCTCTAAGACCTGTGAGAATCATGTATCCATCACAGAAGAAAAAATAGAATAAGTTATTTTTCAGGGGCTACTTTTCAAGCTCGCCTGCATGAAAATGGCTCTCTAAATTGTTTGTTTTTCATTGAACTCCATGCAAATGCATGGGGGCTCTTTTATGATTTTATGGGGCTCTTTTTTGGTATTTCAGGGGCCAAATCACCCTGAGCTCCTGTGTATTTTTTACACTGTTCCATAGAGGAGATTTATAACTCTTAGAGCTCTATAGGCATGATAACCCATGGGTCTAGATGGTTGGAATGTTAATACTGAGCCAAATCGGCCCTTACGGTGTCTCTGTGGCTATTATGCTCTCTGGGAAGTTGAGATGCTGCACTACCTGTATGTACAGTATAATTGGTGGGGTTTGGAACTGTACCCTTATCATTATGCTATTGTTTTCCCTGTTGATATCAATGTTATGCGAGCAAGTATGCGAGCACTCTAAGGGAATCATTCTTATTCATAACTATTTTTAAAATATTACTTTCATATGGATTCACCACCAACGCAAACAGTAATGAAGAAGAAAAAAACCATTCAGAAATAACCAGTAACTCTTTTATTTACCTTTAATAAGAACTCGGTGGAGTACCAGGGGAGGGTTAAACAGGGGTGAATCCTTGACAGTGGCACCTAAAGACAACCTTGACATTCCCCCTTCCTATAATCCTGGGACTCCCATCGCTGAGATGAGGGGATTTGTTGGCGCACAGGCTTGACAGATTGATTGGGATGAGCCATAGTATCATGTTAGCAAGTGATGACTCCATTCTAAACTTGTAGTAGAATGATGGCATACAAGTAGTAGCACTGATAACATGACTCCTTTGATGATAGGAGTTTTTTTTTATCCTTCTATGATGTACATGTAGGTTAACATGTTTAGGAGTGCTCCTGAAAATACTATACTCCAGCTATGGACTATGGAAAATCAAATGGTCTTGGCTGGTTCAAACACTAGATTGCATGTTTGAAAAAAGGGTTAATGAAAAAAAATTGCTTTGCACTTGAAATAATAATGTTCTATTATCAAGTATACATATTTATTGTATTTCTTCCTTTTGTATCTCCCCCCTCCAGGTTGGAATGGGTTTGCCCCCCGGTATGGCACCCATGTTCCCGCCTACCAGTCTGCCCAGTGGCTTCGGCTCTGGAGCACACGGCGCTTTCCAACCAAAGGTACGATTCGTCTCACTACCCACTATCAAAAGAAAATGAACAGAAAATGACAATGTTTGTAAAAACATTTCTCTTAAAACATTCAGAAATTTGAATAATTAACCTTAACGTTAAAGGTGCTGACAAAATTATGCTGAATGTGATGACTTTATGTTGTTATTGGTCAAATATTAAAGGTTGTATATGAAGCTTTGTAGATGACAGAAAGAGATATTTGTTCTCATTCAGATGTCATAAATAAGAATAATGATAAATAATCAATTTGCATGGCACTGCATTTCAATAAAGAAAACTACATGACAGTGCTTATGTGTCCCTCATGTCTTGATGAATTTCTTCTGATATATCATTGACACTCATCGGTAAGGGCCTGTCATTTCATTTTATTTCTGTCCGTGCTTCTCAATTACTCTATATATATCAGAGAAAATTGCTACTCATCTTTTCTTTACTTCATGCAGATGAAATTGTCCTCATTTCCTTACAATATAGCAACCGTGTTTGCATTTTCATGCTGCTAATAGACTTCCCCACAAAAACAATCCAAAACTTTGCAGTTAAACTCTTTTTGAAATTCATCCTCATGCACATCGATTTCAAAATTTATCATCACTATTAAATTCTTATTAAGAAATTATTATGCTACATATGAAATGTGCTCTCTTTCAAATTATCAACATTAATCAAAACAATGTGAAATTTATCATTAACCTTTTTAATTTGCCACATTTGAAGTGAGGTCCCTATCAAAAAAAATATGTATGATATTGAAGAGCTTGTATTTGTGTGTGAAAAAAGCGCTGTTTTATGAAGCATGTTTCTGCTAGCGATGGTGGAATACTTACCTTCAGCTTTCATTGAAATATATATATTCTAGCATTTATTTACACCAGTGTTTTCTTTGCATCATTATTCTTTAATGAAAACCATCTTATACTCCCATACCAACAATTTAAAGATTATATACATGCATTTTTCTTTTAATTTGATGTTTTTCTATTTTAAAGAGCCCAATTGATTCAGTGCTGATTGCATTCTGTCATTAATGTTTAATTACTCATTTCTGCAGTGTTTCTATAACCAAAATTGCTTTTTTTAAATTAATCACATTCATAATATTGTGAAGCATTACTTATGAATGGTAGAAATAGCTCTTGAACAAATGCATCTCAATACATTCACCTACTAAGACGAATTCAATAAGGGCATAATGTAAGTACAAAGTTACAAATATGATTTTGAGGATGGGTTTTAGTAATTTTTACCCATTATTAGGATGATTTTAAATTCCCTCTACAGGTTAAAAGCTTTTGTATATTTGGAGGCATTTGTTCTTTAAAAAATTGAATTTGTTCTTGCATACACATATAAACATAATTATATATAATATATCACCTTTTTCTTTTGTTGCCTTCTCCCATCTTTTCTTATTTTTGTCTAGAATTGGCCCGAGGGTGGTTTGCCGCTCCCCAGGTTGGATAGTCGCGCCAGTAAACCACTAATGAAGGTGCCCATGCTCAAATACATCTTTTAGAATGAATATTCAGGTTGCTACATATAAGTATTAACTCCTTGAGTGCCAGTACACACATATGCCATAGAGCTGTGAAATCCCTGGCAATCAAAGTGTTAAATCTCAAAGGGTAAAAAAAGAAAAAGAAAAAAAAAAATCAGATTTGGGCAAGCATTTGCAGGATAACATGAAAAGTAGAATAATCTACTATTTGGGCATGTGAAGTAATCCTTTGGGCAGGTGCCTTTCAATGTTGTAACATTTACTTGTCCAAAGGGGCCAGTGGTTATGTAAAGTTATGTAGTACCCTGAATATTAATCGCATGCTCATGTTACTTTATGTGTACCACAGTTATATAAGAAAAGTTTTAATTTATGCTGGACATTTTTTTTTTGGTCATTATCTGTGGTACGATGAAAAAAGCAAAACATTTAAAATTTAACCCCAAAATTGTGATAATTTATACCAAGCATGGGGCATCAAACAAAAGTTTGTACCACAGATTTGAGAAACTTTTGATATTGAATTGACTGATTTTCTTGTCATTTACTGCGGTACTATGAAAGCTTACGGGAATTTTTTTTTTACAAGTATTTATCAAAAATAACCAATGTGATGATTTCAACCAATCATGGGTCATCAAGTGATCCTGGCAATGTGTGACTAATGGTATCAGAAAATGGTATCATAAACCTGGTGACCTTTGACAAACATTTGTTTCATGTTTGCGATCCTAAACCAAAAAATTGTCATAGAAAATGTTTTCTCTTTCTTAATTTTCATCATATTTTCTGCAAACTAATGATGTAGAAGAGCAAATATGAAACAAAGTTGATTAAAAGTAACCCCTGATCACGGTGATATGAAATATATGTTATCTATTTTCAGTGGTGATCTGACGACTTTTTAAAAACCACTCAGAGCTGCTTTATGCATTGCATCATCCATCACCTTCATCTTAATCTCCATTAACACGCATACTGTGTGAAGAGTGATATGTAACAGGAGAATAAATGACACTACCCATTAATAGTTCTTGCATATCTAAACCCTGCGACTATTCATTAGTTTTCATCTATCAAAATGCTGTGATTCTTCCATCAACTCTCTTGCAAAAATACATATATAGTTACCCATTTTCATATATTTCTATATTCATGCTTTGTGATAATAGTTTTTTTTTTTTATATGAAAAATTGGAGATAAGTTAAGGGCTTTCGCCTTTCCATCCTAACAGAATCTGCATCAAAAGCAAAATGAAAACAAAAGAAAATTTGTGGATGTACATTTGTGGTGTTGGAAAATGTGTAACATATTGGATAAGATTGTTCTTAGGATCTATTTGGGTAAAATAGACTAAAATACCTGTAAGATTTCAGACTTCCTGCTCCCCAGAGATAAGGAAACTTGTTGTCAGTGACTGTAACGAGTTTGATCGGTCTAATTCACGTGATTTGTGTGACGGGGAAATGGGAGGTTTAAGGTAGATGTCATTGTTGTTTGCTTTCGGCAATGCGTTACGGCGAGTTATCCGTCAATGCTTATTGCCTGTGGCAATATATTACAGCGAGTTAGCCGTCAGTGCCGTTTGTACGCGGCAATATGTTACGGCAAGTTAAGCGTCAATGCCGTTTATATGCGGCAATAAGTTACGGCAAGGGATATGTCACTGTTGTTTGCGCCCAGCAGTGTGTTACTGCATTAGTCGGGTGGCAGGATACAGGATCCGACGTGGAAAGTGCACATTCGTCAATTGGTGCACTTTAGCCTGCCAGTCCTGGTCTCCCCGTGCATAGATCCCACTTACCATTGATATATCAGGGGAGGATTGGTTCTAACTCTTGATGTATGTTGGCTGGATTCGTTCTAGCTTGTGATCGGCAGTGTAGCTAGGCATTTTTTCATCCTGGAGGGGACCATGGGGGGGGGGGGGGGAGTAGGAAGTGGGGGCCTTACAAGTTTAAATTTGAATTGGACAGGGTTGACAATAAAATCATGTTTGCTTGGGGTTTGTTTGTATTGGTGGGGTATTAGGAAGGAACCTTTTCCATAATGGCAATTGCTACGTTATCATCTGAGACATCTGGGGGCACTTTTTATTTATTGAGGGGATATGCCCCTAGGCCCCCCCCCCCCCCTCCCCCTGGCTACACCCCTCCTCATGATAGATGAAGGTAGGATTGCTAGTGAGGAATGTGTACTTGGTTCTTGTAGGGTCTGATCTAGTCCCCCCCCCCCCCCCCCCCCCTGGCTACACCCCTCCTCGTGATAGATGAAGGTAGGATTGATAGTGAGGAATGTGTACTTGGTTCTTGTATGCTCTGATCTAGTCCTAAATCCATCAAGGCTCAGTGGCTGCTGTGACCTTTGCCTGCCCTCTCTTCCAACTGTAGGTTCACCTTAGAGGCTCTGAATCCTGGCATTCAAGCCTATAGCTTTGCATGCCCTCTCAGTCTCTTCCAACTGTAGGTTCAACTCAGAGGCTCTCAATCCTGGCATTCAAGCCCTATAGCTGAAAGTTTTCTTTATAGCGGAAGAAATGAACATAGAAAAACATGGAAAAGGGCACATTTGATACTATTACGATACACTAATGTAAGAATCACAATCACAAAAAATAATTGTGTTTCCAATAATAACTTTTGCATTCTTTTGACCTTTTTATTCCCTCTTTTCAGGGATTTGAACTCTCAAATTCAGCGTATAGCGGAACGTTTTCTTTAATGCAGAAGCATAAAACATTACAAGATCACAGAAAAAAATGGCATTTTTGCTGCTAAAAGCAACCATAATTCACTTACATAATAATAGCAATCAGCCAATCACAAACCTAAACGTGTATCAATAACCTTTGCAATTCTCATTATCTTTTTGATTGCGTGTCGGCGGGAAAAGGTCTGACCATACTGACCGGTGTTAATCAAATTTCCTGCAAGTAATGGTTTTGTTTCCTACATAACAGCGAGGTGAACCCATAGGGACAGGGCGGTTGGTTTCGGGTTCGGTGTGGGGGGGAGGTTGTGGTCATCCTAACAAACAGACATTAACCCATTGCCTATAGGAACCTCATGTACCATGTATCAAATCTATGGGGGTTGCAAACTCTTTGTAGGTATGGGGGTTAACGCTTCAAGCCACTTAACCGTTTGCCTATGGGAACACGGTGTATCATCTATTCACTCTCTGGGAAGTATGTGATCTATGGAGGGGAGCGGGTTAACCAGTTTGCAATGAGATCTTTATTACTGGGCAAACAAACGATGATTGGTTGATTACACAGGAGACATCATCACTAGTGCTACAAGCCCATAAGCTTTGTGGATGACACATAGTGTAACGGGTTGTTTCAGTCATAATTAGTCGAGACAAAAACTCTAGATTTGCGAGCATTTGTAGGAGTTGTATCAAATTTTAGCAAATGACTTTGTTTACACGAAGAGAGTAAGGCAATGTATTGACAAAGGTCACTTAATTTTTATATGAATCTACTCAATTTTCTTGTTTTCTATTTGATATAAATTTGATAGATTTGTGCAATGCTATGCATGGACAGGGTGTTAACCATGCACACTCAAACTAAACTGATAATATATGAAAGATGACAAGAAAGGCGGCAAAATGTAAACAAAGACAGTCAGGTTTTCCTTAAAATATTGTTAGCAAATAAAATGTTTCCTTCTATCCTAATCCTCTGCATAAGGCATACATTATCTGTTTCCATCCGTGCATTGCAGCAGCTTTCATGTTCAAATACACATATAACAGTTGCACATGTTCAAATTCATATCTACCAGTTGCTCTTATGTATGTACATTTATATCTATGCATGGAGTGGGCGCTTCTTGCATTGTGTCGGCTTTTATCACTAATGCAGTGGAAAAATAAATCATAAATAAATCAATGTATTTCATGCACTAATATATCTAGATTAAACAATTCTTCATGGAAATTCACTTTTTTCATATTCCATTTTTCAGTTTCATGTTAATTAAGTCTATACATTGTACATGGAGATGTTAAAATCCCCAATCATCAAATTAATATAGTCTTCAAGTGAATGTTATTCTCCTTTCTTACACACACTGTCATAGAATTGCAATGTTATATAAACCATACACAATGGAATAACTCTAGTATGCACAAATATTATTATATGATGTAATTTTCTAACATATAGTTTTCCTAATTTGTTTACTTTGTTGCATTCTGTAGAAACCAGGCAAATGGTGTGCAGCCCATGTTAATGTCGCCTGGCTCATCTACCACCATCAACAGAAGGTACAGTACACAGGGAATGCATATTAACCCTATCAAGACGATGTGATTTTAGTATGTAGTGTGCATTCGTCATTGACCCATACATGTACATAGCCAACATATTTTTAGCGCAGTCTTGAATGATTTAAGAATCTTGTTGAATACTTGACTAAGGAGTATAAATATAATTTAGAAGCGAGAAACATTTGAAATCAGTAACTCTAATTATGTATAGATAAAGACAACATGTGTGTATGAGCTTCAAACATGCAAATGGAGAAATAAAAGAGATGTTAACATTCTTTTTCCTCTTTCCTTCTCTCCTTGCTCTGTTTAGACCAAGTTATATGCTCAGAAGGATCCTTTGTTCAGTTTAGCTGGGTTAGATACAGTTCAATTCAATTAAATTTCAATTCGATTCTTCCATTAACATTTACATTATCATTGTTCCCACCTTGTTCTGTCCATCACAGACTAAGGTAGATGCTCAGAAGGATCCCCTGAAGCAGGATGCCTTCCTGTCCAAGCCTGGAGGACCTCATATCTTCTCTCCTCCGAGACCACCAGACCTACATCTACAGTCAAACCTCTTTCCACATGGTAAGACTATACAAATATATTGCTAGGATTGTTTCTTTCATGCAGAGGCAATTATTTTCTGATCTTTCACACATATGTATGTGATAATTAATTAATTTCAAATCACAATGTGGACTTATGTGGGATAATATCATAATTAGGTTTCGAAACTTAGCGAAACTATAAAAAAAAACAGGAATAAATTGACCTATAGTTTTTGTGTGTGCCGAGTTGCAGCTTCTAACTGTTTGTTATGATATTCACTGTTACCAGGTGCACCAGGAGCAGCGCTGGCTCAGCTGCCAGGTTCTCCACATCACTCCAGCTTCCTGACTGCAGGTCCTCAGTTCAATCTCGGTCCCATCCCGAGACCGGCCGGCTACACTCCAGGCGCTCTGGGCTTTCCACTTACCGCACCAAGTAAGTAACTTGATTCATAATGAAAAGGAGCAAAAAAAATTTGCTTCCATGATGATTCTCAAGCTGTAGGTCCTCATTTTTATCTCGGTCCCATCCCGAGACCAGCCAGCTACACACCAGGCGCTCTGGGCTTTCCACTTACCGCACCAAGTAAGTTTAGTACTTCACCATTGATTGGTTATAACATTTTGAAAATTTAATGTCAGCAAGACGGTCATGTATGAGGAAGAAATTAGATAAATGCATCTCAAATAAAACTGTCATACAGAAGATAATTCTCACCTGAAGTACAAGTCACATCTCACTCTTGGTTGCTGCATTGTATTGCTAATTTATACTGTTTGGAATATTCATACAGTCACACAAGTGTCCAAGACATTTCCAGGTTATTTTAAAAGTTCTATGGAGTAAACAATTGTCTGCCACCATGTTTTGATGCCTCTCTTATAACTAGCCTTCTAACACGGTTCACCTTGTGCTTGTCTCTAGGTGCAGCAGGTCTAAGTAGCGGTATGCTAAATGGCCGCGAGGCCCTGGGTATACCAGGGCTGACCAGCCCCCACCAGGGCCAATGGGGGCGACTCCACCGCACCCCTCCAGGCTTCCCTGGCCCGGCAGGCTGGGCCAAGCCAGAGCCCAACACGCCCAAGGAGGGCTTCTACCTGGGGCTGGAGCGAGAACGGGAACGAGAGCGGCTGAAGGAGGAGGAGAGGGAGAGGGAGAGGGAGAGGGAGCGAGAGCGAGAGAGGGAACGGGAAAGGAGCAAAGAAAGAGACAGGTTGGTATTTATTAACCAGGGAAAGGAACTCCAGAAACAAGTTGTTCTCAATATAATAAAGATGAGAATTAAAACAAACAAGATTTGCAACTATTACAACAAAATGTTAAGGAAATAGAGGAATAGCTCTCATTTTGATTCATATTCTACAATTGATGGGCAATCTATTGGAGATTTTAAAAAAATAAATAAATAAAGGGAATCCATAAACCATAGAATAACTTTAGATCTTAAGGACAACTGCGTTATATATATAACTTTTGAAACTTTTTGAGGAAGCGATAAACTGTAGAACATGTTTAGAATTTAAGGACAACTGCGTTAAATATAAAATGTTGTGTCATGTTGTAATTGGTGACAACAAATTCACTGAATCGTCAAGGTAACAAGTTCTGACAGGGATGTTCGGAACCGATTACCGAGTTAATCATGTTCCGCAATTAGATTACGATTGCGAGTGCGAGCCAAATCCATCGTTAGTGAATTATAGAGCTGTTTGCAACAGGTGTTGTGAGGTTGTCCATTGTCTTGTAGCGCACCGCGGGACGCTGGGGGCCATAACGAGCTGTGACATAGACACAGGGAATGCGATTAGTAACAGATTAGTGCAATCACATTCTTGGCATTGCATTCCCCTTCCAACCAAACAACTCACTTAACTTTAAAGGGCTACTCCCCTCAAACATTCATTTCATAGAAATTGTCCTTCTCCTACCAAAAATAAGACACAAAAAAGTAATATGATTGGTGACTTGTCCAGTGACGAAGCTATGATTATGTTAAATGACGGGGGGCGTTTTGGGGGGCCTCATATTTTGGGGGAAGGGGGGCACATGGAAGCATGATTTTTGGTAAGAGGTTCGGTACACTTCAGAAGGCATCATAGAAATAATGACATTTGTCGCAAAGGAGAGGGAATTTAAAATGTGCGAGGGCCCTTCCCTCAGACCCCCCTCGGTGGCTACAGGGGGTAGCCACTGTGGCCATTTGTTTGGCAGCCCTTTGTTTTCTGGCTGCTTTGTGCACCAAGCCAAGCTGGATAAAGGCTAATGCACTTGAGCCTCGTAATCTCATTTAGACTAGGAACGATAATTCCAAAGCAGAAACAGTTGTTTAGTGGATTCATCAGTGGTAATAGTGCAAGCGAGCCGTGCCAAATTTATGTTGTAGGGACAAAATTGCAGAAAGGAAAACAAAAGAGTCCAGAATGTTTTATTTTGATGGAAGCATCTCCAGAAAACAATAGACGTTATTGCCTCCGTCTTTACCCCACTACCTTTAGATTTAGAGGCTGTTTAACTCATTCAGAACGGGTTCTGAAAATATTTTGGCTTGGGTCTATGGAGAATGCATGTTATACCAAAATTGAATGAGGTTATGAGTTGCCTTGAATGCTCATAGCATTACATGGGACTGATTGATACTAATCGTGTATAATAGCTCATATTCTCTGCACTATAAAAAGAACTGATTACATTGGTATGGTCATGCAATAATGATTTCATTAACGGTTTGTTTTGGTTGCTTATTCTTCATCAAGGTCCATACATAGCTAATCTGAATGACCCCACTCCCCACAAAAGATTACTAATAACATAATAACAATAATGATACAATAGAAAACAAAATTACTGGGTTATCCTTAAGTTTTTCATTCATATGAAAGACAATTACTCCGTACAAATTGATTTATTCATAAGCACTGCCTATTAACAACAAAAGAAGAAGAAAGAGAATGTTTTAATAAAGGACACCCTTAGGCGACGGATCTCAACGATTGTGCAGGAAGACAATGTTTAAATGTCAGACGGCTTTGTGACTAATCTCTTGATTGGATCTGACAGGCAGAAGACACTGCCTGTCCGCTGACGAGAATAGAAGCGGCCAAAACGTGATGTCGTATGCACCTTTCGTGACAATTTTTCGCTGATAACTAAATTTGCCCCAGTTGCTCTTGCGGGAAAAGGATGACGGCATTTGGCATGAATTATCATGACAAAGCATGTAGCCATCACATTAACATCAATTGGTTGCTGGGCGATTTGGGGGACAACATTGATTAGTTGCGTGTGGGTGGGAGAGTGGATATCATTAGGGTACAGTTTTGATCGTTTGCAGATTGGAGAAGGGGAGAACATTAGGGAACAATTTAGATTGTTTACAGATTGGAGAGGGGGAGAACATTAGCGAACAAATTTGACCAGTTGCGGGTGGGAAAGGGGGAACATTAGGGAACAATTTTGATTGTTTTCTGGTGGGAGAGAGGGGGAACATTAGGGAACAATTTTGACCAGTTGGGGTGGGGGAGAGAAGAACATTAGGGAACATCATTGATTATTGTTTTCTGGTGGGAGAGCGGGGGAACAAGAGGTACAACAATGATTAGTTGGATTGGGATGAAAATTAGGGAACAATTATGATTGGTTGCAATTGTAAGTGGGGAAACAAGGGGAGGGTGTTGATAGGTTGTTGGGAATGGAAGAGGGATAGAAAATGGGGGGGGGGGGGGGGCATTCACTGATTGTGAATTTGGGGGGGGGGGTGTTAACATCATTACCATTCTCTGGGTGAGAGAGAGGAGAGAACAAGGGGGACTATTAATTGGTTGCTTGGAATTGGGGGATGAGTGATAGATATCAGGGAAGAACATTGATTGTTTGCAGGTGTGGAAAAGGGTGTAGATTTGAAGGGAAATGAGATGAAACAGAGCATGAATAACAGGTGATAAGGCTGAATGACTACAATAGTGATTGGCCACCCCTCCATTCCTCCAGCCTGTCACACTCAGTCTCTCTAAGTCGGTCTGAACCCTTCAAGAATGGCTATTACATCAAGACAATATTAATTCCTAATCTAATTTTTTTCCTGGTTTATAAGACACCAACAAAAGTGGAAATGTTTTATTAATTGACAAGAATTGATTTAGACTTAATCATATAGTGAAATTACCAATTCAAAAGAAGATACAGCAATTCAATAATTTGAAAATATGTTGCTAATTTAAAGATTTTCTCCAGTCAAACTCAAAGGAGTTTTTAATATAAGAGTTCAGTTATAACAAGAAGATTTAGGAACTGTTTCCGATTGTAGTTATTTTGTCTCGGAAGTTGCCAGTTTGAAAGAAGATACAGCAATTTAACAACTTAATAATATGTTGCCAATTTAAGGATTTCCTCCTGTCAAAGTAGTATTTAGCAGAGCTCTAATATAATAGGAAGTTTTATGAGCCATTTCCGATGCATCAATTCCTGCTAAGCAGTGTTTAGCCACATGTGACAAATGCATTGGTTTGAGGAAATAACAAGAGATTAAATTAGCAAGATAAATTAGATCATTTTGTGGCTTTGATGAAAATCAGATTATCCAATTGGTTAGATATATATTACAAATCATCTGCAATTATGGGTTAAGGCTCTCTCTCTCTCTTAATCAATATGTCTCGGTCGCTTGGATTCTCCAGGGGAATTCCAATATCTTGGGGGGAGTTGATTACGGCTCTCGTTAATTCTATATGTCTATTAAAATCAGTCCCTCTAAATGAGTCTGTCTCACAAGAAAATCAGATTATTCGATTGTGTAGAATTGTGCAGATAAATTACAAATCATCTGTAAAAAAAGTCTCTCTTTTCAATCAATATGTCTGTCTTTGAATCAACATGGGTATATCAATATCTTTAAGGGAGTCGATTATGGCGCTCTTGAATTATACTTCATTACAATTGGTTAGAATTGTGAAGATAATTTACAGATCATCCCTAATAATTGGTTTAGGCTTTCTCTCTTAACCAATATGTCTCGCTTGGAAATTTTTAAGGGAATATCAATATCTTCAGGGGAGTGGATTTAGGCTCTCTTAAATTATATATCTCTATCAATCCATTCCTTACTAGATTCTACAAGAGTTGAGACAGGACCCACAAGGTTCCCGTAGGCAACAGGCTAAAATCAGCCCCTAAGAATGGGTCTGTCTTACTAGATACTTTTGCTTCTTGCCCTGAGAGATAGTGGATCATTGCTTTCTTTCATTCTATATCTCTATCAACCCATTCCTTACTAGATTCTACAAGAGTTGAGACAGGACCCACAAGGTTCCTACAAGAGTTGAGACAGGACCCACAAGGTTCCCGTAGGCAACAGGTTAAAATCAGCCCCCAAGAATGGGTCTGTCTTACTAGATACTTTTGCTTCTTGCCCTTAGAGATAGTGGATCATTGCTTTCTTTCATTCTATATCTATATCAACCCATTCCTTAATAGATTCTACAAGAGTTGAGACAGGACCCACAAGGTTCCCATAGGCAAAGGGTTAAATAGTTAAAATCTGCCCCCCTAAATGGGTCAGTGTCAGTAGATACTCTTAGCTTCTTGCCCCCCTAGCCATCCCACTTTGGGTCTCTTGGTCATGGGGGAGGTACTGGCTGTAATTACGCTCAGGAAAACAAAACCTACAAAGAGTGTGTCACTTTACCACGCTTGATTACTGGATGATTTTAAAGCAAATGTAAAGTTTTTATTCAGACTGTAAAATTGGCATCAAAACTGTTTATGTTGCCTACCTATGTTCTTGTGAACAGCAGAACATTCTTAGAATAATCAAATGTCATGATAAACCAGCCCATGCACACTATGCACACACATATGGATATATGGGAAAGTTTTTAAATTAATATGTAAATAGCAGGGCCTCTTATAAGTTTGACCCAGTTTTGATAAATTCACAAATATTTGACAAATGCCAAATTTGTAAGTTAAGTTATGAAACTTTGCATGTGATATGCCTCCATGTTTCAAGCCAGATACACAAGCACACATAGAAAGAAGAGACAAAAACTACAAGCAGGAAAAATTGAAAGAAGCATAACTCAAAGATTAGCTTTAAGTAGGTTAATAGTTGGTGGCTTTATAGGATTAGAATGTCCCTATCCTCTGGTGTCCTTCCACAGGAAAGAAGGGAACAGAATTAGTTTCTCAAAAAGACTCTTGAGTTGTCATTTTTATGTCACATGATTCAAGCCAGATACACACATTCAGTGAGAAAGGATACAAAATCGACCAGCAGGAAAAATTGGAAGAAGTAAAACTCAAAGATTAGCTTTAAGTAGGTTAATAGTTGGAGGCTTTATAGGATTAGAATGTCCCTATCCTGTGGTGCCCTTCCACAGGAAAGAAGGGAACAGAATTAGTTTCTCAACAAGACCCAGAGTTGTCATTTTTATGTCTCAAGTTGGGACTGCGAGCGGAAATTCATATCAATGACAAGAACTGTTTTTCCCGTTTCAGAAAAAAAGCGGGTTATTAGATAATTAGATGCCTTGATCCTTGGATGATAACATCATTATTCATAACAATTTTAAGATCACCCGAAACTCTTGGGAAGTAAATTTAGGAGGTTGAGAAATGTGTCTTGCATCTTCCTCTTTTATTGCCCTTGAATTTAAAGTAGTTCATATAGTTTGGATTGAATCATTACTTTTTTTTAAACCATTTCAAGATGACATGATTTTGCTATAACTTGCATTCTCCATAATTCCCAGCCCTAGAATCTATTATACCAGTCTTGATCGGGTTAACATGTCCTTGTGCATTGATGTTTGCATTGATTACATGGAATATCTATCCAAAGCATCAGAAATGGAGCGTGGCAGTTATCACTTTTCATTATCTTTATTTATAAATTACATTAAAATCTTTAAATAAATTACATTTCTGTGAAAATTGTAAGGAATTATTAAAGAAAATGGTGATAATCTTTTTTAAATTTTAATGTTGGCCTAAAATCTCAATTATATATGTAGGTTGGAATTAATTATAAGCAGGAAACAACATTATGATGAGATGTCTTATGCAGCCAATTCAATATGGTTTGATTCTGCTACAACATGCATTCTCCATAGTCCACAGGCCTAGTGTATTTAGACCAGTCCTGATTGGGTTAAAGTGTCCTTGTACATCGATGTTTGCATCAATTGATTACTGTACATGCAATAGCCCTAAGCATTGACTGATAAGGATCAACATAAATGGAGTGTGGCAGTTATTGCTTTTAATTATCTTCAAATAAATTACTTTTCTGGGAAATTGCGATGAATTATTTAAAGAAAATGGTCTTAATCTTTTTAAATGTTGCCCTAAAATCTCAAACATACATGTAGGTTGGAATTATAAGTATGCAATGTCATTATGATGAGTGCATTTGTACAGTGCGCTTTGAAAGCCACAATTTTGTTGCCATAAAAGTAATGAAAACGTGCACAAATATGAAGCATGAAAAGGTATTAATATCAAGTTGATATGTATGGCTAGAATGCCAGGATGATTTTCCTCTTATGCTCCAGTTTGCTCGGCTCCAGTGACGTAGTATGAAACTGAGAGCAGAAATGACAAACAAAAACAAACCCAACAGACTTCATCTTTTCTGTCATATTAAATCCACTGATAAGCCTCAAATTGTGTTTTCTTGGGAATAAATTATTTAAAAAGAGAGCTGGCAGGGAAAGGATAGTGATTATGTGGTAGGAAATCTTTTGCACACAAACATGTACCCCATTACAACCTTTCCTAACCCTATTATTAGACTGGGGGGAAAGGGCCGCAGGGGGTCAGAGGAGTGGGAGGTGAGAGATAGAGAGACACTCACAGAGAATAACCCTATAACTTTGAGATTATGAAATCCCCACTGACTTTGTACATAGCCCACCCGGTTCCAGTAAGCAGCGGGTTAAGAAGGAGAAAGAAAGAGAGAATTTAACAGGGATGTAACGAGAAAGATGGGTAGATAGACAGAGAAGGGAGAGTTAGAGATAGAAAAGGAGATGGGATAAATGAATGGATAGATAGATAGATCAATCAATTGGTGGATGGATGGATGAATGGACAGACAGATAAACAGATGGACAAACAGACAGACATAGAGATGGACAGATGGACCAATGAGATTGAGATAGGGATGAAGAAATAAGGACTAAAAGGGAGTTAAAAAGGGCCTGAACTTATGATACAAACAGAATACGTATCAAAATATTTGTTAGGGTCTAAAACATGATATATTACATTATGCAGAGCAGACTGTATAATTGAGTCCCAGCTTATGAGTACTTATCAAATATAAATTCTGTAATAAGTTGTGATGGGTGCTCCCACAGTCTTAATAGACTTATCTCCCGAAACAAGTGACTGGTAATTATAATATGGGATGATAAGTGAAATTCTGTAATAAGTTTTGATAGCTCCTCCTACACTCATAATGAAATTATCTCCTAAGAAACCACAAATGTTAATTGGGATACAGGGATACAGGATGGAGGTGTGAATACAACTCGGGTTATCTCCAGCATCAATCAATTGTAGAATCAGGAAAAGCTCTAAAGGAACTCGCAGGAAGCGAACAAAAGAAAATCAGAGGAAGCGTTTCTTTGCGATTGCGTGTAGCTACAAACAACAACCTTGTGTTTAAAACAAAATAAAAATTGGCACCCGTGGGACCAGAACGGGAAACGAGCAAAACAAAACTTGTAGGAAGTGCTCCCTTTGTGATTGCATGTAACAACAAAGTGAAGTCGTGTGTGTTTTAGAACGTGACATCCACGAGAAGAAATTGGTGTTGTCAGTTATCGATGAAAGCCACGTGGGGTGAGAGGTCTGCAGAGAGTTTGATTCTTACAGAGTCATGCTTCTTTCCCAAACGCCGGCCAAGGGTTGTAATTAATGCAAGAACCCTCGCTCGCTCGCATACAGCACTGGCCGACCAGGCAATGTAATTAATACAACAAGCTCTCTGGAGAGAGTTGTTGATGGCCATCTATGCTGACTCACTCATCGATCCTCGTTCACCTAACCCATTCCCTCACAGAGTTATTTGGAAAGATATTAATAATTATTATAATATGTCAAATTTATATAGTGCCTAATATGATTGATACTCATATCTTAAAAACAGCCTGTATCAATGAACCCCACTAGCTTCATAGTTACATAATGTACTATGTCTGTTTTGGATGATAGAAACAAGTGGTTATCTTTATAGTTATCAGCAACTTTGGTTAGCTGGGTAAGCCTTTTTTGCCATTTGTGGGTAGGTAATTTGTTGCATATCTAGCTCTATCATAAATTAAAAATGACTTAGCTTGAAACTAAGCTTGAAACTAAGCTAGCAGGGTTTCATGAATATGGGCCCTTGCGGATTATCTGTGATAATATCTCTGTGAGGGAATGGGTTAAGTGAACAAGGATCGATGAGTGAGTCCTGTTTGCCTAGGTAATGGGTTAATTTATACTGCAAAGATATTTTATATCTGCCACAATGAATACAAACTGCATTTCCCATAGTCACCATAAAAGGGCTGACTAGTAGCTGATTTTCTTTTCTTGTCCCATGTTACAATTTGGTATTCTAATTGTGTGAGGGAAATAAAAGTAAATGCATTTATGCTAAAAGAAATTGTTGATGATTAACCAATGTTGAGTGTTCCAGTGATAATATTTGGTTTAAAAATGGTACTTTGGTTTTCATGATGATTTTGTTGACTCATGTGTCCTTTTTGCTTGTGTTTTTCAGGGATCGCAAGGAAGGCGAACGAGGCGAGAGGCCACACAACCATGGGAGTGCGGAGAGCTGGTCCAGCGACAGAGACAGAGAGCGAGAGAGCAGACACGCAGACGGTGAAGCAAGGACAATCAATCATATACGCCCTCTGGAAGCTGAGAGGGAGCATGAGCGTAGGAAAGAAGAGCGTAACGCAGAGAGTAGTAGGTCAGGTGATGTGAAGAGGGTGAGCCCTCCCTCCAGACACTCCTCCGAGTCTAGACATTCCTCAGGGCGGAGTCACGACGGGCCCTCGGACAGTGCGTTCAATAATGTGCATGGGGCATCTGCAGTCGGGAAGGAGGAGAGGAGAGACTCTGAAAAGGAAAAGAGCGTGGAGCGATTACCGGAGCGGCTGGGAGAGAGGCTACCGGAGCGTTTATCCGTTGAGATGTCAGATAGGATACCTGATAGACTGCCTGATAGAATGCAGCAAGCCGAGGCTGCAGCCTTGCACCAGGCTTCTTTATTGAACTCCATGAACTCCATGAATGCCATGAACCCCATGATGTCGCTGCTAGACCGCCGCTTGCCTAACATGGCGTTTGGTCTGCCGGGGATGCACCCCATGGAGAGGCATCCCAACCCCCACCTGGCAGCGCACTGGGACCCCTTCACCAGGGGCAGCATAGAGGCTCTACAGAGGGAGCACCAGATGAGGTTGGAGAGGGAGTATGAGAGGGACCGCCTCATGAGGTCCGCTCTGCACCAACCGATGGGGCCGATCATTGAACCCTCTGACAGACTGCGGGACAGAGAGCACCACGACTTCTCCCGGGACAACCCTCTTGCCATGGAGTCCACCCTGCGCCACATAGAGCAGGAGCGCATGCACAGATACCTGGAGGAGCGGGACAGGGCTCTCAGGGAGGATGTGGCAGAGAGGAACCGCCTCCTGCATGGCGGTGGCCCCGACCCCCTCAACCCCCTCAGTAGGGCTATGATGGGGGGTGTACCCCCTTACTCAAGGACTAGTGCTATCTTCTCAAACACTCTGCACAAGAACAGCTCACCCCCCTCTACACTCTCTGCCCCTCCCCCTCCTCTAGTCCCCTCAGGTGCCACTAGCAACGGTCCATCCCTCAGCCTGGGGTTGCTAGGGCAACGCAGCCATTCCGGCTCCCCTCATCTCTCTGGGACTAGGAACAGCTCTCCCGCGGACAGTAACCAAGGCAAGGGCAAGGCCACTCCTGACAAGGAGCCTCATTCCAGATAGAATATGGCCTACATATTCCTAGGCCTTTAGGACTATACTAGTAGCTCATTAGGCCGTTTGTGATCCTAGGCATTTAGGCCAAATGGCTCTAGGCCACTTAGCTCTTTGAATGGACACTTTATATTGCTGCACTCTGGTTACAGCATCCTTATTGTTTGACTATTAGAACATGGTCCTGGACCATGGTCATTAGGCCACTCGGCTCCTAGGTCCTTTATTATTGGCCAATGTCATGAGGCCAATGTCCCCAGGCCTCTAGGCTTGGCTCGTTGTCTTATGTGCATGTACATGGCTGCAATAGGACTACAGCCTGAACATGTCAAAGTGAATGTATTACGTTTTAATTATGACTTGCATTAAGTCCTATCAAAGTTTTTACTTGTCATTGTACATCCAATATGTACTTATTTCACGGTAATTCTTCAGTAAGGTTTGATTGCTAAAGAATGCTGTAAAATGGAATCACTTTTTAATAAGGATTATTTGCCATCTTCTTCTGTTCAGATTCCCTATGAAAGTTTCTTGTAATAATCGCCACAGCATAAATACTGGTGCGATGTTACAGGAATCAAATTATTGATCATATGAAATATGTCAATGTAGGTGTGTGTCCATCCTGTACTGAGTTCTATGTGTACGTTTACATGTGCATGTACAGTGTGAAACTAATTGAATTGAATGATAGCACCAGTGATAAACTACTACTATAAATCAATTGTGATCCCTCAGTCGACATTCTTATACATTTATTAGGATTATTCATGTGGAATCGATATCAACCAATCAACTTTCTATTGATTTTTGTTGAAAACACTCAATAATCAGGTAGACTTAGAATTTATTTTGGAAGAGGTGATTAACAGAGACATTCCATGTATCTAGAGTATTGAAGAATTATAGATTGTGGAAAATGGTTGTTAAATTGTTATGGCTACTTTTCAAAAACATAGTTGCAGTAATGAACCTACACATTGAATAATGAAACAGAACAACCTCTAAAAACTATTCTAGCTCAATATTTCCAGTCTAAGTCTGTTTGAGATGACAAGGCTAAGTATGCACCAAGAGATCCCTTTAGTTGGCAACTACGGTTAATTTAGTAGGATATAAATGCTTGCTCAAGTGACCATAGTTGGTGACTTAGAAAAATATTATGTTGCTTACTCAGCCCTAGCATCTAAAATCGACTTAAGATGGAACTTAGCTTACAAGTTAAGTTTAATGAATGTGGGCCCTTGTGAACTAAGATTAACAAAACAAAAAGGATTTGTTTTGGCTTTACTGTCCCAAATGCTTTCCATGTTTGATTAAACACCAACTGATACCAATAAGAGGGGGGACAATTCACTTTTTAATAATCTTATCACAGTGAATAACTGATAAATGCTTGTTAATTTGTCTCTGTTTTTTTTTTTTTTACCTGAAATGAATTGTTTGAAATATTTTCTTTCGTATGAAATAACATTGTTAAAAATTCAAAATTTGTGTGAATGTGTTTATTAATAGTATATTGAAAGGTGTATCGTGACTATTAATTTGTAAAACAAAAATAATCATTAATTCAGAATTTTGTGTCACTTTATAATACCTTGTTTTGAGAGTTATGATTGCACTTTTCAATGCAGTAAAGGGATCTAGTAACATTGTCAAAAACCACACAACTTTCTTAAAACTTGAGCAGTTCTCACACAGATATTTGTATCCGTATTACCAATGGAAGCATGGCACAGGATATGTTGTTCTGAATTTCTCTTTTGATGTAAAGGTATTTTTGTCTGTTTTGGCACATGTCAACAAAGTTATTAGATCTCCTTTTTAATAATTGTTCAACAATAATGAGGAAAACAGGGTTGATACAAGTCAAATATATTGCTTTTTGTCATCGTTTTATTACAGCAAACACATGTAATTGAAGACAACTCATAGTGTATTTTATGGCTTAGCTTTCACATTGATATATCATTAAAGCAATTATTGTTTAAAATGGGGGTCTTGAATTGGGGATAAGTGTTAGGTGATTGGGCTAGTCTCAAGAAGAAAAAAAATATGAGCTTGATGTAAGAGGGTTTTATAATAAGTGCTATCGTTATATTGTGGTTTCACTGTAATTGTGGAGCCCCTCGGGCCCATGTGCCCTATTGATAGAGTTACTCACCTCTGCTCCTTTTGTGTAGAGATAGAAGAGATTGCAATCAGAAGATGGTTTGTGGAGATGAGCAGAGCTATCACCTTGGGAGGCTTGTTGATTGGGTTGGGTTAGTCACCTCACCACCTATTGTTTATAGAGAGAGGAGGTAATAATCAGATGGTTAGTGGAGATGGGCACAGCTCCGCTACACGATAAATCAGTTATCACCCTGCTGAGTCTGTTTCAAGCCCCTGGGCTGGTTTTGAGCTTCTGTGCCCATGTGCCCTATTGACAATGTTAGTCACCTCTGATACTATTGTGTAGAGACAGAGGAGATTGCAATCAGAAGATGGGTTGTGAAGATGGGCACAGCTGTGTAACACAAATTGGCTGGGCGGGCTTTCGAGTCCTTGGGCCCATGTGCCCTATTGACAGTGTTAGTCACCTCTGCTCCTATTGTGTAGAGTTAGAGGAGATTGCGTTCGGAAGATGGTTTGTGGAGATGAGCAGGGCCATCACCTTGGAGGCTTGGTCATTGGGTTGGGTCAAATTCGAGTCCTCAGGCCCATGTGCCATATTAGCAATGTTAGTCACCTCTGCTCCTATTGTTTAGAGCAAGAAAGGGGAGATATGAGATAATAATCAGAAGATGGGTTGTGGAGATGAGCAGATGAGCACTGCTTCCTTGTGTGTACTTGCCCAATATCCTGTTGTCAGTTGGACTCCCGGAGGAGATGATTCAAGCCCCCATCACAACGGGCGGATCCAGACTTTTTAGATAAATCAAGGGGAAGCGGGAAATTTGGGCTGTTGAATAAAGCCCCCCCCCCCCTAAAAAACAAAAACAAAAACAAATAAATACATAATAATAATAATAATGATGAATAAATAAATACAAACATTTTCGAGAAAGGTCTTGAATTAATTTTTTTTTTGGAAGCAAAAAACAGCCCACTACTGGTTGACAAGCAAAAATAGTTATCCAATATTAATCAACAATAAGGAAAAAGAGGGGCACATGCCCCCTTTTGGTGGCCCTCTCCCCTCAGATCCGCCCCCTTCTGCTCACAAAGGAGGCTAAACTCGGAGAGCCCACCCTCAGTGTTACCCCAGCAACAAACTCCCCAATTCCTCCTTATTAGACACCCAATATTACATTAATGCGCAACACATTCAGATCATAATTGAATAGTCACTCACGTACTTCTGGTGCTTATTGTAGTGGAAGGTCGTGTGATAGTTACCATGGCAATGGATACAGCTTGTCATGTTTAGTTCATATAGGAGACCTTGCGATGGTTTAAATAAGTGTCATGTTTGTGATAATTCTTTTTTCGGCTGAGTATTAAACTTAATTTTGTTTTGAGGAGGGGATGGGGGGAATTGTAAAGTGAAACTAATTTGTTCAGGAAAAAAATAGTTCAATCTGTGACTCTGCTAAAGAGCATCGGACGACCTGACAGGTTCAATCAATGTCCTTCGTTCAATTAGCAAGGAATATTTGATATTCAGGTTCAACTATTATTCTTAATGGACAGGAAAGTCTCCCAATTCTGTCTAGATTGTCAACTCTGTAGATTAATTTGCTGCGCATTCAACTGAAGAATTCTGGCCCCCCACAAAAATGGGAAAATGTAATTTGACTTGTGTGCTAAAAGCTAAATCGATATTACTTGATTGTTATTTCAATGAATTTTAAAGTGAATCATCAATGTATGAAATATCAAATGGATTATTTGTATTTTGTTATTAGTAATGACACAGTATAATGAGAACTATGGGAGTACAATATCAATAATGGGGAAAAGAATGGTTTTCTCAATTTTCTTTCCTCACTTTTCACGTTGATAATTGTATAGAATGAAACTAATATCATGTGTTATGATAAGGTCTTTCTTTCACCATGTTGGTCCTTTCATTGTTCCACCGTACACCCATCCATTGCTGTTCATGAACTATATCAAACCTTTTTAGGCTTGAAAGGAGACTAGGCCTGGGGATGTTGGTCCCTTCTTTGTTTATAATTGTGCAATTGGGGAGAACTTTTTAAAAACTTCTTTCATGTTGTGACATCATGACTTGTGTAGATAATTCTGTTTACGTATACATGTACGTGTACGTAGGCAAACTTCCGAAATTAAATTGAAATGTTTTTAAATTGAGAAAAAAAAAAGATTATTTATGTTTGCTCCCACAGTAAATGGAAAGCTACTGGGAGTCCTGAGAAGATTAGTCTTGTGATCATGCTTTCAGATTTATGTGTAGATATGGTACATGATTGATCACCAGTTTTGAAATGAATTGTCTGAATTTACACCCTTCGGTGTGGAGCAAGGTGGGAAAGCAATATGTTATGCTTGTTTTGATATATGAATAGCTAGATATGAGGCACCTGTTTTATTTGAAAATATCAGTGAATTTTAATTTGAATTACCGCCACTGAAAATGATATTTGTACGGTGGTAAATGTCTGTGTATGTGGTTATATAAACTGGCAAAAATGGAATGTACATACTCATTTTTTTTCCTTAATGAATTTTTGTGTAAATGAATTGTGATACATTGCTGTATTGATATGAAAGATTTTAAAGATTAATTTTGTGTCAACTCAAAGTGTAGATCCTTAAATAAGTACTTGTTATTTGCTACAGTATTAAATTATGACTAAAAATGATTCTATCGTGAGTGATTTGTTTGTTATTATTAAGTCCGTGTCAGAATCAGTTGCATGATGGTTGCTTCAGTGACAATTGCTACACTATTAATTTCAAGTTCAAGTTCAATTTATTCAACACTTTATAAAAACAAAAAATTGACAACAGAAAAATCAAGGATTAAAAGTTAAAAATACAAAGTATACAAAATACGGTTAAATAAAAATCTATAAGCTTAACACAACAACAATCAAACAAACACCCCCCCCCCCCCCCCGATGGAGATATAATTGAGCATGGTAATTAATAAGCATTGACAATACGTTTTTTTAACTTAGACCTCAAAGCACTTGTCAAGTTGACATGTTTAAGAGTGGAATCAAGCTCATTCCAGAGTTTGCTTCCTTTATAAATTACAGAGTTATTTTGTTTCAATGCTAAACGACAAAATGGCAAGACAAAATTATTTCTGTTTCTTGTTTGAAACTGGTGGATAGCGTGATTTCTTGTAAAATATTGGTTAAAAATGGCTGGCAATAAGCCATTCACAAATTTAAACATAAAAATGCTGAGTTTCAAATAGATACTATCAGGGAGTGTTACACAATTCAAATCTTTAAAAAGCGGGGAAGTATGAGCAAGAAAGTGTGAATTAGTACATATTCTAATGGCTTTCTTTTGTAATGTACGTAAACATTGTAAGTTGCCTGAGCTAGTACCAGACCAAACGAGACTACAATAATCTAAGTACGGCAAGACGAAGGCATTGTATAACATGAAAAGGGTTTTCAATGGAAGAATAGAGCAGAGTTTACGCATTACACCAATAGACATACTAATCTTCCTGCGAATGCTATTGATATGATCTGTCCAAGTAAGTCGGTCATCAATGATGACCCCAAGAAAGTTTATCTTACTAATTTTATCAATGTTTATATTATCTATATGAACATTTAAATTTGAATTATTATATTGATTACTTGAACGAAATATCATGTATTTTGTTTTGTCTCTATTAATTTGTAGTCGATTAGCCATAAACCAATCACATACATGTATATTAGTAAGTTCACTATTTACAATATCATACAATGCCTTTTCATCCTTATGAGAGAATAAAATAGTATCATCTGCATATAGAACAAAACGTAAAACATTGGATGTATTAATAATATCATTTGCATAAATCAAGAATAATAAAGGTCCAAGTGTACTTCCTTGTGGTACTCCACATGTTATAGGTAAAACTTCTGAACTGACATCATTAAATTGTGTGAACTGTTTGCGACCAGTGATGTAGTTCCTAAACCAATCGTACGGTATACCCCTGATCCCATAATGCTCAAGTTTATGCAATAATATACTGTGGTCGAGAGAGTCGAATGCCTTACTTAAATCAATATAAATAGCCATAGTAATTTCCTTATTATCTAAAGAAGTTACAATTTGTTCCAAAGTATACAAAAGTGCTGTTTCGGTAGAATAGGAAGGACGGCAGGTTGGCTAATATAGACAGGTGGTCACAAACACGGGTTTGAGTGTACATCAAAGCATTTGGCAGCTTGTTAGAATCAGAATAGAATAGGAGATAAAGAGAAACCAAATGATTAATATATTTATTTATTTATTTCATTTACATTGCCACTCATGGGATGATTTCCCCGTAATTTTCAGCTACAAGCCACTTTTCAAAGGTGTCCAAGCCATAATGAAAACATACAATCACGATAATCAATACATACAAATGGAGTGACAGATCACAGTTACTTGTTTCATTCACAAAATTCACCCCTGCAAACTATCAAAATTGAAGAAAAAAAAATAGCAAACGTAATGTGTGATAACAGTTGGTCCATCTGTCTTCCAAAATGTGTTTTTTATTGTGTGTGTGTTTTTTTTTGCAAAACAACATGGTCTGAAGTGTGATTGACGTATATATATCAGTGGCCACAGCTTTGGGGGGGGGGGGGGGGGTGGGGGGGGGCATGTGACCCCAATCCCTAATAATTTGACCAAACAATACAAAATCAACAAAAAACATTTACGGAAAATCTGTGAAATTAGTAAAGTACATGGTGTGCTGGGGGCATGTGGCATGTGCACCCCCCCCCCCCCCCCCCCCCCCAATCCCCAATAATTTGACAAAACAATAATTAAAACAAAAAACATTTAGGGGGAAAACAAATTATGTGAAAGATAAAAATACATCGTGTGCTCCCCTAATAATTTGTGTGCCCCTCAATAAGTCCGACCATGCTATGCCATTGACGTATAAATACATGGATAACACTCCATGACACACTATAGAATAAATCAAATATCACTACAAACAGAAGGAAGAAAAAAATCAGACGAAAAAGGCAAACAGATCAATTTTTTTCGCTAATTATCTTTTAATGAGACTATGAAGAGCGGAAAACATGTAGAAAACCACTCTATGAAAAGGCAGATAGATATATAGATAGGTAGGTAGATAGATAGATAGATAGATAGATAGTATACAAATATTCTCATGAGTGAACTGTTTTACTGTTTTGAATCCTGGCCTAGCCCAGAAACCAAAGTGATGCCCCAAATTCTCATCAGTGGCACAATTTTTGTCCAGACTTTTTGAAAGACAGAAATTATCAGTAACCTGTTAAACCGTTTCACACCTGTGGAATATAGACTAGCCTATTGACAGTTGTCATGCCCAACTGGAGGTACATGTATGCTCATATTTTGTTTAAAGCCGGAAACTATTATGATTGATAAAAAATGATGAGGGGCGTCTGAAAAAAAAGTTCCCTGGTAAAATGAAATGAAAATAAAATAAATATATAAATCATATTGGGATTTAAAACAACTTTTTGAGCAAATTTTTTTTGATAGTATCACTTTAAATTGTTTTATTTGTTTTTATCATGGGTGAATTATGTATGATGTCTGCATTTATTTGATAACTAGCAAATTAAATTGCCCTTGAAATCAAACACAACATTGTGTTTCATTTTGTTTATGCGATTAACGCTTGCATTCAATCGCAAAGTTACACTTGCGTTCAATTGCAAAGTTGTGTTAATCGCAAAGTTGCAATCAATACAAATCAAAGTGTTATGCAACATCCCCCTTTTTCTTCAGTTGTTGTTTTTCTTGGAGCCATGGCTCCTAGCCCAGAACACATGTCTGGAACATGCTATTATTGTATGGAGGTGTAATGTCTGATAGCAGAGGAAGGTATTCATATACTTTGGCTTATTTGTTTTTCTTGGGACACACTGTACACAGAGATCACAATCAGCGGATATATCTATAGGCTAGGGCTTGTCCTAGGCCAGGGCTGGTCTTGCAACGGTGTTGAGCCCTCGGTCCCAACCCAGAACACATGTTGAGAACATGCTATTGTGTGGAGGTGCGATGTCAATGACAATATCTTCACCTCAATCTAGATATAATTCATCCCATTCACAACTTCCAAGGCCAACCGGTCCAACACGTGGTGATTGCCAGAACTTTGACGTATGAGACTGTGCCCTATTACCGAATACCAATAGTTTCACCGCCGCACAAAACGAGCATTAGATGCAGCAAATAAAAGTGGAAATTGTAATCCTACATTGCACGTATATAGGGGAGCATGTATCAAACTAGTCGGAAATAACCAACTCTGCGATGGGTTTTCTTTTATAAATCTTGCCCCATATTCTTGAAACCCCACTAGCTTAGTTTATTGCTAGGTGTATTTTAAATGTGCAGTTTATTGAGCAACAAACAGTTTCCCTAGTCCCCATCTAGGGTTAGATGAGTAAGCTTTATGTACCCGCTAAGTTAACCCTAGTTAGTAACTAAAATATTTTGGGTTTACTCTTGGCCATGCCATCCAAAATCGACTTAGCAAGGAACTAAGCTAACAGGCTTTCATGGATATGGGCCCTGACTTATTTACCACCTCTAGATAAAGATGGCAATGGAGCCAGATGCTGTCTCAATGGAACAACACTCGGAACAGAGACGGATTTTTCTGTCTAGTTTCAAACATGTGAGATGGTGGTATAGACCAATCTGGTTTCAAGTTTATAGGTCCATAACTGGGGGGCTTCCAAGAGTACAACAAAAGATAATTTGAACAGGTTTCAACCGTGTCAGGTGTATTATTGTCTCCTATAAACGATCAGTGACCGTTGTTCAGCATGCTAGACATGCTTGAAGCCCCCCCCCCCCCCCCCCAGTTATGACAGACGTAGACTTGAAACTGAATTGGTCTAAAAGGCGAGCATGTATCAAACTAGTCGGATATTACTAACTCTACGAGGGGTTTTCTTTTATAAATCTGACTTATTGACCACCTCTTGATGGAGATGGTCATTGGAGCCAGATAGGCCTACTGTCTCAATGGAACAACCCTCGGAACAGGGACTCATTTTTCTGTCTAGAATATAACATGCGAGATGGTGGTATAGCTTTTGGAAACTGCCCAAAATGCAGAGCTGCCAACCTTGATTTAAAAAAAACAAAAACAGAATGAAATGACCCCAAAAAACAGAATTTTCAGGGAAAAACAGAATCGCACATAGCTTACTACATACTGAAGATCACGCACAAAATTAGATGATCAATTTGAAGATCGTATATTTGAACATGGGTCGGTGTTGGTGCTCATAACGTGCATATTACAGTGTTTGAACGTTTTTAAGACTTACAAACGTAAGTAAAAAAACAACAAACAGAATAGTTGGCAGCTCTAAAAATGGCCTAGAAACACCATTATCGACTTCATTGCATTATATCATTTGTAATATTATTGCTGAATATATTTGTGTGTGTTTTAATGGTTATATAAATCAATTCAAATCAAATCAAACACCCTGCAAATAACAAAATAATGATAAATCAATAATTATCAGTGCTTTTAAAGAGGGATCACATTTGTTGTTTTGTTTCCTCGTTCATGGGAGATATAGAAGCCGGGGGAGTATTCTGAAAACGATTTTGAATTTTGAATTTATTGTATCTACGTCACATCTACGTCACTAAAATATTCAACTGTACTTGAGGAATAGCGATTTGCTAAAATATATTTTATTTAAATATATATAAATTTAACTTTAAATCGTTTTTAGATTATAACTTGAAAAATACAAATGTCACTATTTCTTACAGAACCTTTATTGATAGACAGTCAAAATGGTCAAAGTGTTAATGAAACATTGGATATGTTCACCAACACTGCATGCATGGATTTAATTTGTTTGGTTTTTGTTGCTATTTTTTTGCAACTGTCAATTGACTGGGAAAAGTCGCAATGGAGTATAAATAATTATAGTCGGGCTGGCAGCTCTCTTAGAATTGATATACAATATATATTTCATTGTATATTTGAACATGTCGTATTTCAATTCAAACAAGCCAGCTATAATTATTATAGACAGCTGGTAGTTCTCTTTAATTTGATATACAATATTGAATATCATCGTATATTTGAACAGTAGTACATGTATTTAAATTCAAACCAGTGTCCAGTTTCTTTTGGCCAAGTATATTCTAACACAGATGGTCTCACGGTCACCATACCCTAAGGTGTGACAGTTTCCAATTTCATCACTAGCATCGCTAACATTCACATACCAATCAGAATTCTACATTCAGCACTCAGCATTTCAAATAAAGCTTTCATTTCAAGATTTGAATACATCTTTGCCTGTTTTTAATGATAGTCCTCATTGCCATGTACATGTATATGTTTTTATACAATATATAATCACATAAATCTCATTATAATAACACTGAAGCAGTTGAAGATTAGAAAAATTGAAATTTCTTTTGAGTAAAACTTGAAAATATGGCTCTTGACACATGCACTGTACATGCACACTAGTATTGTACTTGCATTGGATGTGCTTTATTACACATACTTTCTATGCATGAAGAATAATCTCAACACATACAGGTATGTCCAAAAATAACATCACCGTGGCCCAAATTCTCATCAGTGGCTCAACTTTAGTCTGGCCTAAGAAGACGACTACCAGTAACCAGTTAAACCGCTTTGCACCTGTGTACCCATTTAATGTTGCTATTCACCACCAGAGATTTTCTAATTGTTTTCTTTCATTATCCAGTCAATCCCTTCAGTTCTGCTTATAGGCATCAGGACAATGGGCCGCTTGAAATTCAAATCATAGTATAGTCAGTCATCAAAATTGCGTCCTGGATTAACCAGGACATTGTATTACTGGTGACCGGTTATACTATTACTGAAATGGCAAGCAACCCTTTGTCCTTATTCCTGAGCAGAACTAGAGGGATTGACTGGATAATGAAAGGAAACAATTAGAATATCTCTGGTGGCGAATGGCAACAATCAATGGATCTGCAGGTTCAAAATGGTTTAACTGGTTACCGATAGTCTTTGTCTTTTTTAGCCGGACTTAAGTTGAGCCACTGAAAAGAAGTTGGGCCAATATGTTTATGCTTCGTATGCCATTCTATATACATAATTATAAATCAATCCATCTTCAAATTCATTAACCACCATATGGATATGCACAATACTAATTTAAATGTTAATAACTATTGAATATTTGTTTCTACATTAAATATCTCTTTGACTAGGTCTCATTAAATTATTCTTATCTATTTATTACTTTATATCTAATGAAAAACATTAAAAACTTACTTCAAAAACATGTCTGAAATAGGACTTGAATACTATAATATGACACATTGCATGCGCATTGAGTTTTTTTTTCTACTGACATTTTCGGGCAAGTAAAATCACACGTTTTTTTATAATAAATTCTTGGGAATACACCAATACAACATACATTTAATGTACACTTTCATCAAGTCTGTATCTTTTCGCTACGACTATTTCAACAGCCTCAAAGCCTAATTTCAGAAGATGTGTAAAGAAATGGTGAGACAAGTAAGATAAGGGGGGGGGGGGGGGAAGAGGAACAGAAAAGCTACATAACACATTACCAAGTATTTAACTTTTTGATTAAAGAGTTTTTATGAGCACTCCGATACTCTCTTGAATAGCGCCATTTAAATGACAGTTCTTATTTATGCATTAGATTGAGACAATATATAATTTAATATTGAGGAAACTTGACATATATATGGTATACAATTACATTAAGACACCATACATGTCAAAAATCAAACCAATACTCTGTGACAATATCTGTTATTAATACTCCGTAACAAAAATATTGTATTGATTTAATTAACTTTTGATATTTTCCTAGCTTTTGTGACTCTGAGCAGAACTTTTACATATATATATATATATATATATCATACATGTAATGTACACTTTCATCAAGTCTTCAGCATTTCATATTTTCTGTGTGACCTTTTTAACAGCCTAATAGCAAAGTGTGTATATTTCAATTTATATGACAAAAATATTTCCTTTCTGTGGACCAAAATATCATGAGAATTCCACAACATGTACAAATATATTGCTGCCTTTATACCTTCTATTTGGTAGGCTTTGGTAGCTTTGTAGTCATGTGCACAAACAATAGTTGCATACGTGAATCATATACCAGTTTGATGTCTATTCTTGCAAATATGTGAATTCACCATTTTTTTGTCTATTCTTGCAAAATGTACATGTGGGTTTTTTTCCTAATAGTCCAGCTTTTCTAAAAAAAAAATGTCAATCCCTGCTTTTGGCAATATGCCAGTAGAGCTGTATGTTTCAGATTCTCAAAAATAATTGACCATAATTTCAATCAAAAATTTAAATAAAGTTATATACAAATGCAAGTCTATTTTTATAGTCATTCATATTTTGATCACTTTTTCAAAACTGAATGTCAGTACCTTTATTATATAATAATTTGTTTTCTTTTTATATTTTTGCATACTAACTTTTGAAAAGAATATTTCTATGCGCACAAGTTGTTTTAAATATACTACTAGAGCTATTTCAATGCTGTTAAAGTTTGAACTTTTAAAATGTACCGACGATGTTACACTAAATGTACAAGTAAAATAATGCTGCTTTTTTATATCTGCTCGGAAATAGTTGGACGATAATGGAATCAAACTCCATTGCTTAGAGGCTCTTTTGCAATTTACACTATATAAATATCAGTTATTATCTATTAGTATTAGTCTATATTTAAAGGGTACCACCACCCAAGAATAATATTCTCATAAATGAAAGGTAACATTTTTAGTAGTCCATTTCCTCAACAAGTTCAGAAAAATATGTTTCCAGAAAAAAATATATAATTGGAAAACGCGTATCCATTCTAAAGCATGCGTTCATGGGTCTGCATGTACGAAGACTACCCATGACAAATCGTCCGGGATTCTACTCTCTCCAAACGTACATGTGAATAGAATTGGCGCACTCGCAAATGTTTGGCGCGTACGGAACGATGAAATAATAATGGTTCTGTAAGTGGTTGTAATTAAGTGCATTGTTTATGAGTTACACAACCCTTTGCAAAAAGTTGGGTATCTATTTAATATCACTAAAGGGTTCCAAAAACATATAATTATGTGCTGTTCTTTGCCTGGTGGTCCCCTTTAACAACACATTGACCATAATTCTCAACATCAGGTTGAATTGTGAATTTGGAATTACTAATTGCGTGTTAAATCAATGCCTGGACTAAACTAAATTAAGGGTTAAGTTTGATGTAACTACCACTATAGCTGCAATGCAGAAATGTAGAGCAGATGTCTTGCTCTATATATGTGATATGATCTAGGCTCGTGTGAAATCTCCCCAATGCTCGAGACCTTAGGATGCAGAATATCCATGATACGAAAGAAGGGGCTAGATAGAAATCACCACTGGCCTGCCACAACTTGGTTACCAAATGCATTTGATCGTGCCAAATTTTACTTGCCTTAACAGGCAACCAAACAGACTTTCTTGAATCGGGGCCACTCGGACAAGTCCTAGAAGACAAGTTCATTTTCTTGTTGTCATCGTAACAACACATTGGCAACGGGTCAACATTGACATTCCAGACTATTTCAACATAGTCACTCTCAGATTACCTTTCTTTATCTGCAATGGTCTTAGGAGAGCACAGCTCCCCCAGACCATAGAGAATAAGACATTGGAGGAACCTATCATGTCAGAACTAGTATAATTTATCAGCATCAGCATCTCCTACTTGACAGAAGCATTTTCTTGTCTTCTGATGTAGTAAAAATATAGTTCTTTGTTCTTGCAAAGATGCCGTTCAAACTGGTTCTTTGTCCTTAGATGCAGTTCAAACTAGTTGCTTGTATGTAGAATCAGTTCAAACTAGTTCTTTGTTCTCAGATGCACTTCAAACTGCTTTGTTCTCAGATGCACTTCAAACTGATTCTTTGTCATTGGAACAGTGTAAACTAGTTCTTTGTTCTTAGATCCAGTCCAAACTGGTTCATTGTCCTTAGATCCGGTTCAAACTAGTTCTTATATTGATCCTATCCTCTCTCCTAACCTGATCTTATCCCCAGCATTGAACACAAACTCAAAGTCCTTTGGTGCTTCAAAGACCAGTACGATGGTTGACCCGAGGTTGAAGGCTCCGATGCCCGTTCCTTTGGTCATTGCCACACCGGTCTGACCCTCTACCTCCTCCGATGTTAGGTCCTTGTCATAGAACGCCCCTGGCTCATACCGCCCTTTCAAATTGGTTTCTAATTCCTGATTAAAAAAAAAAAGTGGGGGGAAAATTAACACACAGTGATTAAATTCAAGCTACTCTTCAAGTGTCAAGATTGTTAGAACCATAGCCCACCTTCAAACCTTGCGATTTTCAATACACAATCAAACTTCAGTTCACTACCTCTCCTCCATTAACCAATGATCTTTTCTTTCATCTTTACTGTCACTCAATCCTATTCATGTGCATAATTAAATAAATCAAATGGTCTAATGGTCAAATGGTCAAATGGTCATTATTCGAAAGAATAAATAAATAAATTCAAGTCATTTTGAAATGTTTCAGACCCTGGATGATTCAGTGAATACATGAAGAGGGGTGAATACATGAAGAGGGGTGACAAGCCAACCCATAGAAATTAAAATAAAGGATAAGATTCAATTTATGTTTAGAAATAGGATATTTGTTAGGCAGGCCTTGGTATTAGCATACTTGCCAACATTTGAATTTTGGAAAGAGGGACAAAATTGGCCGGGGTCCAGGGGGCCGCCAGGCCCCCGGCGGGGTTAAGGGTCAGCGCCCCTTACGGGGGTAACAAGCTGAAAGGAAAATTGCACTGTGGAGGGCCATTAGAGGCTTAAAGTGACATCAGAATACCGAATACAAGTTTTTGGATATGAATATCGAGACGTCCCGATTTTACACTTCTAAATCATTCAAAAAACGGGACAATTCCGATAAAAACGGGACAGTTGGCAAGTATGTATTAGCACTGGCTCACTGGCCAGGGCCACCAAAAATGAGCTTTGGTTTGCCAGAATTTAATTAATTGAAATGCAATTTGCCCAAATGGTCAACCAAATGTAACAGACTTTTAGTGTGTTTCTTCATCAGTGTCATCAAATTCTGGACCAATTGTTCCACCAGTCTTCATTTGCTTGTCCGAGCGGGCCACCAGGAAACAAGTTTGATTTCTAACCCTTGGTTAGGTTTTGTTTTAGGGATTTTGTTATGACCAGTTACAAATTTCTTGGCCTATAAAAAAGAGCATTTATAGCTGAAGTTGAACATAACTCTAAGTTGGACTTAAAAAGTACGGAAAGCCATTCGTTTCTTTGAAAAATTGTTGTAAAAGTTCTTTTTCAAAGGCATAAAATGTTGATTCCAATCTTATCAAAGAGAGTTCATGATCTTATTGTAACATTTATAAAAAGTCTAAAATACTTGCATTTTTGCTTTTGAATATATTTTATTCCAAGGCTACAAATGGTTTACTATACCTTTTAAGTTCAACTTAAGAGTTATGTTCAACTTAGGATCTTTGTGAAACACCCCCCCTGGACCATGAAGAGATCATGATGCACATTTTATCAAGGCTTACCTGGTCACAGTAGAGAGAGATGGATCCCACATTGGTAGCACCGACCGCTGTGAGGGAGAAGAAGCCATGCTGCCACTCTCCCCTCACACACACTCGCTCGTTGAAATTGAACAGGCCTCGGACCCACCGCGCAATGCCCGGGTTCACAGACAGCAATTCACCTGTTGGGAGTCACAATATTGTATCACAATAATAATAATAATGATATATACTTGATTCATATAGCACCAAATATGCCAGGGTTGACAGACAACAGTTCACCTGATGGGAGTTGAACATTGTTTCGCAATAATAATTATTGAATTCAAACATGGAAGAAACTGACTATATTTTAAATGATTGAAAATGGGCAAAGAAAAATAGGCTTCGCCGGGAATCGAACCCGAGACCCCCATTCAAGAGTCTACGTGGCTCAATGTGTTAAACACCGGTCTAGCAATCCGGAGGTCTGGGGTTCGATTCCCAGCGAAGCCTATTTTTCTTTGCTCATTTTCAATGATAATTATCATAAACTTGATGTATATAGTGCCTAATATGATTGATCATTATCTCTAAGCACTGCCACATGACGATCACCTACTTGATCGTTGAAATTGAACAGGCCTCGGAGTCGGACCCACCGTGTAATGCCAGGGTTCACAGACAATAGTTCATCTGATGGAAGTTATTATTTCACAATAATAATTATCATTTATATAATTGATTCATATAGCACCCAATATTGATATCTAAGTGCTTTACAATATTACTATTATTAAACCAGTCACACAATTGATATGCAGGTGATGTGCACTCTCTACTCACTTAGGAGCATTGCACTCTACCAGAGATTCCATTTTGTCTTTATCTGGTTAGAGTAGCAATAGTGGATTGACTGTCTTGCTGAAGGACAAAAGAGGTGGACATACACTGGTTTTTAATTCCAGATCCCACTATTAATGGACAGGATATGCTTTACCAATCTTGCAACTACATGTCCACAAAAGGTGAGCCCTCGAGGATTCCATATGGAATGAGTATGCCATGTACAATACAGTGCTCACTACTTTAAATCAAGAAGCAGGTTATTTCAGCGAAAAGCATAGAAACTGAAATCAGCTGGGTTTAATACAGAAACATTAGTTGAGGCAAGATATTTCAGTTTCAGTTTCAGTTTAGTTTATTTAATTTCCAACAAAAATTAAAATACATAGCATTGTACACAAAACATTTAGTCTGATAATTTGAGATTGTGTAGATGTTTAGATATTACTTATAAATACTGCCCCTCCCCCCCCCAAAAAAAATATTTTTTTTTTTTAAATAAATAAATAAATAAATAAATAAAAATTAAAAAATTAAAAAATTACAGGCTATATCACATAAAGAATCAAATAAACCTCTTTACCGATTATAAACTTTTGAAAATAAAGAAATGTCTTCAGAGCAGAAAAAATAGATCCACTAACCAGGAAAGTGTCTTCTATGCGTAGCCTCCCAGTTGGTTGGAGAGTGAAACCTGTGATAGTCGCCAGGCGCTAGGTAGATGATACAATGGAACAAACGTGTGCCTTCCTTTTGACATAGACTAGACTCAAACTCTGCGTCGGACATCTGGAGAGAAAATAACACAGTATTCAATAAATACCATGGAAAATGTAATCAGATTCTGGTTTCAGGCCGCTAATATTTATAAAGATTGTATTTTTATAGCATAACTATAAAGGAAAAACATATACATGAAGCTTTATAAAAACAAAGAAAAAACAAACAATTAGGCAACAACTTGAATAAACTAGAGAAAAAAAACTCTAGAATGGTTTGATACTGTATAAGAATGTCAAGTGTCATATTTGCATACAATTAATTAAATATTTATCTTGTTCATGAGAAATATATAGATCTCCAGAAAATGTTATCTACATACATTGCATCAGACAACTAATGCGCAAACCAAGCGATCACACTATATCTCATGAATATGGATGAATTCAGTTGAGATAATTATTGAACAACTAGAGAACCCCAAAGAGAATCTTAAGTACCATATTTGCATACAATTACCTACCTGTGTGCAAATCTGTTTTTATCATGATTCCATTTCAAAACCGTTACAAAACTGTTATTCTACAAACATATCTACAGATTATGGTAATCAACTCATGTGGACACAAGTCAGGATAAACTGTACAGGAACTCACCTACATATTGTATGTAACTAGGACCTATTAAATAATTTTTCTAATACAAATTTAATTAGCACCGGCCTGATAGCATGAGGCACGTTAAATGTCATAAATGCTATATTTCAATTACCACACTGGTGATTGGTCTAACAAATATAGTGGTTCCAAATGTTATTGTCCATTTTGTTTTATTGGGGGTCACCTAATTCTGGTTTCAGCCCATGAAATTGTATAAATCTTGACTTTACCTGCCCAAATGTGCCAACAAAAACAAAAAGTTGATTTCTAGATATTTGAGAAATGAAAGAACTTCTTTAAAACATTTTTTTTTTTTAACAATTCTAATACTTTAACATGATGGAACTATTTTTTAAGTACAGTACCTCATTACTGTTGTTATTGGAGTTCCGACAGTGTGGCCCGAGGAAGTCTTGTAGAGAATAAGTGATGCCTTTGACCTGCTCCAGCTTGCTGCTTTCCACTTGACCAAAATGCAGCACCTTGCCATCACATGGGCTTACCTGAGCACAAAGAAAGCATATGGAGAAAAGAATAGAAATCAATGGACGGTTTGGAGATCGTGTTACCAACTTACCACTATTAAGTAGAAACAACTAATTTACAACTGAATTTCATGTGCTTAGAGCTAGACATAGACAAGCACAACAGCACAATCTTTCTTCTCATATTTTCATTCTATTTTTTCTATTTTCTTCTCTTTTTTTAGGGAAGGTGAATGGTGTCAAAAAGTTTTGTTATTGTTCAGCTCTTTTTAAAAATTTAACCAGCATTGTTTTGTTTTTTAAACAAACTCCACAGGATGTCTAAAGAAGTTATATGGTGATTCTGCTGACTTATTTATATTGTGAATCTTACCAATGCTTGCCTTATTTATCAGAATCTTTTAAAGCTACTCATAGAACCATATAACCATCTGTCAGTCCCATACTCCCATTCACAGAAGTTTGTGTGTGTTGCTTGCAGTGGTTCAAGATTTGTAACCAAGTAACTCTCTCCAGGGTCCTGCCTACTCAAATTCACCCTCTCTCAAAAAGGTACTGGTATTTTTTTTTTAATCTGATTTAATCTGATAGCTTTGTCTTACGTACTCACTACCATTTTTAACTGTGGTGTTTGTCTTTATGTTTGTATTTTCCCCCAGGTAAATGTTAAAATGTCTCTCTTTATATCGTTTGCACTGGGCCGGGTCAGCTTACAAGGATCAAGGCTCGTTCTTTCTTGCTGCATATTTATTATTATATTATTTGTACTGCTATGTTAATTCTTGTGTACAAGCTTTCATTATGTACCAGATGTATACCGAGTGAAATGATCTGTAATTGAATTGAATACCACTTGTTTTTTCCACTAAAATCTGTATTGTTTTGTTTATAAATATGGTACATGATCTGAAATATGCATTCTAGTGAAAATGTATGCAGTTACTGAGCACTGATTTATTTTTTAATCTAAATTTAGACTACCCATAATTACCAGTGTGTGATGGTCATCGATTGGTCGTGCCGTTGGCTTGAGCTCTCGCTTGAAGAACTCTTGTAAATTCTTGAATTTTTGGAGATCGTCGACAAGCGCTTCCGTCATGTTGCAGTTGAACATGGAGGAATACAGGCTGTACATCGGAATGCGGAGAAAGAGAGGCACTTCTAGGCTGTTTATCTGACCCCAAAGTCTGGAAAGAAACCGGAACGGCATCGCACGGTACAGGTTAACCTGTTCCAAGGAATGAAAAAGAAACAGGGGGTTATAAATCAACATTTAATTTGACAACTTCAACAGGTAGCTTTTTAAAATTACCTAGTGATTTTTCTTAAATTTTGTGTTCAAGTCTGTAAACTGTAACTTTGTGTTAGTGACTATAAACTAGTCTGGCTGTGTATGTTTATTGTTTGTGTGTATCTGTTTCGTTGAGTGTATTGCCTAGAGTATTGGATACTCACCGAGTCAGATTGACTTTACTAAATAATCTTGGACAAGATTATTTGCACAGATCCTCAAATTAAATTGTAAACATTTAACCTTATTAAATATTTTGGATTTTTAAAATTTCTATCATATTTAGCAGCACAGCTTTCATTTCATTCATTTCAAAATGCTTTAAAATACATGTTACAGTGAGAAATAAATTTAAAACAAATTCAAATTGTCAATGACAATGCATACATTTACTTTATTTTACTCTCACGATAAACAACATGTATTCAACAAGACCAAGTGAAACAATATTAATCAATAGCTTGAGACTAAGAGTATAAATGCAAAATTATTACTAAAACATATTCTTCAGCTCTGTGATGATTATTGATCGATGATGATGAAGTGATGATTGATGATGATGTGAATGTGATGATGATAGAAATATTAAATTATGGAAAAATAAAACTTTGACTTTGTCTTAACTCTTTAGTCAACTAAAATAACTCACAATATATTTCTTATATGCTGCAAATTCTCCATCTGGGAAACTAATACCACTGCAAATGTCTTCTTTGGTTTGAATTTTAGTAGGTGAAATGTCTCCAAGATCAACGTCATCGTCTTCAGCCGATTCGGGAACTCGAATTTTGACATCCAGAAATTCACACCATGGCAGTAAAAAGTATCCAATTCTCAGGCATGCCTTGTACGGGTTCACCCGTTTTAGGTATGGTAATTGTCCGGCAAATGGTACGAAGTTCACGTAGATGAAATACCATGTTTGGACGGTAAGGAAAATGCACAAATACGCTGGTATATGTCCGAGAAGAAGTAGGACCTCCATGATGCGACTTGGTTGCAGGACTTGTCTTGTGTGGAAATTTAGCCGAGCTCGGTCTCAATTCGGCATCGGGGAGCCGCGCCTACCCGGCGTCTCAGCGTGCTGTAGCTATGCCTTTGCCGAGCTGTGTAGCTTAGCACCGGTTTACGTTATGCACCTGCGCTGCACCGCTGGCAACGAAATTTTAAAACGTTTTAATTTCCTTGAATTACTGAATTTTCTTCCACAGTCGATATTTTAAGACACGATAGAAACATATGCTATGATTCTATCGTAAAAATTACAATGCTGATGTTGAATTTAACGGGAAAATCACATATTTCAGGAGCATTTGACGTAGACATCCACTGCACTCTCGATTCCCGTGCGGGAAGACTTGATTAACATGTGCGCATGCGCCATGTCCCACAAATTGAAGATCTAGTCTTCGTCATATACCCTTAAAGCATTATCGATCGGTCACTCTAAATTGTGGATAAAAGTTATTTATTAGACGTGAATAGCGATGCATTCATATTACTGTATATAATATTTTGTGCAAAAGCAATCCCACTTTTTGCTTTTAATTGTGTTATCTAATTCTCAAATGAACCTGAGCTGAGTACATGCCTGTATCCAGAATTTAGAAACTCCCCTGCCCTGTCCCATCAAGCTCAGTCTAATAAGAATCTGATACAGTTCATTGATCAGTGACGGAAACCCCACATAAATAGGGTAATTTACTTAATTTCTTTTCTGAAGCAAGGTGTGGCAAATAAGCGCCACTTCAACTGAGACTGTGTCTGGCTGGCCCCAATGACCAGGGGCCAGTATGAAGTTAGATTTCTATTATATAAAAGAGTGCTGATCAGTCTAGCCCATTGAAGTATATTTCAATGGTCTAGCCTGGTCCAAGAGCTCTGCTGGCTTTTTGCACACTAATCAGCCTAGGTTCGAACTATAAAGGCTGTATCTTGTGATGAGCGAGGTCACAGAAAAAATGATTAAAATGGCTTGATTGCCTCTGGCTCTGTAGTCATTGCAAGGCCAATAAACAGACCAACCAAACCAAGACGGTTATTCAATTTCTGACTTGGCTGTAAATATGAGCCCAGTGCAGTGAAGCGTAATGGAAAACATCGGATAAAGAGGGAATCTCTAAATGGCATGGACCCACCCACCCCTTACTATGACAGCAGTTACTGGGTAGTCCCTACAACACATTTTCCCCACCTAAAACTAATCACTTTCATTCTTAATTTTCATCTTTATTATTTTCCTATTTTTTATTACACTCACAACTTCTTTTAAAGACCTTTCACAGCAGTAACAAATATGAGTGGCAGTTAATTGAAAACAAATTCATTCATCATAATTAGGTCAAAGTTACAGATCTGTCAATTGTGAATTCTGTCATCATTGATCATGTAGTATGCGGTTTGGTATCCCGTTTTACAGGTCTGATATCGAGACTACTCCTAACCTCGCGTGATATTTTACATTGATAGGGGATTGGTTGTAAATATTTTGAACCCGTATGCATGCAGGTACGATAGCATGATCAAGAGACTGAGTTCCAAGTCCAATTCAAGGGGTCTTTTTTTTTATCGGAGATTTCGAATTGCTTTCATGACTTGACAATGACAATGACCCGCAAATCCGCAATGACATAGGCCTACAATGTCAAACATTGTTATTGTATACAAAGAAACTTGTATTTATAGCTTTTTAGAAGCCACAATTTCCAAGGTAAAACGAATAGCCCAGTCTAGCAAATTTGAGGGGGTGAGGGGCGGGGGGGGGGGGGGGGGGGGAACCTCTCGTGTAACCTCAAACAAATTGAAAAATTGGCTTTTCCTTATCAGACAAGTTAATTAAAGTCCACCAAATCAAATATTGGAAATTGGTTTACTTTGCATAATATAAACAAATTAGCTTTGGTTACGATAGAAATCTGCGATTGTCAATGTACATGTCCATATGATGGACTCTCAGTCTCAAGCTAGTGCTACTTTAGTAAATCTACAGGCTCCATCTGACGAGGGTTGCGACAATTGTGCTTTTTCATAGGCCTCAATGATAATATGTATAATTGTTTTATTTTCCGTTCTTGTATTAAGTTTACTGAATTTGGCCACATGCACAGATCTGTTTTAGAAACTCCTTGAAGATCTTGGTTAATTGTTTTTTTTTCCTTCTGAACTTCAGATAATTTTTATGTTTTGAACTTTGTCTTTTTTATATTTACTGTGGTATTTTTCTTGTTATCAAGAACACGGAGATTTCTCCCAATTATCACTTAATTATTACATTTCCTTCTAAATTGAATGACTTACACAAAATGTGCTATTTTGTCTGAACTAATTATAGAACTTCTTTCAAACACTATACATGTATAATGTACAACTCGGCATATTTATTGTATTATAGGAGCCATGATGTTTACTTAGTACACCTATTGACCCAGAACTAATGTTAAACAAAACTCAAATATATTTACAATTTAATAACATAATAAACGGTAACTGTATGGTGCCCCGTTTTCACAAATGGCTCATTTAGTAAATGTTTTGACTCAGCACTTATTATTATCATAATTCTAATTTTAATTATAATTATTATTCTTGTTATGTTATTATTATCATTATTATTATTATTATTATTACTCTTACTCCTGCTACTATTTTTATTATCATAATAATTCATAACCATATGCTGCTACTACTACTACTACTACGATTTCACTTCAAATAATAATACTTGAACTAATAATAACAACAAAAACAACAGAAAGATGATAATTTCCAGCAGCTAACTCGACTCTGATCTAGCTGTGACAACAATAACATCTTTTCTTCCTTTGGCAGCTAGCCAATGCTTTTAAAACTAATTTATAAGAAATGCGAAACAAAAGTACATTTTTAGATGAAAGGCATTTTCAATACATTAGTCAATAAATAACTAAATGTTTTTTTTTAGTTTTTAAAAAATAAAATATGACTTCTTACTACCAACTGTTATCAATTTTCAAGTTAGTTTTCAAGTTTATTGATCTCTCTTTCATAACACACATTACAGGACATCAATATCAAAGTTAACATAACACGGTGTTACAATAGAAAGATGAGGAGACCTTGGTAGAAAGCAATGCTTGTAGAATCAAGGTCCCTCGTGAGTCATACACTTATCTCGAAAATACATGCATATTTGTACATGTAAAGGGTTAAATGAGCAAACTGTCTTGTTGAATAGGTAAGCCAGTCACGTCTCAGTGGAACATTCGCCGGTCAATATCAATGTCATTCGATCATGTCCTTATGAACTGTAAGGATGCAAATGTAAATTTTGATAATTAATAATTATGAACATTTATATAGTGCCACTACTAATATAAATATAAATATACTCTACTGCGCTTTATATTACTATTATTACCCATGGTCATCAGGTACAGTTCAAACCCACACAATGATATTGCGTGCTTTCCAAACCCCCTAGGGAGCATACTAGCCAATTACGGCGCAAAGGCTAATTAACACCCGACCATGGTACCCATTCATACACCTGGGTAGAGAGCAGCAATTGTGGATTAATTGTCTTGCTGAATGACAAATGCAGTGGGCCTACACAGAGTACGAACTCGGGATCTCACGATCGGAAAGCATGCGCTCTACCAATCTTGCGACACCATGTCCACAATGGTATAACAATATCATATCACACATGATACTACTGCTGATAAAACACACATTTATTGGTCATAGTTACAATGAATGAGAATTATGACAGACAGATCGCATACTGTAGTGTAATGTGTCAATCTAATCAACGTTCTATTAAAGCCTCTCAGAAAGTAACAATCATAGAACTCTTTTCTTTGGCTCAAACACAAATTATTCAATACAGCTTTAATTATCAATGTTTTCATGTTAATCATGATGAGACAACAAAACAGCAAATAATTACATTGAAATAAAAATGTAGTTGGGGAATACTAAAGAGAATCAATAATATTTATTTTTCAGCTGTTGTTAGTCAAAACATCAAAGTGACTTTGACCAGAAACTAAACCATTTCTATCACGCTGCACTTGAGTCAACAAAGAAACTTCAACAAGATTTCCAATGCTTTGTTTGTTCAGAATCCATTCGTACAATACAAATAAGTAGAACTATAACGCTTTTAATAATTAATCTTCTCAAGATAAGTGTGCTGTTTAAGTAAATATATAATTAATAAATTCACTATGTTTTTAAAGCTAATCAGCCTATAGATGTGTCAAGAAATTATCATACACTTGACCTTTACGCCATGGATGAATGATATGAAACGATGAGTGCAATCATATTCAGATTAAGACTCCTTGTAATGTTGATATAGTGTAGGTTACCAATAGCTAAGATCAGGGGAAAAGGGGGGGGGGGGGGGTAAATGGGGCATTCACATAGTTGGATACTCAAGAAAATAGGGTCTATGTACAGTTGACCCTCATAATAGAGATCTCTGATACAACCCTAATTAGTCGTTCTCCACTGTTCTCCCAGAAGGAACTGCATCTTTTATTACCATGGTCATTGGATACACACACACACACACATACACACACACACACACACAATCATCCAGCACTTATTGTGCACTCTCTCCACTCCCTGGGGAGCATTCCAGCCAACAAATGCTTTTTATAACAATGTTACTTTGACTGCATGTCCAAGCTCTTTCTTGTCCTTTTCTTGATGAGAACAAGATACCCGATTATAACAAGGTCATTTTCATAGTCCAAAGGTCCTTGTTATAATCAGATTCCACTGAAAAATATCTTTACAAATCAGAACATAATATTTTATGATTTTCGAGAACATTTTTTAATTGGATCATGTAACTCTAAGGTTGACATAATTAAAACAAAGCATTTTAAACATGTTTTTAAAAGGCTTACAAGTACGAGATGATCATAAAGTCCTCCAAGGGGCGAGAGCACGATCATGACCCAGGACCAGCCCTAGTTCCACTGATCTCTAGATATACTTTGGTAATCTGTTACGGTTGAATGAGTAAGGGAGGTATGTGCGCTCTGCTACGTTCTTCGATTCTTATGCTATTCTAGCATATTGACATCAATGAGTTTAAACCAATGATGCTAACACTTACAAATAAGTACCATGGTAAAACCATGGTTTCCATGGTGGTAAAACAATGGAATCCATGGTAATACCATGGTACCCATATTTTGACCATGGTAGTACCATGGCACCCATGGTATTATTGGGCCAGAATGTCACGGCCATTGATAGTGGTGTATTTCAATGGTCAAAGCTTGCTTCCTGGTCTTCGTCGGCTATACGTCCCTGTGGCTATTAATGGTCGTACCCACGAGGCACGCACACATAGCTGCAATTGCCATAGCTTTTGCAAGCAGCAGTTGAATGGTAGCGTTATTGCTAGACTTATTTTTATTCAGAACATTTTATTGCTCAAATAGTTAATTTCAAAGCAGGCTTTGTCTGAATCTTAACATTAATAGCTACAGATATGACATAGGTAATACAAGCGTATTTATTTTCTTGTTCAACTTGGTGGGGCGATTTCCAATATATGTTATTATATAAGCAAAATTTTGGGGCGTTCCCAGGCCCAAGTGGGCGGGGTTAGTATGGGTAATTTGCTCCTCATTTCATAATTTCCATGACAACAGGAATTATGATAGGAATAACCCGAATCCCTTAAGTCTTTTTTAAAGGGAAAGTTGAGTATTGGTCAAACTTAACTTTAGTAACCAAAACCTGCACCATTACGGTATAAAGTAATAGATATAACTTCACCATGCTCGAAAAGTATACACAATTACAAACGACTAAGTAAAACCCCTGTTATCATTCAAAAAGAGCCGTTACAACTCAAGAGGGCGCTATCTTAACAAAATCATTGGTTTTAGCCTTTTTTCATACAAAATTTTGCATATATTGTTTTTTTAAATAATGATTCAATAGAGATATCATCAATGACTTTTTAAAAACCTATTCAGATTTGTTTTCCAAGCAGTCTTTAAGCATTTTTTATTTTTTTCTTCTAAAAAGTCTAAATATCCCCCGGTGATTACCGGTGAAGAATCTTTTGAATAAAACTATACTTATAGATATTTCAGCCGTTTCTGAACCGATTTTGATAAAATAAAGTTTATTCTGTCATTAAAATTGTATGTTCTTTCAAATTTGACAGTTAGTTTTTCATTATCTCACAAAAAAATATCGGGGGGCACTTCGGGAAATACCAATACTCAACGGTACCTTTAAGTGTGACTGTGAGCAAGCTGTTGCTTTAGACTATAGCCTTGAGATAATCAAAGCCTAAAATGTGTCCTCGTGACATGTTTGCTGTCGATATAATATATAGGTGCAAACAAATTAGACGACAAAAGTATATCTTTTTAAAATTGAGAATTATCAATTGTCTAGATTAATACCAACATACAGCGTATAAATTACACATGTATAATTAACTTTCTATTGTTTATAATAGAAATAAAAATGAAAATGATATCCATCGGAGAAATATTGATATTCAGTATCTTTCACACCCTGTATCCTTGACCTTGCAAATCTAACTGCGGTTGTTACAGTAATGCAAATATACTCCGCACAAAAAGAAACAGGACACTTATTTAAAGGGACTTATTAACATTTTTCAAATCCTCAAAATTCAATTGGATTTTTAGCGGTTCCCTGATTGTACCTTGTTGTATTCGACTATTCGTATTAGCAATAAAAGCATGGGACAGGTTTCGGTTTGTCTATTTTCCCTTTCGTTAAAAAGAAAATAGATATCGCTACTTCTCTCTGTCAAAAGAGGAATACAGTTTGGATGGTAACTATTTTGATTTGGGAAGATTTTATTTGCACTATTTAGGAAAATAATCACTTCCGGCACCCAAAAAAGTATGATATTGATAACTAAATACTTAATTATTCAACTAAATAGCTACCCCCTATCCCACAAAGTATGTATTTTCCGAAAGCTTAGAATCGACAGGTTATTTTAAGATACAAATCTCAATTTTGATGAAAATAAAATCCAACACCCCACTGGGCCCCTTAAGACAAAATATCTCATATTTATTTATGATCAGATATGATATTGTATATCAAATTAAAGATAAAATGACTCTCTTCAATATTGATGGCAGTATTGAAAATTGCTGTGGAGCCATGTTCAACAATAAATGAACATTTGTTGAACATGTAATCAAGGACAACCTCCTTGATGGATTTATTTTAAGTAGACAAATTGATGTGTGACCAGAGCAAATCCCTAGGGAATGCATAACGGTGACCTAAAGATGGCAGTATTGCAAATTGCTGTGGAGCCATGTTAAAGGGGTAGTTTAGTTTTGGTAAGGCTGAACTTAAGTAGCTAAAACCTGCACAGTAACATTATAAACTAATAGTTATAACTCCACCATGCTCAAAAGGTATACAAAATTACAAACGACTAAGTAAAAAGCCTGTTATCCTTCAAAAAGAGCCATTCAAACACAAGAGGGCGCTTTTTTTAAAGGCATTGGTTTCAACCATTTTTCATACAAAATTATGCATGTGATGTTTTATTGATATAATGATTAAATAGCGAGATCATCAACAACTATTTAAAAAACGCTTTTGAAAATTTTTTAAAAAGTGCAAGCATTTTTTTTTTTATTTCTAAAAATCATCTAATTATTTGGGCCCCAAATAATTATAAGATCAGATATATTTATTGATATTTCAGCCGTTTCTGGGTCGATTTTGACCAAATAAAGTTTATTCTGCCATTAAAATTGCATGTTCTCTCAAATTCGACATTCAGTTTTTCATTACCTCACAAAAAAATTGTGATGTGCAGCGCCCTCTCTACCAAAACTAAACTACCCCTTTAAACATTAAATGAGCATGTAATCATTTAAAGTAGACAAATTGATGTGTTACTGGTGTAAATCCCTTGGGAATGCATAACTTTGACCCATAGATGGCAGTGTTCAGAGTCGAAAATCAGATGCTCAGGGGCCATCTTGCGCACGGTGCGTAATGCACACTGGCTCAATGTTTTACAGTGCGCAAAATCTAGTCTAGTTCAAAGTGGTGATCAGCGGTGTAGCACCTCCACGCTTGAAGATCTTTAAAAGTTACTGCGTAGACATGTTCAACACTGAATGAGTGTGTCATCATTGAAAGTACACAAATTGACGTGTTATGCTACGTTTACACCATATTCCCAGCGGCCACGGCATTCACGTTTCAGGCCACCGTGGACAAAACGGGATGGACGTGAGACAACTAGGGGGGACGGAATGGGCAAATGTGACAGGCCGTGATTGCCGTGGATGCCTGGCCAGATTTGTTTAAATGTCAAAAAATTTGCCACGACAGTCACGGTGCGGATAAGAAACCTAGTAGGCCATAGTAAAATGGGGTGAACGCAACAAAACGTGACAGTACCTAATAGGCCGTAAACAAACTTGGGAGGCGGTCCGTAGTGGGACGGGAAGCATGTGTATTCGCCGGCATCTCACGTCCTTTAAAGTTTTGTCACGGTTTGCGGCGTTTAGTGCGCATTTACAGTTGCTGCGCATTTTGTCCTGTTTTGCCAAGTTTTGTCACGGTTCTCACGGCAAACTAGGGTGTATGGTAGCCGTTGCGTCGCGTTTAATCATGGCGCATCCCAGCGTGTGATGGTTTACGGGCCCGGCGCGTTGCGTTCTACTACGTTCTGACACGGCGCGCCCGGTCTGGGAGGGAGTATATAAAAGCCGGGCCTGGCAGGGGAGTTTCATTTGAATCTGAGCAATCGACGACACATTACTGCATCTACAATATGAAGAGAGAAGACCAAGCTTTGAAGAAAGATGGCCAAGCTATGCCTCCGAAGAAGGCAAGACGTACGAAGGCCCTTCGTCCTGCACCACCACCAGTATAGGTGCAGGAGCAGCCTGAAGATCCTCGCCGATCACCGCCGCCAGATGAAGCGGAGCGTGCTGCTACTGCTGACCCGGTCCCTGAACTGGAACCTGAACCTGAGGCTGAGGAGGTTAAAGAAGACGCACCTGCTAGGAGGAGGGCAGCCGCCAAGGCGAGGAGAGGGATACTGAAAAACCCTTTGTAGTTGTGGTACAAGGAGCCTGTGTTGGGTGGCTTGCTAATGGCTCCCACCGCATGAGGCACATTCCACTTGCCTTCAAACTCCTGGGCAAGGGCTCTCCACTCATCGGGCGTCACAGGAACGGCAAACACATCATCCTGTGGGCTTCCCCGATGGCCTTGCACACTTCTGGCACCATATGTCAGATGGCTGCTTTACTGCACCAGAACGCATAGGAGAGTGATGAGTAATATTGTCCCCTGTCATCCTGTGGCCAGATGTCTCAGAGTCACTGACAGCTTCAGTCCAGGTAGTAGGGCAGAGTGGAACTTTGTGTCTTGTCTCTCGATGGCTGGTGTTACTCTTTCCAGGATCTCGTCAAAGAGTTCTGGAGGCATCCTCAGATAGTTCTGGAAGGCGTTGACATCTTCGGTGCTGAGCTCTCTGGTGAAAAATGTTGAGTAGTGGCCCAGCTGCTGCATTCTGTCTTCGATAACCATTCGCGCACCCACATGGATCTTGGCCTTGGGCAAGTCCAAGCTATTTTGTAGGCATAACGCGTGGGACATCAGAGCGAAAAAGAGGGCTTACTCTTATAAGAAATATTGAAACTCCAATTTGTTTCATATTTTAGATACTTTGTAGCAAGTTTTATCACATACCAAAAAAAAAATTGAAATCCTCCATGCAATAATAATTTATGCGACTTTATGCTAGCATCACGCGTGGGACCAGAGAAAGTTGGTATTTTTTAACTTTGACTTTGAATGTGAATTCCTCTGAATTTATATACAATTTCAAAACATACTTGGTATGGTCTTAATGTGCATCTTGTGCTCTACCAATATATGAAATTTCATCATCTCAAAACTTTGGAATTTCATACAGGGTCGATTTGAAAAAAAATTGCATTGTCACGCGTGGGACATGTCACGCGTGGGACATTTTGCTGCCATGCGTTTTACATAGGCCCATCACCAAATGTGATCTTATTATAGATATTTCAATTATTTGAGCTTGAAAAATACTCATTTTTTGCATAAATGTTCTTTATGACATTTCTTAACAATATTTAAAAACGAAAGTTGCAAAACCTAATTTTTTCCTGATGTATTTCTTTGTTTTAGGAAATTCTTATGTATTTCTTTGTTTTTCAACTTCCATTTTGACATCTTTTTTTTTATGAAATCAATTATTCAGCATTGTCAAACAGTTATTGGCCTAAAACTATTTATTTTCAGTGATTAAAATGAGAAAAAACACTATTTTCCATAGGATTTGTACATAAATCACAAAATCATGCAATTTCGGTAATGACTTCCAGTTCGAAAAAGTCATGTGACTTTGTGAGCGTATACTTGTTCGTCATAAATTTGGTCTTAAAAGTTGCGGAAGACTTTAAAGAAAATACTTGTAAAGTTGCGGGCTAATATCTTTATGCATTGCGAAATTATCGCATATTTGCCAATTGGCCAAAACAAGATTTTTAAAAACCCATTGCTTTACTGTACAAATTGTCCCACGCGTTGCAAAATGTCCCACGCGTGACAAAATCTAATTGTAGAATTATGCTAAAATGGTAAATGTCATTAACTTTTGTTGCTATGTTATTGATGTCCCCCAAGGTAAATTAGAACTTTGTAGAGTTTCAGAAAAATAAACCTCTCAATTAACGAGAAATCAAAACAATAACATGTCAAAATGTAACGCGTGGGACATGCTGATTTTGGAACGCGTCTAATTTGCATATTAAATGAGATAACAAGCTGAAAATCATAATCCAACTTCCTTCATGTAATGACTTCAGGTCAAGCCAATAATAAGTAAAGAATCATTACAAGTATTTTAAATATGATTAGATTTGTCTTTAATTCAGATGTCCCACGCGTGATGCTCATTTAAATAGCATGCAAATATATTTGATTGTTACTTCTTACTGGAGACACGTTTAAAATTTTAGTTTTCTAATTATTAAAATTTAATATCTTAGCTTTAAAAGGACATCAAGTTTCACTTGATTGGGTGAAGATGAAAATTCACCCCCTTGGGATCAAATACCTTGGACTTGCCCCCTTCTCATTGTCCTTCTTCCTGCCTACTGCACTCTGGCCTTCCCTCTCTGCAACTACTGCTGGCCTTCTTCCTGCTGACGCAAAGAGTGGATGAATGCACCCAGCAAACATGCAAACACAAATTCTTCTTCATCTTGGGCATTTATGATGTTGTCTCATCGAAATCCACAATGATTGCTATTGCTTGGGAGGCCTTCTGTATATACTGTGGGTACAAACGTGCTCCAAAGCTGCCTGGCGTCCATGTTTCATCCGTAGAAAGCCTTGACATAACGTGAAAAACGTGTCAGACCCCATCAGAGCGTGACGGGCTGGGAGGGAACATAGTAGCATCCGTGGTATACCCCGGGCTGAACCGTAGTGCGCCTTGGAGCCTCCAGGACTCAGTAGCCCCTTTCCCCCACGGCCCGTTACGGATACCGTGGTAGACCGTGAGAAACTTGGCAAGGCCTAACAAAACTTGAATACAGAGAAAATTAGATGGATCTTCGACTGCGTGCAGTCGAAAATGATGTCTCCGTCATTGCGCAATTTATATATCAAGCCCAAATTAACATACACAGAATTATGTTAACTCAATTTTGATGGTAATCTGTCTATCAGATCTTGACATATCACAATTATGAGCTATATGACCTTGACTTTTGCCCTCATGACCCAACATTTTATTAGTTTATTAGCTCCCCAAAACTAAAATTATAGGTACCAAGTTTGACAGTTATTTGTCAACTGATTCTCCTGTGACCTTGACCTTTGACCTCATGACCCCAAAATCGAATGAATACAAATGCTCCCTAAGATACATTCAGGTACCAAGTTGGATTGAAATCTGACATTCAGTTCTTGAGATTTCCAATTCCAAGCTATTTTTGCATGTATTTTGAGCCGTGTGACCTTTGACCTTTGACCTCATGACCCAAACATCTAATCAGTTCATTGACTTCTCAAGATACATACATGTACCAAGTTTGGGTAGAATCCGTCAATCGGTTCTTGAGATAACACGATCACAAGAACGGGATGTACCTACGTACGGACGGACGGACGGACAACCCGAAAACATAATGCCTCCGGCAACTTCGTAACGGAGGCATAAAAATTGCCATTTTGTTAGCCCCTTTTGTCAATTCTTCTATTGTATTAATAATGTCAAGATGTATTATTTATTTGTAATATAAAAACGTATATATATACATGTATATTTATTGTGAATTGTAAATATTGAACTGATTGTTAAACTGATTGAAATGATTGATAAACAAATTTAATTTTGTTTCATTTCAAAAGAGATCTAGTTACATCGTCAAATTCAACAAAACTCTTGGTTACTAATTGTGGCAAGTTTGTTTCAAATAATCCAGCAATCATAAACAATTCCGTAGTTGAGTTTGTTTAATAAAACAGATAATTCATGTTAAATTTTGTGCGCCAGTGTCAGTGTAAATGCAACACACTCGGTTTTGTCATATAGTGGAGCACTCTAGAACGTGTATTATCTGTATAACATCCATTTTTCATACAATTTTCAAGCATCCCTCAGTGGACATATCGGTGCACAAAAATATACAATTTATCACCCCTTTGTTATTTGTTTGCATTTGTAACCAAAGTTTTTGTTGGTATATGTGCGAAAACTAGTGTATTTTTGTGTTCACTGATTGATGTGTGAAAATTCCATGGTAAATGAATGTCATATGACCGAGAAACAAGCAAAAATACAAAGTGGTATACTAACTCACTTCACTTACTTTGGTCGCAGTTATAATTCTTCTCTAGAGAATATTGAATCCTAAAAACTTCAATCATAAATATCTTTAAAACGACTGAGGAATTTGGAAAACCAAAACCTGCTTCATATTTCTACTGGCAATACGAATACAATATCTTCTAGAGTTCAAGTTAAGTTTTGTGGATTTTGACGATTGTACTAGATCCCGGGGGACTGGGGGGGGGGTTCACAAAGATCCTAAGCTGGGCTTAACTCTAAGTTGGACTTTTTAAAATCTAAGTTGGACTTAACAACTTCTTTGATTTTTTAAAGATTTTTTGTTTAAAGGCATAAAATGTTGATTCGAATCATTAACATTTTTTTATTATCAAGTTTTGAAGTAAAATTTATGAAAAGTCTAAAATACTTGCATTTTTGCCTTTGAATATTCCTAGGCTACAAATGGCTTTCCATAGTTTTCAAGTCCAACTTAAGAGTTAAGTTCAACTTAGGATCTCTGTGAAACACCCTCCTGATCTTGTAATAGTTGCCAATAATACCTGCCAGTCCTTTGCGAGCAAGTCTTCCACAGTCTGTGCTCCACGTATACTCCTCTCCTCCCTCCTCTTGATGTGGCCGTACTGCTGGTAGCTGATGTAAGCAAACCCCACCCCTAGGGGAATCGGCACCCACTTTAGGGAGCGCCAGTAACCAAGTAAACCGACCGAAGAACTACTGCTACTGGAAGACGAATACCAATATCTGCCTGACCCTACATTCGAAGGGAAAGAAATTGATTCACTCTGATTAAAGGGATAGTTGAGTATTGGTCAAACTTAACTTTAGTAACCAAAACCTGCACCATTACGGTACAAAGTAATAGTTATAACTTCACCATGCTCGAAAAGTATATACAATTACAAACGACTAAAGTAAAACCCCTGTTATCATTCAAAAAGAGCTGTTACAACTCAAGAGGGCACTATTTAAAAAAGATCATTGGTTTTAGCCTTTTATGATCATACAAAATTGTGCATTTAATGTTTGTTAAAATAAGGATTCAATAGTGATATCATCAACGACTTTTTAAAAACCTATTCTGATTTTTTTTCAAAGTAGTCTTCAAGCATTTTTTGAAATTTTTCTAAAAAGTCTAAATATCGCCCGGTGATTGCCGGTGAAGAACATTTTGAATAACAATATATATATTTATAGATATTTCAGCCGTTTCTGAACCGATTTTGATCAAATAAAGTTTATTCTGTCATTAAAATTGTATGTTCTTTCGAATTTGACAGTCAGTTTTTCATTATCTCACAAAAAAATATCGGGGGGCACTTCGGGAAATACCAAAACTCAAAATAATTACAATTTTAATTTTAGATCTCTTTCTTCAACATTGAAAAAAAAACATCCTTTGAGGAGCACCAGTAACCACGTAAACCAACCGAAGATCTACTGCTCCAATAATGAAGAAAAAATATTATTTTCTTGTACTATACAAAACTTTTAGGCTGCAACTCCAAATGACGTCATACTCAGCAGGAAATATGGAACAATTTTCATTTAGAAATCAAACAATCTATTCTTTCTTATTTTTTCAGCAATTATTGCCCAAATGACAATTCTTCTAAATTATCAATAAACAGAATTCCGGGGTGGAATTGATTTCCACTTTGGCCCTTTGCCTATGAGAATCTTGTGGGTCCCTTCTTTTTCTTTACATAACAACAAATGATTAGGATACATGTTTAACCTGTTCCCTACTTGATTTTGCAATCACCACTGAGTAAATTATACAGGGCCAACGTATTAACTGTAAAGGGACTGCAAAATCTAGCAGGGTCTTCCCCATTGTTTACCTGCCAGGCGCTGTCTAGAGCAGTGAAAACACCTGATGAGGGAGGGGTGCATGTTGATTGGACTCTTCACTGGAGATGCATGATGGTCCAGTCTAGCTGGCTGCATTCCTTGGTACAGTCTTTAAAAGGAAAATATCAGAAAAATGATATAAATTATACAATCATGATCATGATAAAAAGAAGTGATAATTTGTTATATTATTAAACCAGAACGTCAATGACGTAGCGCTCATCCGGCATCTCGCAACATCAAATATCGCAAATTTCATGCGGTACACTTTTCAACTGGTCAAAAAATTAAAATGTGATGCCCTGGAAGGGACATAAAAATTAATTTAAAAAAAAATAGAGTGAAAAAAATATAGATTTGACGCCCCAGAAGGGACATGGGGAAAAAAATAAATAAATAAATAAATAAATAAATAAATAAAATAATTTAAAAAATAATAAATAAAAATAAATAAATTTAAAAAAAACAAAAAAATAAAAATAAATAAATAAATAATACAAATAAATGAATAAATAAATAAATAAATAAATAAATAAATAAATTAAAAATTACCATAATTAATTCATGGAGAAAAATTTCAAAATTCTGTGTAGAAGTTTAGTGTACCAAAGTTAGCTCTACCAGATAAAGCAAACCAAATCAAAATCGGTCGAGAAATGAAGGAGAAGAAGCATTTTTTGTGATTTTTTGAATAAATTTACATAAATTACCATAATTAATTAATGGAGAAAAATTTCAAAATTCTGTGTAGAAGTTTAGTGTACCAAAGTTAGCTCTACCAGATAAAGCAAACCAAATCAAAATCGGTCGAGAAATGAAGGAGAAGAAGCATTTTTTGTGATTTTTTGAATAAATTTGCATAAATTAGCATATATAATGAATTTCACGATTCTGTGTAGAAGTTTTAAATCCCCCTCCTAGCCCTATCTTATGAAACAATCAGAATCAAAATCGGTTGAAAAATAACGAAGAAGAAGCATTTTGAAAACTGTGGACGGACGGACGGACGGAAGGACGGAAGGACGGAAGGACGGAAGGACGGAAGGACGGACGGACGACGGACGCCACGGCATGGCATAAGCTCATCGGGCCCTTCGGGCCGGATGAGCTAAAAATCACTTGTTTCTGCGGAAATTCTAATCTGCTACATGTAGCTCAGTTGATTATTAGTTCAATGCAATAGTTCAAAGCAATATAAGTACTGACTCCTACTGAGATAAAAAAAAAGACCTTGCCTACATCATCTAGCTATAACAAGTTTTCATCTTCTGTTCCTTTTTTGTTTCCTTCTTTATTTGCGCCATACTTGCCTTTCTTCTTTTTTGTTTGTTTACGTGACAACGGTTGAGTCTGATATTTTACTAGATCGACAAATCAAGCGCTTTCATGGCCTCTTTGACATTATTACTGAAATATTTTACTGTCTGCCTTCTAGCGCTAGACGCTACGATTGTCGCCAATCGTGAGAGCCAAGAACAGCGTGATCTTCAGGTACCAGAGGATTACGGAATGGCAGTTACTGGCAGTCATAAATACATAAAAATATGGGTTTTGCGCTTATTAGTACAGAAATATCAATATATCTCTGGCAACTATGATACATAAACTCACTAATCTAGTTTGCACCAGTACATGACATGTCTTTTTGACGCTAATTTTGTTGTATTTAAAACACTTTTCAGCAACCGTTGCGAAACTTTTTAAATACAACAAAATTAGCGTCAAAAAGTCGGCGGGTCGCCCCGGCCCGCCCAGCCCCCCATCCGGTCGCCACCGTACGCGTTACATACGGGCGACCCGACTGGTCACCGTACCGTACCCACCATTTACACGCTGTGTGCAAAAAGTTTTGCAACGGTTGCTGAAAAGTGAAAAGCTTTTTAAATACAACAAAATTAGCGTCAAAAAGACATGTCATGTTTGATGTAGTGGGGCAAACTAGATCGGTGAGTTTATGTATCACAGTTGCCAGAGATATATTGACATTTCTGTAATAACAAGCGCAAAACCCATATTTTCATGTATTTATGACTGCCAGTAACTGCCATTCCGTAATCCTCTGGTACCAGAAGATCATGCTGTTCTTGGCTCGCACAACGGGCGTCAATCGTAGCGTCTAGTGCTAGAAGGCCGACAGTAAAATATTTCAGTAATAATGTCAAAGAGGCCATGAAAGCGCTAGATTTGTCGATCTAATATTTAACCCGCATCTTGAATGAAATTGCTTTAACTTCTTGCCCCTCGTACTCGTAGATAGGAAATCAACAAGTTTTCTTTCGATCTACATCTTTACAGAGTTAAATTTATGTAAATACAGTACATGCCTCATCAAATATAAATTCATTTACTACACATGTATGTTATGTACGATGAGTTAACTTGATCTGACCTACATTAATGTCATCTATCGTCTGCATGTACACTACAACATACATCATATCATTTACATTCTGAACTCACTATTGAGAATGGTGAATAAAATTGATGCAGTACGATACCCAAGCCAAAAACAGTTATTTAACCCAAAAAATGCTGCATAAAATGGCAATAAATAAAGGACTAAATGCACAAAAAATTTGAATGAATGAACCAAACAGTAACAACTAACATGCACTTTTTGAAAACTTAAGCCCTCCGCACACAGGGCCGACTCGACCCGATCCGACTGGTTTTCAGTCGTTTCAGCTCAGTATACGTTGCCTCAGTACTCCTGTTTTGCCGTCAACAAGACAACACCCAGTCGGAGATCATCTGAGGCCAATTCAACATGTTGAATCGGCTATGACTGAACGAAACCGACTCTAGCCTGACTGAAACCAGTCAAGATTGCGGAGGGCTTTGCTTGCATTTCTTGCAATATTTTTTGTTAACAAATAAGTAATTATTTCATCTTTCGGGGGACACTTCACTATGGCAAATCACTGTACACAGATATAGCAAATCTTGGCAAAAAGCGGCGTACCTTTTGTACAGGGCCTTTTTTTCTGCAAATATTTGAAAGGTGGACGGTATACCAACTTGTTTGTAATGCACTTGTCAATGTAAAGTCCCACCCTACTACCCCCCGGCATGGGTGCGTCATGGTCATTTTTTGGATGACCATACATGGTTTTTGACACACCCCTCAGGCACAGCGAAAAAAATACACGGGGGCGGCGGGCGAATTCGCCCCCGAAATGCCCAAATTCGCCCCCGAAAAAAAAAATTCGCCCCCGAAAAAAAAAAAAAAAAAAAAAAAAAAAGTTTTTTTTTTTTTTTTTTTTTTTTTTTGATTTTCGGGATTTTTCTGTTTGGATTGTGATCAAATGCTTATAAAATGATCACTTACAGCATTATAGCTTATTAGTAGCCCTTGAAATTCGAAAAAGAGCCCGGATAATTGTACCCCCCGAAAGTTGGAAAAGTAGCCCCCGAAAATGGAGCCCCCGAAATAAAAATATTAATTTTTTCGCTGCTCAGGCACTTTTTTGACTGACAAAACACTGAAAATGACCCACACCTCAGGCACAAAAATGACGGACATCCTTGGTGAATTGACTCACACTAGAGTCAAAATTTTGACAGACAAAAGGTGGAAAATGACGCACATATTGACACACATCCGTAAATACGGAAACGATTTGAGAATGACAAAAACACCCACGCTCAACGCATGCAGCGAGCTTTGGCAGGAGCCGAGACATCATGTCACTGCATGCACTGAGCCCTACTGATCGCTAGCGCGCTGGTGTGTGCACGCAGTCCAAGATCGCGGGCTGGGAACATATATCCTGTGAATCTGTAATAAAACGGAGCAACTACCCAGCGCGACGTGCGTGCGAAACTTTGCAATGGCAAATTATGCGTGCAACTTATCACTGTTTTTTCCATAGCCAAATGATGTACCATGACTTACCCCAAGTCATTTTTTTGACTGACATGGGTAGGATTATGACGCACACCTCGGTCACAAATTTGACCGACAAACCTTGTTAAATGAGGCACACCTGGGTCACAAATTTGACTGACCAAACCAGGGAATGACGCACCCATGTCGGGGGGTAGCAGGGTGGGACTTTACATTGACAAGTGCATAATCCTACAAAGAATCAATTAAAACATGTTTCAGGGCTATAACTTGTATGAATGTAAAAATGGACACTTCAAACCGTTTTCCCATAGGCATTTGCCATAGTCATAGAGTGCACTCACTCATGGAATAGAATGGACTATGTCCATCGACAAATCTATTGTTTTCATTGCCTCTTTTCCATTTACTTCACACTGTCTTTTAGTTTACAACATTATTTACGTAAAACTAAAAGACTGATTGAGGCCATGAAAACAATAGATTTGTTGATCTAATTAACAATAAATTACATGTAGTTGGCTGTTGACACAGTCTTTACATTCACAAGTTTTGTACAGTTTATTAACAAAGGCAGCCAAGGACAAGGTAAACATGAAGTTAGCAACCAAAATGCATAAAACTAGGGAGATTGGGATATTCACCATTCGACACTTAAAGGGGAATTCCACCCCAGAAATGTGATGTTTGCTATAAAATGAAGTGAATATGAAGAATCATGATCGAAAATCTGAGCCAAAACGTTATGTAAGGATGAACTTTGCTCTGATTTTTAGTATCGTTCGCAATTGCTATCGATCGTGATGTCACTTGCGAGCTGCAGCCATTTTGACTTCTACATGGAAATTTTACAAAATTAAAATTTTCTTCATAACAAAGCAAATTTATGAGCTTACACATTCCAAAGAGGTTGGCCCATCGATATTCTTCTATGAATTCGTGAAAACAAGCTGAGAAAATTTAATTTTTAGCAACGAAAATGAGAAATAAGTGTATTTTCATGTACTAAAGCCATGGCGAGTTGCTCGTCAATGATGTTGCATATGGCGGCAATTTTGAAACGATCGCTCATTACTACATGATGTTCAAATAGGTATAACTCCCGTGTTTGTTGTCCGATTTTGATCAAATTTTCACCAATTATGATTCTTATTCTGCTTATTCAAATAACGAATAGTTTTATCAGGCCCGGAATACCCCTTTAACTCCGACAGCTCCCGGAGTCGGAGATGCGTGCCACTGCCAAGGGGTGCCATGCCGTCTCTCACACTGTAAAGAATTTTACATTGTAAATTTTGACAATAAATTTTATTGCTAAAATGTCAGAGAAAAACATAATATTTCAGTATATTGATCCCCGGATCTGAAAATAAAACAATTATGTTTGATGGATTGAAATTCGTTCAGATACAGGCGGAATGTCCATAAATAAAGAATTTTGAATACATATCGCGGCCATGGTAAATACAACAGAAATTACAACAGAAATTTTGTTTATTTTGTTTGCGTTCACTGTACTATACTGTATGTGCACCACACGCAGTGCGTAATCTTCAGTCATGAAGTCTGCACTACCAAGGAAGAAGAAGAAGAAGAAGAAGAAAAATATACCTGGAGCAGCTGCAAGTGCCGTGGATTGTACGAATCGTCATCGATCTCCGGCCGGAGCTTCCGGCGTCTGCATGACTAACTTCCCGCACATAGATCCAAAGAGACCTCACAGCTCACGTCGGGCCAAGGAAAACCACCGTAAAAGTTTAAAACATATCTAGCTTACCTTCTGAGAACTCTCGCTTGCATCCTGATGATTTGGGATATTACTCGAAGAAATGACAGCGGCTAGTCGGTTGTTTAAACTAGATGTATAGTAGTGGAATTTCTATCGTAGATGGTTGATCGCACAACGCGTAGTAGCGTGGGCTAAACTATTGCGTAATCACACAGTCATGTAACAGGCCGGTACCATGTGCAATATGTGCAGTGCATTGGCCTGGTACTAATGCATGCATAATAATCGTTGTGTAATTATACGTGTGTGTGTGTGTGGGGGGGGGGGGGGGGGGGGGGGGGGGGGGGGGGGGGGGGGGGGGGTTCACTTTTGTTTTCTCAGTTTACTTTACCACACTTTTTACCATACTTTTTTCCCCGAAATAAAACATCAAAAGACAATTGAGTATAAAAGGTAACATTGCAACTTTACATAAACCTATATAGCCTTATAAATTATAAATCTAATGTATATTTCATCCACTCTTTAGACAACAAACAACTAAAACAGGGGGTCATTTTAATGGTACAAGGAACAAAAGCCTGCTCCTCCCTCGCACCCCCCCCCCCCCCACCTCTTTGAATAAAGATTTAAAATAATTTGTAGTTATGCGTATAGGCTTTGTAATTTCTGTTGTATTTACCATGGCCGCGATATGTATTCAAAATTCTTTATTTATGGACATTCCGCCTGTATCTGAACGAATTTCAATCCATCAAACATAATTGTTTTATTTTCAGATCCGGGGATCAATATACTGAAATATTATGTTTTTCTCTGACATTTTAGCAATAAAATTTATTGTCAAAATTTATCGTCAATTTCAAGTTTATTTAATCAAACATAAACAATATACAAAGGTTACACACTTATTTATGATTCAGGCCCAAGAAGCAAATGCTTATTGACAAAATGTAATAATGTTCAATCGATCCATATATAGGGGAACGGGAAAATGATAGAAATACACACAAACACGCAATGCACACAAACACATATATATATGGTTACACATCAGTCATCAGTCGTATAACCCCATATAACGTCATGTGATAATCAATTTGATATGAAAGTGACGTTATACTTATCATATAATTTTACACAGGTATCTACATATCGATTTAAGACATATTTCTTACACAAACATTTCAAACGAGTTTGTATATTTTCACTAAGTAAAGTCCATTCTTATAGCTTGCATATACGTTGTGCGAACGAGAGGTTGATGTATATTTCGTTGGGTTCTAGTTTGATATGAATGATAAACAAAATTAGGGTGTAACATATTTTCAAATAAAACGTTGGGGCAATATTTTGAAGTTTATACCTACAAAGGAGCGTATATCCATAGTTATGTGTTCTGTCAATGGGAGAACATTCATTTTAATGAATAAGGGCAAGCTTGACATATCAAACTATGATTTCGTTATTATTCACGTTGCCTTTTTTGTATATGCTCAATTTCATCAAATGTGTTTTTAAAGTATTACCCCAAATCATATTACACTATTCTAAAATCTAAATGGGACTGTATTAAACTATGAAACAATAATAACAATTATCATAATAAACTGAATATCTTAATTTCAACAAAATCCCAATGCTCCTTGAAATCTTTGATGATACATTATCAATGTGATCCAATCTAAAAAATCATTTATAAAATGTAATACTCCCAAGAATTTGTCTGTGCTTGGGATTATTCAATTTTATAAATGATTCTTTAGATTGGATTGATATCACATTGATAATGTATCATCACAGATTTCAAGGAGCATTGGGATTTTGTTGAAATTAAGATATTCAGTTTATTATGATAATTGTTATTATTGTTCCATAGTTTTTTTCTAATTTTGTTTGTTCAATAAAATGGAAATTTCCTCAGGAACCCTCTTACATGTATCTTGTGCGAAATATAACATATTTTGTTTTATCATAATTCAAAAATAATGTTTTACTTTTATACCATTCAATTTCCTTATTTCGCTTTTTAAATGTTGAGTCAAATGTATTACATGCATATTCTTATCAATAATTACAGCGGTATCGTCGGCGAACAATGAACATGTTTAACAATTTACTACAATTTACAATATAATTTACAAACCAGAAAAGGAGGGGTCCCAAAACTGAGCCTTGGGGATACGCCAATTTTTACTCCTTGGAGGTATATAATGGACACCATCGTCCACCACATATACTGCTTTCTATAGTGTTGTAACTTCTAAGAATTGAGCAATGGAGGTCGATGGTGTCAAAGGCCTTTGAGAGGTCCATAGAATTAGATCACACAAATCTTGAGGCGCTATCTCTAAAAAATAATTTCAACCCAAATCCGCTTGCAGTAAACTCTCATTAGCGTTGCATGTGCATGCCTTGTTGTTTTCTTCTTAGCATATACTTATATGTTTATCAACGAGACAGCTAATTATGATTATTATGATATTATGATATTACTTGATTGCATCCTTCACAATCCTTTAAAACTTTAAACAAATCTTATCAACCCTATATTAGTCAGTCTGTTCATAATACATGTAGTTAGATCTTGCTCATACTAAACCTGTAACTTTATAATGCCATCTAGGCTATTTCGGACGATACATTTCAATGTTCGTTTGTAATTACGGAGTAGGACCATGCTGAAACTATTTTGTACCAGTCATCTAAAGCATAACTTTACATTTTCAAATTAAAATAGAATTCATCCGTCACCATTCCTCATGATTTTTGCACAAACGGTTTTCTTTTTATGTTGAGTATAAGCGCAATTAATGAATTATAAGCGTAATACTGTGTATAAAACTTAATTTTGAATGACTAATTCCTCTTGAATGAGATGCCCTGAATGTACCATACTCCCCATACTATGCCATAGACATATACTGCTCCCATAATCAATATGGAGCTATTACTAAATATAAAGATCCTAAAGAATATAAACACTCTGACATGAAAGTAGATAATAACCCCAATAACCCTGCCGCGAACCATATAAGAACCCTCCTGTGCTTACATAGTACGTAGCAACGCGGAATACAATGCCCCCTCGCTAGTAAACAACTCCATTGTGTGTGATCACTGAATCATGCATTCACATGTGTTTACTGACTGTATTATGCGGGCTGAGGCGGTGCAATTGACATAATTATCATGTTATTTACGATGACGTTCGAAGAAGCGAGTTATATTTGGCTTTCCCAAATATTTTGAAGCTATCGACAGTTGATTTGTTTTACTTCATGTTCTTCAATCCTTCATAACAGACAACGTGATATACAAGGAGAGCACAATAAAGTGACTATATTATCGTGTTTATAAGGTGAGTAAATGCTAAACGAACGCCCTTTCCGTATGAGGTACCAGTTGAAGCGGTGCAGTCGGCCAGAGGAATGGGAGAGGGGTGCGTCAATGCACCCCATAACAACTTTGCATATTTACAGGTGTTTCCCTTTTTACAGGGATCGATGGGAATGTGAATGTGAATTTGCACTGTTATTTTCAGTTGTTCATGTGCATTGTTATTTTAATTTGTTCATATGCACATGCAGCCATGACAAATTAGTTATATAGTTTTGTTATTTGTCTTAATTGCACTGCACCGCGAGCTGAGATGAGATAAAAACTTTATTTACAAATATATAGTCTGATGACTGACTTACAGACTTTACAATCCAGATCCCTTTTATTTTGATACATTTTAGCCATTCACAATTTTGTCATCATTACAATTTGTATATCAGATTTAATATGCTTTCATTTTGGTTTGGAAATATATCATCTTGTATAGTATATTGTATGTTTTTACGTTTGTTTTGGTCATTTTTCAAAATAAAGGATGCTAGATAAAAGTATGTATATGGATCAACTGTATTTTGATAATTTATATTCAAAGAGAGAATTATGTATGAAAATATAAAAGTTATATATTTTGCTAATGTCCAACTATAATGCATATTTTCTAATTGCATTTCAGGACACTACTAAATTTCATCAAGCACACCCAAATACTAGTATATGATATGGTAGATATTTCAAATCATCATTGACAATTTCAACTCAAATAACGAGAGATATTTAAACAGCATCATGTTGGATCCCAACCTGCCTTGGCTGGCCGCAGGATATCGCAACTTCAAGGAGAAGGAATTCCTAAGACCTCATTCTGCAATGGACGGTGCCAACCACCGATATCTGGAGAATGGGAGCAACAATTCAGAGTTGCGCTCCACGACTCCAGCTCGCCACCAGCATCGGCGAGTCAAGAGCGCGACCCACGTGAGAGTCCACAACGGTATCACTTCCAACGTCAGACACCGACTGTCGGCGAGACCGCGCAGCGCCCGCACCACGGACTCCTTCAGGACCGAGAAGGTGGGATGCTACAATTATTCCCCAGAGGTGACCCGGGCGCTGTCGCTAAGCAGACGTCCGAAGAGCGCATCGGGTGCCTTTCTGAGGAACCACCGGCCCTCGACCGCCCAGAACAAGAGCGTGACGCAGGTGGAGCGGTTGCACCACAGCCAGGAGCGACTGCTGAGACAGTACGAGGCCGATACAGGAGAGGAGGTGCAGCATTCGTGTGCCTTCTGCCCCGTGGAGTGTCGACCGGCCTCTAGCAGCTCACACCGGCCCACATCCTCCACGGGACTGTTGGCTGCCCACCTCCCAACGCACTTTGATCTGAGGACTATCCCCAACAGACCAAGAACCGCTCCTACTACGGTTAGTTGACGTTATAATGCATATCAAGAGGCCTATAGTAAAGATTTAAACGTAATGTAAAGAGCAAAGAAAATGGGATTTCTCAGACCACTTTTTCATTTAATACAGATATATTTCTGGTTAGTTTCTTTATATGTTTGATTAAAAAATAATACTAGAATCCCTTTTTATTTACATAAACTCTCATCACCAAAGATTATTCCCTTTTGACTTAGAACTGATAGACTGTAACTGAATGGAATCTTTCATCCATGACCCTTTATTCTAAAGTTTAACTTCAAAGCCTCATCAGTTTTACGCTTCAAACATTTCAAACAAGTGTGTCGTATAAAGGCTTTCAAATTAAATCACATAATGTATAGGATAATCATAGTAGAGGGAATAAGATAGGAGGTGGGGACATACAGGTAGATCAATAGAAATAAAATACATTATGGAGGTTTTTGCTGATTACTGTGTACATGACTTTGTAGCAATTAACTTTCATCTTTTTTTAATGTGGTATTGTTTGAAGACAAGTGTGTAATACCAGCTAGAATGTTAATTTCAGGAAGGTGTTATTTATCTGGCGACCAATATAATTTGTAGTTGATTGTTCAAAACCAATGTAAAATTGATGCAGACATTAATCACCTCTCTGCCTCCCCTAAACTTTGACCTACTGGTGTCAAGTTTTGTAAACATTTCAAGTAAATTGGATGTAATCTACACTGGTCAGTTAAATACTGGTCAGTACCGCACAAGAGGATGTAATGGAGAATAGAATAGAGTCAATATATCCGCAGTATTTGTTCTTTCACTTCATTGCCCTCAAACAAGTAGCCCTTAAACTGGCATCAATTGATTATTGTATGGAGCTTTAGCCTATTAATATGCCTTAAAATTTAACCCATTAGGGATAGGTCCTGAATATGCTCTAGCTGGAGTCGATGGAAGATACAAATACCAGTTCATCAAATCGTCTTGAAAAGGTTAATCTGAATAGTAGAAACAAAAGAAATCTGTTTAGAATTTGGTAGGGATTTTTAGTTTTTCCTCTGGTGAGGTTCAGATCCTGCTAGGATTAAAAGCTCACAGGTTCTTCTTAATAAAGTCTGCTCTTTAACTACACTACACATTTTATTAAGTGGATATATATCTAGAGAGAATTTTCAGCAATTTTGCCTTTATTACATTTATAAGATATTCATGTTAGGAAGGTTTATGTTGACGCCAAATACTTCAAGAGAGCATGCAGATTTTTCTTGTGTCGTACTGAAGTGAACTCAATCACTTTTTAAAAATCTTGGAACCATTTTTTGGTTACAAGATTGCAGCATGTTCAATAACATCAGAAAGGTAAAATCAAAATCAAATTGGAATTGTACCAACTCATGTAATCAACTCATGTATTCAACTCATGTTCTGTTTAATGCTTCGATCAGGTTTCATGACATAATATAATTAATCGTATCTCAATTGTTTTGCTCTTTTCCTTTACTTTTCAGAGAAGAGAGGCGTCCAGACTTCCGAGGCATAACAATGTAAGTTAATATAATAATTATATAATAATATGAACATTTGTGTACCGCAGCTACTATAAATATATACTCTACTGCGCTTAAAATATATAATATCACATCCAATGATATACATGTATATCTTTTAACAAATTGTTTGCAATTGTTTTCATATTATGTTATATATATATACCAGTACACCAATTTGGGATATTACAAGCTGATGTGTGTTCAAACAAATCTGGGTAGTTTAGTACCATCACATTCTTTTGTATTAATTCGATTTTAAGTAGCATTCAAAGAAATGAACACAAACATGTTGTGCACATTATTATTTATTTTACTATTATATTATTTTGTATTATCAGCAAGTTAATATCATTATTGTAAATTAGTGAAACTATTTTATATTATTGAAAAAAAGTTTTGTTAAATTATGATATATATTTATAACTTATATATATTTGTATTTCTACATTATATAATACTCATATATATATAATACTCATTATATAATACTCATATATACTACTCATTATATAATACTCATATATAATACTCATTATATAATACTCATATACAATACTCATTCTATGATACTCATTATATATAATACTCATATATAATACTCATTATATAATACTCATTATATATAATGTTCATAATACTCATATATAATACTCATTATATAATACCCATATATTAATGTTCCATTCCATCCCAGGTGAGGCGAGGCCAGGTTCCCTACTACAGCAACTTTGTGTCCAAGCTACCCCTCCACCCTCGAGACTGCACCCCCTCTCCCCCTCCACACAGGAGGAGGCAGGCCTTTCAGGAGGAACATTCACCTGTTGCCATGGTTATGCTTGATGATGATGGTGGGGAGGAGGAGGATGAGGAGATAGATGGAGAGCTGTTGGGATCTGAACTCGATATTGAAGAAGGTGAGACAGTTTAACTTATTTTAATTATACAAATGTTCAAATCAAATTATTATTATTTAAATATTTGAATTATTTTCCTCACTATGTTTGAAGTTACTTCATATTTTAAAAAATGCATCACACAATAAAAAAAACATGCATCACTTTGTGTGATCCCTCATACTTGCCCATGTTGATTTTCATATTTTATCCTTTGGGCTTTGTCAGATATACATAGCATCCGACTATCAAGATTATTGAAAAGGGTTTCTTGGAAGTACAGCCTTGTAAGAATCTTTGTGGCTGGATGGTAAAAGCATCGGTCTATCAATCCGGAGGTCTCTTGTGTTTGTGCGTTTAATAATGTTGTTGTAAAATGCTTAGCATCAATGATCAATCATATAGGGTTCCTTCAAAAGAAATAATTATTATATAATTTATGTTCATATATTGTTGTTGTTGTTCAGATATAGCAGAACCTGTCCAGCTAATGCCGAGCCCCCTGCCACCTCAAGTAGATGAGCTACCTAAGCCTGAACCACCAGAAGAAGCCATGGAGGCATGGACTCTTGAAACCATTGCTCCGGTAAATATAATCTCTGAGACTTTGCATTTATCAAAATTTCATCTGTGTCGCATGAATATTTATTGTTATCTTTTCTTGGCAAAACTATGATGGGATTCCTTTGTAAAAACATATAATATTATACATGTAATTATAAAAAAAGTTTATAACAAATGAAAATTGGTATATTATGCATGATAAAAACTTCACACTAATCCAAGGTAGCAAAGCAGTGTATGCATTTTAAAATTAAGCTGAAATATATTATCTGTGTTGCTTTGATGACTTCATTGGAGTTTTTGGCACTTTACCCAGACCAAGTATTTTCAGCACTATAGTCCTGAACAGGTTAATTTTGTGTATGTTCCATCTTGTTGCAGACACCAACTCCCATCGCTTCACGGAGAAACTCAGAACAAGAGCCTCAGATTGAGATGGAGATGCCACCCAGCCCTATTCCTCAACCACCAGAGAAACCAATGACGCCACCACCCAGAAAGTCACCTACACCACCACCAAAGAACCCTACCCCACAGCCGCCCAAGTCCCCGACCCCTCCCCCTGCCCCTCCACAGCTCACCAGCCGCCCCCCTAAGGAGTGCGCCCACAAACCCAAGGCCCCCATCCCGCCCCTCCCCAGGGTCAAGAAGGAGGTCCGGATCCAGGAGCCCCCCAAGGAGCCGCCCAAGGAGAAGGTGATTGTGAAGAAGGAGAAGAAACTGATTGAAGTAGTCAAGAAGGTATGTATACCATCAAGCCAAATGCACACAGAGCCAACTTGACACGATCTGACTTGTTTTCAGTCAGATTGGCTCAGTGTGTGTTGCCTCGCAACTCTGACTTTTCCAGTCGCGAGCCAAGCAGTAGCCAATTCAACATATTGATTCAACTTCTGACTCTAGGATGACTGAAAAACAGTCTGATCGGGTCGAGTCGGCTCTGTGTGCTAGTGGTGCATGTGGGGCAATATAATACATTTGTATACATTTTGGTGGTGTAAAAGTAAAATTTGTTCATCAAAGTTGTTATAATGGATGATGCTGCATTGACATGCAAGAATTTAAAGATTTTCTCATTCTGTCATTATTGTCAGTTTTAAAATTAAAATAAAAAGAGTGCATTGCTTCGATGAACTATTGATGAGTACATGTATATATGTGAACTAATTTGATTGAATGAAAATTTAAATCATATTTCATGTGAATCTCTTTAATCTCATTTGTCACTTTGCAGGTTATTGAGAAGCCTGTAGAGCCCCCTGCCCCCGCCCCAGTGAAGCCTACCCTCAAGAAGACCCCATCCAAGCCAGAACCAGAAGTGGCTACGCCCCCAAAGGTTGAGCCCCCTCCCCTCCCATCCCTAACCCCTGAACCAGTGACCGAGCCTGAGCCAGAGAAAGAGATAATTGAACTGAAGGAGGAAGAACCTGTTGTGGCAGAAACAAGGTAAGAACTGTTATCAGTTTAATCCGTTCAAGACCGATTCATTTTGGATTAACTTCCATTCTCCTTGGCCCCCAGTCCGAGTATTTTGGGGATCAGACTTGAACGGGTGAAGATAAAGGTTCCTGTCTAAGTACATGATAAAGAAAGTTGTCAAATCAAGAAAATTTACTTTTGTAAGTTGAGCATTTGAATTTGGTGTAACATGCATTCTCCATAGACCCAAGCCCAAGTATTTGGGGGACCAATCCTGAACTCTGTATCAGTACATGATAAACCAAAGTTTTCAAATCAATAAACTGGAAATCTTTTGTACTTTTAGTGCGACACTATGATGGCTGAGACAGCTTCATATTTCGAATGATTGTTGACCTACTACATGCATATTTATTCACATAGATTAATCACAAGCAAAGATATAACTTGTGATACTTTTATGAAACGGTGCCATGGATACCATCAGTAATCATCTTATTTGCTTAATCCGTTAACCTAGCCCTCCGAAAGAAGAGCCCCCACCAGCTGAAGAGAAGAAGAAGCTAGGACCTCCCCCAAAGGTCAAGGTCGATGTCTTCAGCATGGACCCTCAGGTATGGATGACCCTTGACCTCTTAGTTCTAACATTAAGTAGATTTCTTCTTTATTAGGTGCAGTTTTCCTTTTCTATGTAAAATATAGTTGTTTTACAAGGACTCTACAGCTTAAATATTAATTTGAAAGATGATAAAAGTAGAGTATTTATTGAAAGAAGTAGTATCATGTGCATGATACTTCAAATTTAGATTTACATGTAGTTTAATGTTCACTTATGGATTCAGGTCATACTACTAATTCTAATTTGTCCTGTTGATTATGATTCTTTTCTCCTAATTGTTTCTGTAATTATATTGCATGTTAGAATAATATGATATAAAACTCTTTTATTTACTTTGCATGTTCCTTTATATGATAGTCTTTTCTAATTTTGGTAAGGTAACTAATTAATGTAAATATGATTTTCTTGTAATGATAACATATATATAGTTCCGTTTTATATTATTATAGCATGATTGCCTGTGTTGATCTAACTTATTCAATATATCTTTCAACATATCTGAACTACATTGTATTCTCTCTATTCTCTTTATTTCCTTGACTTTTCCTGTTCTCTTTGATATGACATTTCTACTCGACCAACAGACTATGAGAGTATGTATACAATCATGAATATCTTTGGTGTTTTTGTTGTTGTTTTGCTGGTTTTAAAAATAAAGCACAGTTGATTTGATTTTGCAAATGTTATTTTATTTTTCCACCATTACATCACTGATGTCCTGTTCATAAATGCACAAGTTATTCCATTTGTATGTTAATTATTTCGTCTGCCACCTAAGTTACCTAACCATGCCCCCATTATCCATGAACTAATCCAACCAGCTTTGAAATGTCAATCCATTAAAATTGTGTCTTTGCATCTATTCATCCATCCATCCATCTATCCTCCCTTCTATCTATCCATCCACCCTATCTTTCTATCCGACCATCCAGCCAGCTAGCCACCCCTCCATCTATCCATCAATCCATCCATGTATCCAGCCATTTATCCCTCCATCCATCCATCCATCTGTTATCCATCCTTCCATCCATCCATCCTTCCATCCATCCATCCTTCCATCCATCCATCCATCCATCCATCCATCCATCCATCCATCCATCCATCCATCCATCCATCCATCCATCCATCCATCCATCCATCCATCCATCCATCCATCCATCCACATATTCATTAATCTAATAATTCCTCATCAGATAGTTGTATATTTATGCTGATATTTATTTATGTGCAGTGCGCTCATTTGGAACTTGAAACTAACCATCAATTTGCATCTTCACATAATTATTATTTGGGGTAATATTTTGCTTGTATAGTATCAAAACTTGGTCCTGGGGATCTTTATTTGGGCATTATGTGTAAGGGTTATGTGTTCAAATTAAACATGATATATGTGCATTTTTGTTTGTGCGTTGTGTTGTAGCTTTAATAGCCCTATAATGGTTGAGTGGTGGGGGGGGGGGGGGGGGGGGGTGGAAACCGCCCTCATGGATATTTTGCTTCATCATTCATCAACTTGCAAAGATATTGTTGTGCTGCTTTATAAGTTTTTTTTTCTTTGAAGTCTTTTGAGGAGGCTAATATTACTTAGCTGATTAGGGTTAATGTCATGCACAATTTGTTAAACTACAGTGTATGTAGTATAATTAGATTGATTGGCTTTGCTTTGTTTTACACCACCACCACCACCACCACCACTGCCGCCACCCTCACCATCCCACCACCAAAACCACTACAGCTATACAGTATATCACATGCACACTCTCCGCCACTGCTGTTTTGCAGATATAGCAGCATATATGCCACTATTACATGTTTGTATAATTTTGTACTACCCATATTGATATTAATATTGTTAATGATATCCAACCAAATTTTATAACAACAATGAGCTGACAAAAAAGAAAGATAATAAACATTGTTTGCAAACATGAATGCCATTTAAAAAATGATAGATTATTAATGACACAATTATCAGTATCAGCATTTAATGATTTTTGTTTACCTATCTTGTCATAAAAAGAACCAATTTACTTATAATTTGAAATGACCTTTGACCCTCTGTACAGGAACTGCTGAACATCCAGATGATGATGAAGCGAAGAGGACAGGGAAGTCTGTCTGATGATGAGGATGAGCCTCCGCACCCATCGCTGGCCAGCCTCGTCGAACCAACGTCCAGAGTAAGTGTACTCCTAGAACCATTTTATCTTGTTATGAATCAAGAAACTGGAAACTTATTATTTACTATATTCATCCATCCATCTTACTATTATAAGGTGACGATTCGTCGGTGAAACGTTGCCTTACAAATAGTAAGTTTCCAGTTTCTTGATTCATAACAAGATATTATTAACTTTGACTGGATGAATGATAATCTAGATCAAATTACTCCTAGTACCATGTTCTGTTTTCTCTGGTCTTATTTGTATGTCTCCTCTGCATGAAACATCTATATATGTATATATCTCCAATGTCTGTGGTGTCTAAATCCATTATTGCGCTCTATATCCTGATCACAGGAAAACTGTTTGATAAGTCGATCACTCATATGTTTGTACACATTGTGAGTGACATTTATTTATGCGATGATCATAGAGCTGTATATATACAACTGTATGACGATGATACGCTCATCGAAAAGACTCGGAGCACAAGTGATTACTGTATACAGGATCCTATGCGCGCACGCACGTATGTCATCACGGAGAGGTGCTTGGCCACTGATAACCAAATTTGAAGCAAATGCACCCTGCATGAAAAGTCGCATAGGATTAGCAAAAGATTGCTCAATACACATTTTGTTTATTTTGTTGAAATAAACAAAGAAATGTTCTCATATTACCTAATCTAACATCAAATAATTACTCTTTTCCCACTATAGATGCTGAAAAATGCCAACTGGTTACGCGGACGCATTGCTCTCTCGCGGAGAGCCGCCAGGTTTGAACTTCCAATGGATGTACGGGACCTTGAAGAGATGACGCCACGGGAATATCTCCTGCAGTACTGCATCATCAGCCAGCGAAGGAGGGCGCTATATAAGAAAGCTTTTGTCAGAGTTGACAAGGACAATGATGGCAAGATTAACAGAAAGGTAAGTTAAATCACTGTTGTTTTTTTCTCCACATTTTACAAACGTAACTGCTAATCAAATTCTTTTCATTTCATATGTTTATTGTCTCATAAATCTGGCAATGGTCTCTCTGATTTGTGGCAATACCTGATTAAGGTAGATAATTTATTTCATTGTTATTTTTTATGTTCATATATATTTCACTAGTAAATCACTGTTCAATTTGTATCTTTACGTTGTACTTTGAATGAAATGCCGAATAAACAATGATAATAATATTATTATTATTTTGTATTACTTTTATTATAATAATTGCTATTAACATTTTGCATCTCTCACAGGAGCTAGAGAAAGGCGTCCTGGATGCCTTGGTGGATACCATCCAACCAGACAAGGTCGCCATGGTCCTGGGATATCTAGAAGAAGAGGAAACTCTAATCTTCCCCTCACGATTCTTTGCCACCTTCTGTGCCCTCCTCGAACGTCTATTCTACAAAGATTTCATGTAAGTGACAATCAAACTTTTCAGAATGGCTTTAGAAAAATTATTTGCTGTATGATAATTACAGTTGTAATTGATTTACTGATGCACATCAATTTTTGTTGCAAGCAACAGAATATACTCCAAACAATCAAATTTCAATTTCAATTTCATTTAATTCCACTAATGAAAAACAACGCTAATAACACTACTAATAACACAATTTCAGCAGAATTTCTGCCACGATGTATACATATATGCATACATGAGATAGTGTTATGATTGTTGTCATTGGCCAAGATCAACAATTCGCAGTGCACTGCATTTTGTAATTAGATCATTGTAATATGCTGACATATGGGGGAATTGAACAATAAATAGGTTTGTAAAAGATGTTTAATGAATTCTGTTCATGCAAAGATTTGAGAAATAAAGCATATATATATATTTTATTTATTCTGTTCTAATTTGAATAAACAGGAAAGATGATATTGGCGAGAAGAAGGAGGAAAAGGAAAAGGAACTCTTGGAGGAAGCTGATTTCTGTGGTCTGGACTGGAAGCTGAAAGGACAGTATGTGAACCCAGCTCTAAAGAAACTCCTCTACATGATATGAACATGATATGATCAAAGATGGCCCAGATTAGGATCACCAGTTGAAGCCCAAAGGTCGCCTCCCCCCATTGGTGGGCCCGTGGTGGCAACTTCTTTCCATAATTCCAAATCTCGAAGAGGCTGATATCTGTGGTCTGGACTGGAAGCTAAAAGGACAGTATGTGAACCCAGATATCTGTGGTCTAGACTGGAAGCTGAAAGGACAGTACGTTAACCCAGCTCTCAAGAAACTCCTCTACATGATATGAACTCTAGATCTTGGACCAAAAAGCAGAGATTATTATCAAAGATGGCCCAACTTATGGTGACCAGTTGGAGTCCTCCAAGCGCCCCCATCTGTATACCAGGGGTGCAAATCCATCTCATAGTTCAAACCCTAGAAGAGACTTGATATGTGGTCTGAACTGGAAGCTGAAAAGGCAGTATATAAACCCATGAAGCTCTAAATGATATGAACTCTTGGACCAATTATCACAAAAGATGAGCCCAAATTGTGGTGACCAGTTGCCGCTTCTCAATCTTCCATCATCGGCATGCCAGTAGTGGCAAATCTTTTTCTGAATTCAACTCTTGAAGAGGATGTTATCTGTGGTCTGTACTGGAAGCTCAAGGGGTTGTATGTTAATCCAGCGCTAAAGAAACTCCTATACATGATATGAAAGCTAGAAACAACTCATCACTGTTAATATTTTGCCTCAAGGAACCGGGAGCTTTCAGTCTGTCTATTCAATCATGATTTTAACAAAACATCACATGCATAATTTTGTATGAAAATTGGTTGAAACAAATGCTTTTTTAGAGAGTGCCCTTTTACGTTTTAATGGCTCTTTTTGAATGATTTTATGCCTCCGCAACGAAGTAGCCGGAGGCATTATGTTTTCGGGTTGTCCATCCGTACGTCCCGTTCTCGTGATCGCGTTATCTCAAGAACCGATTGACGGATTCTTACCAAACTTGGTACGTGTATCCTGGGGTGACAATGAACTGATTAGATTTTGGGGTAATGAGGTCATGAGGTCAAAGGTCACAGGGCTCATTATATGCAAACATATCTCGTTATTGCGTTATTTCAAGAACCGATTGACAGATTCTCACCAAACTTAGTCCAAGTATGTATCTTGGGGCGCCGATGAACTGATTAGATTTTGGGGGCATGAGGTCAAAGGTCACAGGGCACAATATATATGCTAAATTAGCTTGTAATTGAAAAATCTCAAGAACTGAATGTCATTTCTATTAAACTTGGTACCTTAAGGCTTAATGTATCCCAGTAAGCCATTGTAGCCTTTAGATTTTGGTGTAATGAGGTCAAAGGTCAAGGTCACATGACTCATTAAGCCAAATTAGCTTATAATTGCAATATCTCAAAAACCAGTTGACAAATAACCATCAAACTTGGTACCTACATTGTATTTGTAATTTTTACCATTGAAATTGAGTTGAAGCATTTATTCAGTGCATGTTATTTTGGGCTTGATAGAAATCACGCAATGGCGGAGGCATCATTTTCGACTGCGCGTCTAGTTACTTAGTTGTTTGTAATTTTGTATACCTGTCGAGCATGGTGAAGTTATAACTACTAGTTTGAAATGATTGTGAAGGTTTTGGTTGCTAAAGTTCAGCAATAACAAAACTGTTCTACCCCTTTGATAGTGTGTGCTTTACTTGAATATTATTAGTATATTAAAAACTGCTGGTCAGTTTAACTCATGTGCCTTATCAAAATGTGCCTTTTTATTTATATTATTTAAGCCATTAATTTGTATACTTTCTATGGGTTTTTATATCAAAGGTAAATCATTATTTGTATGCTATTTTTAGCTTCATTTTGTGTGCTATTTACAAAAGCATGGGGTGTATTCTGAAAACGATTTTTAGCTAAAATTTATTGTATCTACGTCATATCTACGTCACTAAAATATTACACTGTACTTGAGGAATAGCGATTTGCTAAAATATATTTTAGTGACTTAGATATGACGTAGATAAAATAAATTTTAACTTCAGAATACACCTCCAGCATTTTTCTTTGATAGAAATAACAACTAGATTAGTGTTTATCTTATTCAAATGAACTCTCATACATGTCTATACAAACATGTGATTTGTAAAAAGGATAATAAATGTATTTGGACCAGCTCCATAAAAGGCAAGCAATTTTCTGTGTGTGTCATATTCTGATGATGTAACATCATTTTGGATTTGTGTTTGTGCGAATGAAAATGCACGATCACCAGGCACGCCGGAAGCAGTTTTGGATTGGGGGGGGGGGGGGGGCAAAACCCCAAGGGGGCTCACAATTTGTGTGTGTAGGGGCTCATGCCCAACCACACTCACAGAATTGCCAACTTTGAGCCAGAGGTGAGAGTGAGACATTGCGAGGATAAAGCGACCAAGCCCGAGGGAGCGAAGTGACTGAGCGGAGTCCCCCCCTCCCACGGTAGGGAGCTTTTGCATTTTTTGACTTGAAATTGTGCAATCTGGTGCATAAAAACATGATCCAACCACATGCTTACAACCAAAAATGAGTCCCGAGGGAGCGAAGCGACCAAGGGCTGGGGCAGAGCCAGAGGGGGAGGGTTTGGGAGGGGGTATCCCCCTCCCACGGGGAAGATTTTGCATTTATATACTTGAAATGGTGCATTCTGGTGCATACAAACAAACCATATGCCACATTATGTATGATCCAACAACATAGCTTACAGCCAAAAATGAGTCCCGAGGGAGCGAAGCGACCGAGGGCTGGGTCAGAGCCGGAGGGGGAGGGTTTGGGAGGGGGTATCCCCCTCCCACGGGGAAGATTTTGCATTTATATACTTTAAATGGTTCAATTTGGTGCATAAAAACATCAACCATATGCCACATTATGTATGATCCAACAACATAGCTTACAGCCAAAAATGAGTCCCGAGGGAGCGAAGCGACCGAGGGCTGGGGCAGAGTCAGAGGGGGTGGGTTTGGGAGGGGGTATCCCCCTCCCACGGGGAAGATTTTGCATTCATATACTTGAAATGGTGCAATTTGGTACACGTCACACAAACAGCCAGAGCAATAACAGCCTACACAGGAACTACGTGGACCGGTACAGAGAAATCCACCCTAGACGTACCATACGCAAGTTACACAACAAACTGAGCGAAAACGTTAAATGGATGTATAACTTAGTTTCTAAACGTTAGAATTAACAAGTATTGGCTGATACATTTAATTTTTTTCTTTTCCTTATTCTTTCTTTCTTTCTTTTCTTTTTCTTCTTTTTTTTTGAGGGGGGGGGGCAAAAACGCATTTTGCCACCCCACTTTTTGGATTGGGGGGGGGGGGCAGCCGCCCCCCCTGCCCCCCCTCTTCCGTCGCCTATGACCATCACGATACTCATGCACACAAACACTCAACATTCAACATCAAAACATGTAAATATATACAATCACATATATACCTTTTTTGTGGTTGAGTCCGTTTGTCTTTGCTGAAAAGTGTATGATGCGTGTTTGTGTGTCCCCTTGTAAAAAAGAAGTACTGTGGAACGACCGCAAAAGTACTGCGAGTACTGCGGAACGACCACAAAAGTAGTGCAAGTACTGCGGAACGACCGCAAAAGTACTGCGAGGACTGCAAAACGACCGCAAAAGTACTGCGAGTACTGCGGAATGACTGCAAAAGTACTGCGAATACTGCGGAACAACTGCAAAAGTACTGCAAGTATTGCGGAACAACCGCAAAAGTACTGCGAGTACTGCGGAACAACAGCAAAAGTACTGCTAGTACTGCGGAACGACCGCAAAAGTACTGCGAGTACTGCAGAACAACCGCAAATGTACTGCGAGTACTGTAGAACGACCCCAAAATACTGCGAGTACTGCAGAACAACTGCAAAAGTACTACAAAGCGACCGCAAAAGTACTGCGAGTACTGCGGAACAACCACAAAAGTACTGCGAGTACTGCGGAACGACCACAAAAGTACTGCAAGTACTGCAGAACGACCGCAAAAAGTACTGCGAGTACTGCAAAACGACCGCAAAAGTACTGCGAGTACTGCGGAATGACCGCAAAAGTACTACGAGTACTGCGGAACAACAGCAAAAGTACTGCGGAACAACCGCAAAAGTACTGCAAGTACTGCGGAACAACCGCAAAAGTACTGCGGTACTACTGCAATAAATGTACTGCAGTAGTACTGCAGTACTTTTTTTTACATGGGTCAGGCGTGATTTTTTGTTTTGTTAAAGAATGTATGTGTGTGGGTATGTATGTGTGTGTATGTGCAGCTTGCATATATATGTGTGTGTGTGTGTGTGTGTGTGTGTGTGTGTGTGTGTGCGTTTGTTTGTGAGTGAATGTACCTGCATGCATTATTGTGTCAAGTGGGGAAAGACATACAAATTGTATATGGCCTATAGATATATTCACTTTTGCCAGGGGAGGGGAACGGGAGGGGGGGGGGGGGGGGGGAGCGTGAACCCAAATTAATATGGTGTTGTCTTTATATTTCTTCTGAGGCAGTTAGGGACTGCCAAACATTCCTATTTGCGGGGAGGGGTATTTGCCCCTGTTAAATGAGTTTGTTCAGATGGGTCAATGATATGCTTTGATCAGAACTGAACATTACAGTAGTTATATAATATAATATATGAGTGTTTCTTCTTATGACAATTTTCAAAGTCTAGACAATATTTGAGCTAGATAAGGGCCAAATAGATTATTAATGTCATACTTGTTTCTTTATTTAAAAAAAAAAACTCTATGATGCATATTTGTAACAGAAGCAAATATATGTGTAAAGAAGTGACACTTATATTCATAAAAAAAGAATTATATAATAAAACCTAATGGGATAATTAGTATACAGTAGGGTAGTACAATGCCAGTATCATAGGCAGATAGGATTTTGTAGAAAACTTATGCATCATGCGATCCTTAGTACATGTTCAAAGATTTATATGTATTTAGTGGTATGAAATTAGGCCCCTGTTGTTGCAAGTTTCGTATACAGTATGGGAAAGGCCCGACGGGGGCCCCTTCCCGCTGACTAGTTACTGTTAAATTGTCTCAATTATAATGTACTAGACCCATAAATTATATTTCCCAAAAAAAGTTATGGTTCGTGAATACCATTTCTTAACTTGAAATAATGAAATGATATTTTTGTCTGGGATTTTTTTGGTTGGATTGGGGGGGGGGGGGGGGGGGGCGGGGGGCGGGGGGGGATGAGGGCAGTGTTATCACTTCATATTCAAAGATATAGGAAAATTTGTTCTGGAGCTGAAAAATGTCCCTATTAGCGACATTTCTCGTATACATATTCAGCAAAGTTAACACAAAACAGGTACAATTCAGCATTAACAAATGACCCTATTGTGTGCATTTCGAGAAAATATTACCCAAAATATAAAAAGATAAAAACAATTTGTGGCCCTCTATCTATTTTACATAATCAAGTTTCGTAAACATTTTAATGAAATATGTACTTGTTTTCTTTTTTCTGCTAACATATTCATGACATAATATGTATATTATATACATACAAATTGTATATATTATATACAATTTGTATTTCCGCGATTTTTTCTGTTACGCAAAGACATCTGCAAATTGACCCCCCTTTTTTGGGGGGGGGAGGGGGGGTGGGGTTGTATTAACATGCTTCAACGGGGAAATATATTTTGTTACATTAAATCAAGTACAATCCATGATTAAATGTAAACAAAAAACTCCTTAAATACATGTTATACTTGTTGTTTATATAATATGTCGTACCTTATGTAGGAAATCAAATACCGAATGGGGAAAAAAGACTGACTCAATAAAAATTGCCGGAAAATTACTCAGAATCGAAGGGCGTCAACCCAATCATGTATCGCATGAATGTTTTCATTGAAATATCGGTCAATCGGTATCGATACCTTTCCGATTCAAAATTGTTTACGAATGCTAGGCGACTCGACGTGATGAAGAAGTGAAAAGAAATTGCTCCGAAATTACGAATTTGTAAGTTTATTAATATTTTTGAATCAATGCATGTTTCATTTGATATGTCAAGATATGGAAATGTTGATCGCTTTGATTATGGCATTTACCAAGAATGAATAATAAGCAGTTCGAATGACGTGATGTATTCGTGGTGGGTTCCGCAATTTCTTCCCAGTCCCGTGTGTTGTATTTTGTGTGGCATGTTATGACGGTCAATCGTGTGTATTCAGATATGAATTTTTCTTTGGCGTCGTCATGCGGTGTAAAAGGGAATTCCACCTCAGAAATGTGTTGTCTGTTTGTAGCGAATATGATAAGGAGAATGAGAGGAATCATGAACGAAAATCTGAGCAAAAAGTGTTGAGCACAGAAAAGTTATAAATTGAATAAAGAATTATGACGAGTTTGAAATTGAACTTGTCTTTGTCTTTTTAATTTTATTATATTATTTTTTAAAATTAATGTTTTACTTTTATTTTGTGTTACTTTGTTAAAACTAAAAGTTAACGATTATAAATATTAATCATGCAAGATTGAGAATTGTGGTAATCGCTTCGAATTATTGCATGTTGGTGGTGGCATTATTTGACCTGTCTAGTCTCTGCCTAGCCCTAGTACTATCACTACTATCTGTATTCGTTCATATTTTTGTAAAAACTAGCAAAATAAAAGCAATTTATCAAATGAGAAATAAGTCAATTTTCATGTATGGTAATTGGTAGGCCGTACTACACATCAGCACTGTTTTTAATATCGGCACACCGGCCGCGTAATATTTGTTTTTGCGCGTGTTGTGAAAAATTGCGCATGTCATGATGCGCGCTACCCTTAGAAACTGAACTGGTCGAAATTTTGAAGAGAAATAATGCGTAGATCGTCCGTTTCGAGTAAATTTGTGAAATGATGCCAACAAAATGAAAATCGCACACAAAATTTTGAGTTGCGTGCATTGTCAACGAGAGTTGAGGGGGTGCCGGTATAAAAAACACTTCAAACTTGTGAAGCCAAAAAACGATGTGCGCGTTCGAAGGCACTATCTCAAAATATAATTAATACATCGCAAATCTGATCATCGCATCGGAATCTGCACTATTTTCTCAATGTGTGAATACAATTTCAAGAAATTTGTACGATTTTTAAGTCTAAAATTGTCGGAAATGTTTTAGGGTGCCGATGTGGGGGTCTCTCAATCATACAAAATGTATTGTTGGCAGGTAGCTTGTGAATGATGTTACCTTCATTCATCATTTATCGCTCATTTCTGCATGATGATCAAATACACATAGGCTAGCATTTTTTGTCTGTTTTAGTGTTGTCCGATTCTGATAAAATTGTCACGAATTGTTCTCATTCCTCTTCTTATTCTGTTAAGTCAATACTTCAATCAAATCTTACTTGGAATTCCCCTTTAATCTCTTGTAATCTCTTGTGATCTGCAACTTAGGGAGCTTAGATCTGTAACTTTGCCTTTGTATCTGTACATTTCTCTTCCAAAGCACATGATAATTCATGAGAAGTTGTTAATGTTTTCATAAGTATTTTTTTCTTGAAGTTGATGGAAATAAATGTGTAAATTGTTGAAATAAAAAACATGTCTTTGCTAAAATTTGCTGGGATTACTTGATCACGTGTATTGCAAATATATTTTGTATGGTCAGATCATCAAATCTGTCTTTCATGATCAAGTAGGACTATGTAGGAGAAAATTGAAAAAACAAATTTCAATCAGTCTCAAAACTGAACTTGGGGGTGTATATAAAGAGTTGCAATTAATCACATAGTTGTGTTTAATAGCAAGTCAGAAAATGCGCCTAAATGCGCATTTCTGATAGGCTCAAGTGCGCATGTTTTCTAACTTGTGGTCAATCACACACTTTATACAACACCCCCAGAAAAGGTTCGAGTTTCCTCTAATATCTTCAATACATATTGAGACTGAAGCTCTGAATCTCTATTCCTTTCAGATTTTGTTAAAAGTATCCCTGGTGATCAAGCAACTGATCCCCTAAGTAAGTCCAGTTAGCTCTCAAACCGTAACATCATGATCACAGACTACATTTACAATGCAATGAAATAGAATGTTGTTTTCTTTGTCTGCATTTTTGTACCCTTCCAGGTTCCAGGATCACATTACTATGGAAGCACCTTTTCTACTGACAGTGAGCTAAACATGCTGAATACTTTTCTTGTGTCATGCTGAATAAGTAAAGACTAACCATCATGTTTGGTTGGAAGAAAAAGAAGAAAGAGAAAGAGAGCACCAAACCTCCAGCTCAATCCTCTGGATTTTCATCATCCCTGAACAACCTGCTGAAGGGCTCCCCGAAGGGGAAGAAAGGCAGCAAGTATGGAAAGACAGACATCTTGGGCGGTAGCCAGACGTCTGGGAGCAATTCGCCTCACTCCGTCGCGGGACGGTCGTCGGTCATCTCAAACGGATCGGCCTCGCCATCCCCCAGCAGCAACTCCAATCAGATCACCTCCCAGTTTGTGCATTCGCTCCCGCCACCGGAGTACTCGCAGCATGTGCCCCCAGATCACCGCCTCCCTGTACCCAAAGCAACTCCCACTCCTGACGAGCGCTCGCTGAATGCCACCTACACCCCTCCACCTGGATACGGCCTCCTGAAGCATGTGGATCGTCCACCGTCCACTGCATCCAATCTGTCCAGGGTGGCTGCTGTGGACCAGGATGGGGTGGATGTTGCCTTCGATGGACCAGAGTCACCAGACTCTAGTAGAGTGTCCCAGGGTGCAAATGGGAGCACCTACGAGAGGAAGCCCCTGCAGGAATGGACGGAGGATGAAGTCCTGCAGTGGCTCAACGATAGCAACATGGACTACTTTGCAGACCTCTTTTTAGGTACATTCTTTTTGTTTATATATTATATAACTTTGTACATCTAAGCACTAGATCAAGCTGATATATTGCTCAGCACCAATATGAAGAAGGCTGTGTATTAACCCTAGATGTAGATTTCACAATTTAGTAGGGCATCTAGGGAGCTTACAATTCTTGGAAGTTACCTAAAGCATAATATATATATTTTTTTCAACCACTGCTATTTATTTAATGGACATGATTCATAGTATGGAATGAAGGATACACGCATGCATGATATGTATTTGTTTATTTAAAGCATTTGAATAAAAACTATTTGTATTATTTGAATAAATAACCCTATACTGCCATATTGAAATTCTTCCCTTGCAGGTTGTGACATCGATGGGGACTATCTTTCCCAGGTTACAGAAGATGATCTTGGTAAGTGGATGAAAATAATTCTTGTTTTTCCTCTTTGAAAATTGTACAAAATTTTGTATTCTTAATTTTACATTTTTCCACCTCCTCTGTAAAATTTCAAATGTTATAATCATGACTTTACATGTTATTGATATTTGGTAATTTGACAGATGTTTACTAAGAAGTACATAAGGATGGTCTTTACCTGTCCTTAGCACATTCATGATTACTTATCTTTTTATTGTTTATTTATTAGTATCATAATTATTTACTTCTTTGTCTTTTTTAAATCAGTGTAACCACCTTCAGTAATCTGGCACTGTTTTCTAGGGGGGCCCTGTTTACTAGTTTAACTACAGTACAATTATATAGAACACTCAATAGTATAAAGACTAAACACAATAATTATAATTTTTGTTAACATTCTGTTTTGTTTGTTGCTTGCAGTTGATTTGGAGGTAGAAGAGGCTAATCTCAGGAAACAACTGTTGCATGAGATTGCCAAACTGAAGGCCGGCCAGACTACAAAAACTGTACAAGAAACTGCTACTAATGAACAGGTAAATGACTACACCATTATTTTCTCATTATTGTCCTTGTTAGAATCTCTTTCATATGCTCATGTTATCATGTGCTGTGTGGACTACCTGATTATCTTTGTCATCTCTCTTAAACTGACTTGAAAATTGAAATACGCAATTTACATTGTGGTTAAAGGGTGATAACATGTAAATAATCACAGAGTATATTAGAGACATCAGCCAGGAGCTATACATTGATTTTATACTTGTAAACAGTCTGAGAGAGATATGATGCCAAATGCCCTGGCAGCACAACTATAGACTTATGAAACAGTTACATCTAACCGTCGACTTGAAGAACATTGTCACCATTTTAACCATCGGTACCATTTCAAGATAATGAGAAGCTAGCCTTTTCACCCTAATCCTTGTCATTTCCATTCTTCATTATAAGAAGGATAAACACAGCAGTAAGGACAATTCAGAGTTGGTCTATTTTGGGGACACTTCTGTGCCCCATTTCATTAAACTTTTGCAATTGTTCTAATTTTGTAACTACCATGGCAACATCTGCAATGCTCGATGCTGATTGGCTGTGGACCTACTAGTTACAATAATTGGAGTTTTATGAAATGGGGCACAGATGAGGATCTCTTCCCAGATTCACCAAAGTTCCCCACCTTCCTCTCGATACCAAAGGCCCTTCCACCACAGCCATAGAGTTATAAACATCACCACCATCTAAACCATAATAATCCATTTTCAGATAATGCGTGCAAACTATCTTCCTGAATATTTTCCTGGTCATTTCTTTTCTTCATTATACTAGGACGACGAACAGAGTAGTTTGGATAATTCAGACTCGGTCCACTTTGGCGACACTTCTGATGAGGACCTCTTTCCAGACTTGCCAAAGTCCCCAGCACTCTCCATGATGCCAAAGGCAAAGGCACAACAACCAAAGGCTCCAACATCAACAATATCAACAACTTCATCATCATCAAAACCAGCTACCCCATCCAAACGAGCCGCACGATCCATACCAGTGTCTGCTACAGAAGACAAGCAGTCTCCCAGTAGAAAAGGAAATGAGACAAATGCTATTTCTGGTAATTATGGGGAGATGCAAATTCATAGTTAGTTTCCGGAATATGGTTAACAATTTTATTGGAATGGCTAATAATACTCTAAATTTGTAGGAAAACTGGTTCACTTTTTTTTTATAAAGATCTGAAATTATTATATTTCATGCATGCCAATTTATCTCCAGCTCTCTATTTCTTTCTTTGTCTTCCATTGAATGTTGATATTAATATTTGTTACAGTTGTTCACTCAAATGCATTACTATTGACCACAACAGAGGCTGCTTTGAAGCAAGCATTATCTGGTGGAAACCTCCCCTTCAACAAGAAGAAAGTCACTGAATGGAACGAGAGGGACATCATTCATTGGCTGGATTCCATCAACTTGGGACACCTGGCACAGGAGTTCATTGGTAAGTCATTTTAAATAATGTCAAGCGTGGGGATGCTACACTGCAGATCACCTTTTTGAACTAGACTAGTTTGTCTATACTGCATGATGATAATTATAATATCAAGCATTTATAAAGCACCATCTATCTAGGTACTGTATACGCCAATATTTTCGCGTACAGATATTTTCGCGAATGAGGGGGTCTCAGACATTTTCGCGAGTTGTTAATTTCGCGATCTGCCGGCCCTGTGAGAAAATAGCATCGCACAGAAATTAGAATATGACAAAAATGATGTGTACTTTGCACGAGAAAATCCTTTTAATAAATGAACAAATGTGTATTCTATCATAACGGCGACATAACATAATGTAATTTCTACGGAAATATTGTTAAAATGTACACAAATTTTACCTCAGTTTCGGTCAAAATATGATTTATAAGCTTTATAGTAACTAGAAGCATTGTCCCGTGAATGGTGATTCTCGTACTAATAAATAATAATGAGTTTCGCATATAGAGCTGAATACTGTACAAGTCTATGGTTACGCATTGTCTGTATTGCGCTCTGTATCTGTAGCTACTGCCATAGACCATGCAGGGCGGCATGCCGCTGACGGGAACATGCAAACATATGGGAGATTGATTCAAGCACGAAAGTCAATGAGTATTGATATTAGAGCGCACGGAGAAAGCGCGCGATGAATACGTGCGCGTGTTTATGCACCGATATATAGTCTCAATGGATGTTACATTCATAGCATATTTGTGAATACAAATGGACAAGACAGGCGCGAGTATGCCGCCATCTTGAGTTTATGTTGATTCCTTTTATTTTTAAATCGGTGGATACTAGTGATCACATGGTGTGATGCACCGATCTATAGTATCAATGGATTGGTAAAAAATATACGGACAAGGTACGCGCTAGTAGTACTACCAGCAGGAGTTTACAAAGTAAATTTGGCGCCATGTTGAGTTTATGCCACATCCTTCTTTTTATATCGGTTGATAAGTACATGCATGTGATATTAGTGTTGAACTACAGTACTGTCTCCGTGACTGGGGGGTATAGCGCAAAATACAGCGTTCGGTAATAATTGCGTTCTTATTTCATCGTGGCAAAAGTTGACATGAGTTCATGCCAATATATTCGCGTGTTGTTAATTTCGCGCTTTGGTAGTGATTCGCGAAATTCGCGAAAATAAAACCCTCGCGAAATTAACAGCTTATACAGTAACCTATTCCGAGGCACATAATTATAATTATTACCCATGGTCATCAGGATTTCTTCATGTTTGTTGTAGTAGTATGCCTACATTTTAAACCCACACAATGATATTGCATACTTTCCCAACTCCCCGGGGAGCATACTAGCCGTGCTGCCACTTATGATGGCGCAAAGGCTAATTAACACCTGACCATGGTACCCATTTATAGTCCTGGGTAAAGAGCAGCAATTGTGGATTAATTGTATTGCTGAAGGACAAACGTAGTGGGCATACACAGGGTTCGAACTTGGGATCTCACAATTGGAAAGCGCGCGCTCTACCAATCTTGCCACACCACATCCACGTATAACACCAAGCCAGTGTGTATTAGACGCTGTGTGCAGGGCATTCGCAAGATAGCACGACACATCTGATTTAGGAATCTGAACTACTTTTAAATTACAATTCAATCAATTTGAATTATATTAATTGTTAGGAAATTATGTCTTTTTTAAGTGGGTAATATTGGAATTCATTTATCACCACACTATGTGCTCATTTATCAATTTAATCAACAAGGGACCAACAGTTCATACATGTTGTGTGTCAGTATTTGACAATTTGTTCATATTTTCATGTTTGACAGATCACAGCATCAGTGGTAAAGAGCTTGCAGAGATAGATATGACACTACTTGGTAAGTTGTTACATGTAAAAACATCTGAAAGAAATTTGAATAATTTTTTATTGGACTTTAATTTATTAGATAGTTTGTTAGATTTTTAAATGATTTTCATAACCTTTTCTAACATGATGTTTGATAGTTATCAGTGTAATATTTGTAAACATACTGTTCATTTTCCTTCCTCATCAGATCCTTATTAATTAAAAGAAAAAAGTTGATTAAATATATGTTGACATTTATTATTTTTGTAATCTTTAGTGCTCACATAATTGACTCACATCATACTTATTTGTTTGTAATTGTTTTAAATCCATTTTAAACAAATGTATTTCATCCACCCAATATACATGTATGTTCATGATAATGATATGTTTATTGTCATGTGTATTTTTTTTTAGAATGCCCATTTTAAGTCATTAACTATTTAAACCATTTTATACACCAACATATAGTTCAATTTGTTCGCAATAGTGATATCTATTTTCTTCTGTATTTTGCTTTGAATGACAGATGAGATGGAGATTGAATCATCCCTGGAGCGAGAGAAGATCCTCTCCACCCTGTACGAGCTGACTAACCCCTCCTCCGCCGTTGCCAACAACGACGTGATGAGTGTCATCAACCATGCCAGCGGCTACGACAAAGAGAAGTACATGGCAGCGGTCAGTGTTCTGCAGTCACATGACCCAGATGACGTCCAGCTCCTACCCCCAGAGGACACGGACAACTTGGTGACCGGTCAAGATACGAATGAGAGTGGGGAAGAAGAGGAGAGTGAGGATAGCACGGAGGAGGAAAGTGCAAAGGAAGGACAGATGATTGTGAGAAGGATCGACATGCAGGAGAAGAAGAGGATTGTGGGAAAGATGGTGGTGGAGGATGACAGCGATGACAAATCGGAAGATGACTGGGAGGATGATGAAGAGGAAGAGGAGGATGAGGAGGAGGATGATCATGACTTTGAGGAGCAGATGAATGTTGTGAAGAAACTGGAAGTGGAAAGAAGAACGGAATCGGATCAAGAAAAGTTGATGGAGATCAAGGTTGGACATACGAAGATGGACATCAAAGAAGTTACGGAGGACAGTGACTGTGACTTTGGTGATAGTGAAGATGAAGAAGGAGACAACAAAGAGGTTGCTAAGGACAAGAAGGAGGAGAATGAAGAGGAGGAAGATGCAGTAGAATTCTTTGTTAATAAGAAGGACGGGGGTGATGTGCACTCTCTCTTACCCCAAGGAACATTCACAAGCACACCAAAGGATGCAAAGGACAAGGAAAGCAAAAGTGCTCGCATTACCAACCAGGTGGAAGCTGAACGTGATGATGGGCAGAACCTCACTCGTAATAACTCAAGGAATTCTAAGTTGATTAAGCAAGACTCTACGGGCAGAAACATTCCTAATGACACCTCTGCATTGTCAGAAACTAAGTCATCACTAGGAACTAAACCGGTTCCAGGACCTAAACCAGTTCCAGGACCTAAACCAGTTCCAGGATCTAAACCAGTTTCAAGATCAGACTCTTCTGCTGCAGTTTCAGAAACCGATCAAGCGCTCAGATCGAAGTTAGTTCCGGAGACTAAACCAGTTCCTGATACCAAATCAATAGCTGGAATCGTGCCAGGACCAGATGTCCTACAGGGTGATTCTCCCAGGAAGGACTCCCTGGTTGTTGACCCTTACAGAGATGAGGTGCAGAGGCACGGGGGCAAGGCGGCCAGGAGTGAGAGCAGCCGGAGCTCAGGGAGTGAGAAGGAGGAAAAGAAGAAGAAAGGAGGGTGAGTTTATTTGAAGTTGAAGTTGTTCTTTTTAAGGGGATTAAAATTGGTTCTGTTTCAAGTAAATTAGTTGGTTTCTTCTAGTTCTACATGAGAAAGAAAGAAGGGTGGGTACATGGTTTGAAGTTTTCTGATTATTTACTAAGTTATAAGTATGTCATCCTGAATCTCATCATAATCAGGCATCTATTTTGATTTCAGTGTTTCAAATAGTGATTTGAAGCTACATATGTCTGCGCTTCAAACTTCCAATGATGATTTAGTTTCTCAAGTTTGTTACTAATATAAAATTATGATTATGTTGTTTTTTTTGCTCTCCTAGATTTTCCAAGCTGAAAGAAGTGATATCCCCATCTAGCTGGAAGAAGACCCATCGAGATAGTAACACGGTCCAGGTCTGGACAGATGTGGGCCAGTCAGGTGAGTAGTCTCATTGGTAACCTGTCAATTATTCTATGTATATAAGAGTACAGAAGAATTTTATATCCACCTGTTAGTTACTGAAAGATTTACAATTATTTATCGTACAATCACTCAGTATGATCAGTAATTAATTGTACGATCAATCAATTGATCATACGATTCATATGAAATGACCCTGGTTTAACTGTATGAAATTGTAAATTGAGATGATTTCCATGGCCTGAACATATCCTTTGAATGTTGTTGTATTCCTTTATTTTATTTTGCAGGAAGCGGATCTAAGACTCTGGTTGTGAAACTAACAGAAGAATCTTCAGCCACAGACCTGATCAGCCTGTGTCTAAATCAGTTGGATCTGGTAGAAGACCCAAGGCTTTACCGCATCATTGAAGCTCACATACATGGGAAAGACAAAGGTAAATAAACAGCAATCTCTCTGATATTGATGCTATTAGCAACAAACTGATCAACTATTCAAAATAATAAATCAGTTTTGTTGACTATGCTTGCAGAATAGACTGAAGACTGTGAAGTTTGGTTAAGATACAAATGAAAACAATAACAAATCAAACTCTGGCAACAAAGAAGCATTACGTGTAATGTTTTCATGCAAAGTCATGGACACTTCCAACCTTGATAATTTTAGCCTAATTTTTTGTATTACCAGGCCTTTGAACATACATACGCAGAGCTGCCAACTAGTACGGATTTTCCGTAATTGGTACGGAAATTGACGCCCATTACGGGAGTACGGAATTCCGCTTAAAAATTACGGAAATTTTTTTTTTTTTTTTTTTTCTTTTCTTTTCTTTTCTTTTCCCCCGGATATATCCGATATCTGTCCGTTTTTCAATTGGAATCAGCAGGGCAGTGCCATGTTAGTCGTTAATCTATAAACCATTGTCAAGATGAAAGCCTTCGGATGTTTGTGACCATATACAACAACCATTTCTACATTGTGACCACGACGTGATTGGCTCTACCAGTCTAATCTCCCTATCATTAATTCTCTTACCATTTGTTTATTTGTTTTTTTTATTTGTGATACATGTAAAATACCTTCACTTTAGCAATTTTTTTTCTTTTTTTTCGGTTACCCGTTCTGCTAAACGTTTTTGCCGATGACGGTCGGTTAACCGTCGTGTAACCGTTTCACTAAACTTATAGTTCATAGAGCCACGTAGGAAATTACTGATTTCTTCCCAAAATTACTGATTTTGAGCCTTGAGAGTACTGATTTCATGTTCTAGAGGTTGGCAGCTCTGCATACGCATGATTGTTATTAAATGCACCTCCGATTTGAACAGTATTGCTCTACGTTATCTGACACTGTATTAAAGCCATTTTATATTACAGTAGCCATGATTACATGACTATATTCGCAAGCACTATTTCTATGAACTATGCAGGTAATGACCGAGACCTTGACCCTGAGGAATGTCCACTGGTTGTCCAGCATGGATGGAGTGACCACTCACACTGCAGACTGGAGTTCAGGCAGAGGACAGCTCAGGGTGGAGCAATCAAGGTACAGTATATTATAGGGTTGTAGCAATCAGTAACTTATATGGACAATTCACTGTGGTATATATAGGATGTTCAAGTTAACTTTCATTAAAAATAAATGCAGTAGGTGATAACATCAGACATAAGTGTTCACTTTGTACTAGGTAACAGGGTTCCTTTTCTGAAAAACTATCACATCATTCATACATTACAAATCTTACAGTGATATTGGTGAGTGTCTGAAGTCTCAAAATTGAAAAAGTATATGATTTAATGGATCATTTTAAAGGTAATGTGGGAAATGTGCATTATAATGCTATGGAGACAGAAATGGCTTCAGAATCATTATTTACTGTAAATTTCTAAATAATCCAATGATTCTAATGTTTACTGTATTTGGTTGATTGATTCTGAAGACGGTGCTAAGGATCCCAGGTCAGCAACCCAAGGGCAAGCTAATCAGCATCTCTCTATCCACACCAGCCAGTGAGGTGGTCAGTCTGGCACTAAGGAAGTTTGACCTCAAGAATGTTGACCCTTCTCTCTTCTGCCTGCTGGAGGTGGACAAAGATGGAGGTCAGTATAAATATTTGTTTACGCAGTGGATAAACTGTCACCGTGTAGCTAAATGACCACTCATCCATTTGAATGCCACAATTAGTTGTTACATTTTTTTTGGGGGGGGGGTGCCCAAGTCCTTTTTATTAAGACAAGCTTACATGAATATTTTAACCCTCCTCCCCCTTCCTTCATCTATACTGAATGAATGAAGCTGCAAAATGGTTCACATTCTGGGTTGGTATGTCTAAAGATTTCTACTGCATGAACTTTGGAGTGATAACTAGACCTGATTCAGGGTATATTTTTGACTACAGAAGACTTTAGTACTCAAAGGCGACAATCATTTCTATTTACCTTTGATTCTTTATATGTTAGATATAATTTTCATGATCTTCAAGTGTAATTCAAGTTACATAATTCTTTGCCCAGCTAGGCTAGTTTTCCAGTCCTCCTTCATGATTATTGTGATTCTTGTAGGCTATCCTATTCACAATTTAACTTTCTATACCTTCTGTTTTACTCAGATGTGTGTGATGTAGCTGAAGAGGCCCTACCACTTCAACTAGACTCCCACGCCTTTGTGTTGTGTGACCGTAGCAACAGGGACCTCCACTGGACCACGCAAGAGGAGGAAGAGGCTAATGCTGGTGAGACCAGGATCGAGCGACGAGACTCGGTCAGGTCCAGAGCTTCGTCCAAGTTGTCCGCTGTGAGTGATACATTTTGTCATCCACTCCACTCTTTAATTTTATGTTGCTTGCTTTTTAAAAATTCATAACACACAATAGAATTGTTTACTGTTTTTGTTGGGTTTGGGTATCTGAAAAGGTTTAATTAGCTGTTTGAAGTGCTCTTGTTTTTTGTTTTTCTTACTGTTTTTGTTTGGAGTGGGGATTCAAAAGATTTTGATTAATTATTGCGGTTTTGATTGACACAATAAGGTAACATTGTTAGCAGAGGGTAAACTCTTGAATGAGGTGGACAAATTTCCATTTTTTAAAAGATTTTTTTACAGCAGAACTAAATTTATTCCAATTATTTTTTTGTTTCAATAAAAACACAATGGATTAACTTTTCTACTCCAATTTTACCTTCTGGGTCATTCCATAGGGTTGGAGCAAAAAATATGACGATGTCCATGTAACGGTGGTATGAGATCTTCTACTACACATGGAAGATGAAATCATCTGCTGAAGATAGTAGTGCCCTACCAGAATCGTTCCTGTTTCAGTTGATTTTCTTTAAAATCTTTGCTTAATACACATTTCTCTTTTTACCACCGTTACATGGACATCATATTCATATAACATTACATAAACTTTGGGTCCATAATATTAATTCACCATGAAGCTTGAGTACTTCTGAAGAGAGTTGGCTATGCTTTTTATGCAAAACTCAATTTGAGCAAACATTGTTACATTTGATAGGAGACACAGTTTCTCACTTCTGGTATGTCACAAAAATTGCCCCAACCCTGTGGAATGACCCTTCTTTTAAAACAAACCCATACAATAAATAGTTACAGTCTCATAGCAGTTACTTTGTTAACTGTTTTTTTCCCCACTGTACTGCTTTTTTTGTTTACACTTGTGCTTGTTATTATTTTTTAAATTAATTTAATAGACTATTTGCTTTTCTTATCTTATTATTTTTACTTGAAATTACCTTTAAAATAATTTAAGTGTTTTTGCTGTATATGATAATTAATAACTTTTTATGCATTGTTTTTATTCTGATTTGAATCTCTTTTGGGTGCATGTATGTTTGTATGCCTTATTTTTCTCTCTTCACCGTAATTCTTTGTTTTGCCTGAACTTTCTGATTGTGTAAACATGTAAGCTAGTCCGGATTTTTCAGTGCACCGATTATGTCTTTGACAACAGATTAGCTTTGGTTCGTCCTTCGGTTCGTCCGAGATTCTCTCGTCAACTCGCATCGACAATGAAAAGCTTTCCAAGCTAGAGAAGGAGGTATGATCTCCATGTATGATGATTCAGTCACCCCCAAGTATCACAGCCTGGAAAGAATCAGATCATTGCTTCCATTAAATCGCATTTATCGGACTAATCAATTTCATGCATGCACGTTCCATACAGAAAAGTACCCACTAACCTGGTTTCAATAATTTTTAAACTTTTAATTTTGATTTCAATGTTATATTTTATATATGTTTCAAATGTTATATTGTATAAATGTTTCTGCCAAGGACTGTCTTATGGTAGCACATTGCATGTTCCACAAGAAAAGGCTCACTAATATAGTTTAAATCCTTTTAACTTTATTTTTTATGCCTCCGCCAACGAAGTGGCCGGAGGCATTATGTTTTCGGGTTGTCCGTCCGTCCGTCCGTCCGTCCGTCCGTCCGTACGTACGTCCGTCCGTCCGTACGTCCGTCCGTACGTACGTCCGTACGTACGTCCCGTTTTTGTTCTCGCTATATCTCAAGAACCGGTTGACGGATCAATTTCAAACTTGGTATGAGTGTACATATTGTGGTGACAATGATCTGAATAGATTTTGGGGTTCATGAGGTCAAAGGTCAAGGTCACATGACTCAATATATGTTTTAAAATGCCTCGTTCTCGCGATATCTCCAGAACCAGTTGACAGATCAAATTCAAACTTGGTATGAGTGTATATATTGGGGAGACAATGATCTGATTAGATTTTGGGGTTCATGAGGTCAAAGGTCAAGGTCATAGGACTCAATATATGTGCAAAAATGCCTTATTCTCGCGATATCTCAAGAACCGTTTGACGGATCAATTTCAAACTTGGAATGAGTTACATACACATCGGGTGGCAATGATTGGATTAGGTTTGGGGGGCCATGAGGTCAAAGGTCAAGGTCACATGACTCAATATATATATGCAAAAATGGCTTGTAATGACAAAATCTCAAGACCTGAATGTCAGATTTCAATCTAACTTGGTACCTGAATATTCTTGGGAGCCAATGTAGCCATAAAAGTTTGGGGTCTACATAGGTCAAGGTCACAGAACTCAAAATATATATATGAAAAAAAAACAAATTTCAGTGCACGTTATTTTGGGCTTGATATTGAAAATTGCGTCATAGCGGAGGCATAATTTTCGACTGCGCGCAGTCGAAGATCCATCTAGTTATTTCAATGTTATATTTTATATATATTTTCAACTATGCACAGTTTATAGTGTATTATCTGCCGAGGACTTTCTTATGGTAGCACATTGCATGCTCCATTTTTTAAAAAGTACCCACTAATGCAGTTTCAATAGTTTTAAATTTAATTTTAATTTCAGAATTATTTTATGTTTCACATATGCACAGTTGTTAATGTATTCTGCCAAGGAATGTCTTATGGTAGCACCAGACATGTTTTGTAAAGAAAAGTATTCACTAAAGCTATAGTCTTGCACCTTATTACAGAAATGTTTCAAACATGCATATTATTTTTTACCAAGGTATGTATGTTTCATAAAGAAAAGTACATATTTACTAAAGCTATAGTCTTGCACCTTATTACAGAAATGTTTCAAACATGCATATTATTTTTTACCAAGTTATATATGTTTCATAAAGAAAAGTACATATTCACTAAAGCTATAGTCTTGCATCTTATTATAAAAAAATTCAAACATGCATCTTATTTTGAATATTTTTACTGTATGGTAGCACCAACAAAAATGGCTTATATGTTTTGCACCCTTATGTTGTGATTTTAGTTCATATGTGTCCATGATATTTCACAATAATGTTGTTTTGCTTACACTTTCAGGTATTTTATGACGCCTTCTTTCATCTTTCTTCCTTTTTTCATAGTAGTGCATGCACCCTCTATCTTTACCCCTTTCAGACAGTGCAGAAAAATTGTGTTATACATGTAATCTTAAATGGGTTTAATAAGCATTTCCCAAGCTCTATGTATTTAGTCACACTTGTCTGCATGTAGTCATGTATTTTTATCAATTTAAATTTTGTTATTAGTAGTAAAGTAGTAATATCACATAATATATGTTCATACATCACTTGCTGTTTCATTATCACCCCTTTTTCACAAGTTTCATTAATTATTCACAATGAATATCTAATTGTATGATTGGCAAATATTTTCAGAAATTCAATGGAATGTTCATATTCAGACACAGATATATTGTTGGTACCTTTACTAGATTTTGAAGAATCATTCATGCAGAGTTTATCATTCATTTAGTCTATGCGTTGTCAGAATCACACTTTTCTATATTCTGTGTACAGCTTTTATAATGAAAGATATGCAATATTTAAAACCTATTGGATCTTGTGCATCCTTCAGAAACACATAAACACATGTGATGGATGAATAGCTTGTGAACTTTCCCATTATATTCTCATATATCTTCTTCATCTGCATCATATATAATCTTATTACAAGTAATAATTTTCCATTATAATGTAATATGCATTGCATTAATTTTTGTTTGGATCATTCATGACCCGCTTATAATTATATACCCACATAAGTAGAATGTTTTAAAATGGCATTTTGATATATCAATTGTTCATTCATTATGTATTAATTGATATTGTTTGAGTGAAACTTCTATACTTAGGACAGGGCTCTACACTCACCTTTTTAGTCAGTGGCCTGGTCGGCCAGTGAAATAGTTTATTCCCCTATTCTGGTGGCCAGAACGAAAATTTACTGGCCCCAAAATTGTATTTCATGAGTAAGAGCTTTTAACTTTTCAAAATATCACCCTTTCCTAATCAAACCTGTGATTACAGATGAAGCATGACATAAAAGAAAACAAGATTTTTTCATTTTGTCAATGTTGGCTAGAAAATCTTCTTGCCCGATCGGGCCACCAAAATATGACTTTCATACATTTTGCTGGCCCCAAGTGTAATGTCACTGGCCCCGGGCCAGCGGGCCAGTGCGAGTGTCGAGCCTTGCTTAGGATATTCCTTGGCATTTGATGGAATAACTTAAAGGCCAAGTTGAGTTTTGGTAATTTCCAAAGTGCCCCCCCAACATCGATTGTAACGGATTTGGTTGATTTCAATTCCATATGAAAGATCATCGAAAAAAACATGGGAAATAATAATAATTTCCATTCAAATGCTCTAATTGTTGTGAAATTTGCTTTCAAAATATCATATAAAAGTGGTTGACGCCCGGGTATCACTTTTTAGAACCGCTAGTGCGAGGCACTAGCGTTCTATGTTCTCCTAATAAAAGACTGAAACCAAATATTTGTGTGCACGCTAATTGTGCTTAAAACTATACATATGATACGGTACTTACCAGCAATTTACTCTCCAATATGTGATCCAACTACCGGGCCGATTAAGATTATGATTTTTCCTTCCATTCCGCAAAAAATCAGTGATATATGCGCCTCATGGACCAGTCTCTCCGTGTGTTAGCGCGACTGTGAACGAAAGGCGAACGAATGCGAATGGGGCTTGCGAGTTGCGTCAACGGCAGTGTTGGAGTCGTACTTCTATGGTTGCGATACAGTACACGTACTACTGTATAGTATTACCGCACACAGTGACTGCACTACAGTCCCGTATTACCGCACACTGCACTATACAGTCCCGTATTAGGACCTACAACGCTAGTGCTTCGCGCCGAGTTAATTTGACACTTCGAGTTGTAACGGCTCTTTTTGAATGATAACAGGGGTTTTACTTTGTCGTTTGTAATTGTGTATACTTTTCGAGCATGGTGAAGTTATAACTATTAGTTTGTATCGTAATCGTGCAGGTTTTGGTTACTAAAGTTAAGTTTGACCAATACTCAACTATCCCTTTAAATGTAGCTTGATATTTGAATTTGTATTGCTGTATCTATAGTTACAAATATTGGTATTATTTTCTGTATTGCAGATGGCTAGTATTCAAGAGTCTCTTGTACCAACCAAAGACCCTACAGTCCTTGCAAGCCCTAGACCAGGCCAGGGTGGGGATGTCAGTCCTATTCCAGAAATACAAGTAGGTTTCTATTCCTCTTTAATAGTGTTATTGGGGTAATTTTATTGTATTGTTGTATTATTTTGATTTGCATAATTGATATTGCTCTTTTAGTGTTATTACCTATATATTAGACCTGTCTGGTTTTTCTCATATATGATAGCAGCTTACACAATTACTTACTTTGTATTTGTTGGATTACTAGTTGATGGTAATGTGAAGGGGGAAAATGCTATAGCAACTTGACTAAGATGTATTACAACTCATTTCAAGTATGAATGTATACTTATTTTTAATTGTTTATTATATTAGAACATCTTAGATAAGTGGGGATTCAGTTAATTTAAAATATGAATGTGTTTTATTTATATTTATTTGTAACTATTTTTTTTCAATTTTCGGTCTTATTTTGTTTCTCTTTAATACAGGTGAATGACAAAGAATACAACTCAAGTTTTGAAGAAATGTCCAAGGATTTAGATGAGAAAAGGAAACAGGTTTGTAAAGCATGTCGTATCTTTTTTGTTCTTACCCAGTCCTTACCCATGCAGTCCTGTGTGTAAGAGCGCATGGTCATATTCATTTAAATGTGAATATAACAATTGCTATATTATATTATTTATACTATGTATGTTTTGATGTTCAATGTACACTGATCCTTTCAGCACTGCTGCTGATCAGTTTGAAATGTATACCAAAATAAATAAATAAATAAATAAATAAATATATGCATCAATTGCTAACTGCAAACACCCGATTATAACTTTAAAATAGGGTTATGCATCTTTGCTATAACATGCATAACATATCTTGAAACATAGTGTGTTGTTTTATATTGAAACTAATCTATCTCCAGAACTCATTGGAACATATATGAATTAGTAATGAATTAAGTTTATTGTTTTGACTATTTTTGTGTTGATGTCTAGCTGGGAGAGCTCCAGGAAGCCCTAGGTGATCTGGGAGGCTCCTACAGTCAGATGAATGTTGAAGCAAGACTGCAGTCACTGGAGCAGAGGTTGTCATCATGTCCAGAGACAGGTACGGAATTATCCAACTCCTACTACAAATGTGTCACTAGGGTTGGCAGGTCTAAACATACTTGGCAAATGTGTCATATTGGGACTTTTGCAATAATGATATTTGCCAGCAGAATTAAGGTTGTCCCCTACAGTAGACATACATTATGTAAGAGAAATTTATTTACTTTTATTGTAGACAGTTATTAACTGGAAATGCGCTATACAAGAGTCAATTATTATTATTGTTATTAATGACGATGATGATGAAACAAGTGATGAGGATGATGATGATGATGATGAAAGTGATGGTGATGAAAGTGATGGTGGTGATGGTGATGGTGATGAAGATGATAATGATGATGGTGATGATGATGATGATGATGATGATGATGATGATGATAATGATGAAAAGGATGCGGTAGATGATGATGATGAAGGTGACAAAGATGATGACATCAATTACCGTTGATGATGATGAAGGTGACAAAGATGATGACATCAATTACCGTTGATGACAATATGACAACATGGGGCGATGACGGTAATGATAATGATTAATATCAACTATTTGCTCCCTAGATTCTCTCCCTGAGAGGTTGTTACAGCTGCTAGCCGACCTAGAGGGAGCTAGTCAGGAGATGGAGGAGAGACAGAGGGATGTAGATGAACTCAAGCAGGGGATAGAGCTTGGAGGGGGCTTAGATGACAGGTATAGACATTCCAATAATTTGGCATGCATTCTAATGATAATAACAATTAGCAAGTAATTTTAAAGTCCCTAAAACATAGCCTAATTAGTCATGTCCTTAACCCTAATCCCACTGGGGGGGGGGGGGGGCCTTTTTGGCCCCCCCCTGTCCTTTTTTTCGACGTGCATCTAGACCGATTGGAATTTCACGTTCAAACTTCAGGACTTTTTTCTCTCAAGTCTCCTGCATGTTTTGATATATAATTCACCCCGGTCGGACTTGTAGAACTGATTTTAGAGGTGGATAATTGCTCAGCCGTCACAAAAAAATGCAATTTTTTTACAGGTTTCTATGTAATTCATATATCCGATGCCATGTAAACTCCAAATCTGTTATAATTGTTACATTGAATCATAATTTTGATTATTGCTTTGTTATTAGTTTAATTCATACACTTCAGAGGTAAATTCTACTTTAAAAAAATTAAAAAAACAAAAAAACAATAAAATACATAAGAATAAAAACAATGATTTTAGATGAAAATCCAAATTTTCCCCAAATTCGTCAAAAGTTTGCATATTCAAAATTTTAATTAATTATAAAAAAAAAAATAATGCTCAATTTTTTTTTTTTTTTTAAATTCTTATTCTACTCGACTTGTTTTACGTATGTGCCAATTTTCAAGTCAATCGGTCCATTCGTTGCCGAGATTTGAGAGGGGGGCCAAAAAGGCCCCCCCCCTAATGGACTCGAGTGATCAAAATAACCCAATGGGATTAGGGTTAAGCGCTATAGAGTAAAAAGAGAGACAAGTCACGTATTTGTCCTAATTGGTATTCTTTAATTCTTCCTAACTCTCTTTCTTAGTGTTATATTCTCAGTCGTAGGCATGAAATACGGATGCACTCTGACACAAGGAATTCAAGTCATCTTGGATAAACTTTATTCTCGTAACTTCTTCTAGTATAGGCAAGAACTTCAGAAAGTATGCGAATAAGTGCCTTTCAAAGAAATTTGTATACCACAGATGATCTAGATGAAATAGTTGGTTAGATTATATGTATTAAAGCATTCCAATCAAATCATTGTAAAGAGGATGGTGATTTAAATTTTAATGGAGAACAAAAATCCCTCCTTATTTTCATCCACAGTGCCTTATCCAAGTATGAGTTGACGATAGCGGAGGTAGCCCTGCTCAAGGCTCAGTTTGACCACAGTAGCCTGTTGTCCAGCATGGAGACAGCTGTAGCAGACTACCAGATACAAACATACAAGGTAATCATTGATAGAGATAGAGATTTTTTTAAATACACAAATAAAACCAATTACTTAAACGGTTCGCTCATTGATTATAAATTGAGTCGAATTTGGTATGATTGTGAAGGTAATCTTGTACTTAACAAGCCTCGAGAAATTCAGATTTTTTGAATTTTTAAAAATATTTTTAAATCGAAATTGAAAATGAGAAAAATTCACCCTCCAAACCAGGCCCAAATTCACCCCGATCTCGCCGCTTATGTCGATGACGTGTGACGAGGGGGTGAATTCTCTGCTATATCGCGGTATACATCAATTTGCGTGCATTATTTTGTTTACAACGTCCATCGCTCGCTCGTTTTGCAACATCGGAAATGAAGAAACAAAAATCTAGAATTGCCCAATGTTAGTGTAAAAGTAGATATTTTACCGTATGAGTGGTTATTTTCCCAAAATTAGAGATTTGTTTGACAAATTGAGAGACGCAAATTGAACGTGCCTCGAAAAAAGAAATGCCCGTCAGTTGAATGATACGAACACGCACTAGAGTTTCAGCGGCACCGCTCCGCGAGAAAGGCTGTGCTCTATAGCTATACCTAGCTAGCTGCACGCCAACTGCCATGACTGCCTTGTAAGTAATTGCACTTTTAAAATGCTCCGAAAAGGAACGAAAATGCAAGATTATTACGATCACACCTATTCTAGACTATCTCTTATTTTACTTACATGTTTGTAGGGCTTTTAAAACAAAATACGAGAACAATTACCTGCAAAAACAGCTGATAATAGTGCACTTTACGCGAGCTGAATTGAAGCGAGCTACATACACTGCACTAGCCGCTATTATTGCATGCATTGCATGTCCACCGCATACGCGCACGGTCGAGGCTGTCCACCTATCATGCATGCTGCCGGCGAGTATGATTCAACTCGCAGACTAGGTGATTTATTTACCTATTTTTACTTTATCAGACACATTAATGAATAAAAGAATAACTTTACAACGAATATAAACTGTTGTTTTATTAGTTCAAACAGTTTAAACCACCATAATTGTATAGAAAATAGTTTAAACAACCACGGAATCCCCGGTATAAAGGGGTATAAATCCGGTATATAATGTGGTAGAAACCGAGGCTTCTGATTGGATAACCCCTCGCTCTACGTCAGTACAACACACCCAGCTATCGGACCCCGCTCGAAGCTGGATTGTGGTTTTGAAGCAGCGTTTAGTATTTTCATTTTTGTTTTAATTTTCGGATGTGCGAGTACTTGGAAAGTGATATTTTCATTTTCTGTATGATTTGAACTTTTTGGAAAGATGAAACGTGGCTTATGTTGCTTTTTCTTTGAATAAACACTTTAAACAAATTGAACACAAGATGGTAGTCCGCAGACTAGATGTCGTGAATGTCGTGAGTTCACAAAATATTGATATACTTCTGGGCCCCGTACGATTGATAAATTGATCGTACCATCAAATTATCAGTCATACGATCAATTGATTAATTGTCGATTGATCAGGAATCTTTATGTTACGGGGCCCTGGACAATTCCAAGCCCCTTTTAAGCAAACATGGACACAATGTAAAGATTGCTTGCTGTAGCCATATAAATATTGGCAGGATTTGAATGTCAAAGGGGTGAATTATTTGGTAACACAATGACACTTTGCTTGGAAGTGCCCTTCTCTTTAAATTATTTAGCTCTTATTTACTCATCAAAAAAAGGCAATCACTTTTGAAAAATAATTGATAATGATTTTTTAAAATGATATCCACAAATACTTGTTTTATTTACTCATCCTAGTTGTGTCAACATGAAGGTAACCATTTCTCTTCATGCCGGTACCCAATCCCAACCATCTAAAATTCATGACCTTAAAATCAGCAGTTTTCTGTAGTGGCACATCTGTCCAACTACTTGATATGTATCATTGTACTGTTCTACATTTGTAATTTGCTCCTTTTAGTCCCAACTAGAAAAGGCTAATAAGATGACAGGCATCTCTCGTCGCGGTGCCCCAACCATCTACAACTCGTTGCCCAATAATCAACAGTTTTATGTAGTGGTACATCTGTCCAAATATTTGATATGGATACATTTTTGTACTGTTCTACATTTGTTTTGTTTTTGTTCGCTCATTTTAGTCCCATTTTAGTCCCAGTTAGAAGATGCCAATAAGAAGGCAGGCATCTCTCTCTATCGAGTTGCCCCAACCATCTACAACTCATTGCCTCAGAACCATCTATAGTGGCACAGCTGTCCCAATATGTGATATGTATCATTGTACTGTTCTACATTTGTAATTTTCTCATTTTAGTCCCAACTGGAAGAGGCCAATAAGAAGGCAGGGGTCTCAACTCGCGGTGCCCCAACCATCTACAACTCGTTGCCCAAGAATCAACAGTTTTATGTAGTGGCTCATCTGTCCAAATATTTGATATGGATACATTTTTGTACTGTTCTACATTTGTTTTGATTGTGTTCGCTCATTTTAGTCAGGCAGGCATCTCTCTCTATCGCGTTGCCCCAACCATCTACAACTCAGAACCATCTCTAGTGGCACCTCTGTACCAATATGTGATATCTACAACTCCTTGCCTCAGAAACTAGAGGTATTCTCTAGTGTCCAAACATGTGTTGTGCGTGCATATTTGTTATGTTCTACATTTTTTTCGTAATTTTTAGTCCCAACTGGAAGAGGCCAATAAGATGGCAGGCATGTCTCCTCGTGGTGCCCCAACCATCTACAACTCACTGCCTCAGAACCAGCAGTTTTCTGTGGTATCGCACCTGGCCAGTGCAGGTTCACAGGGCTTCCACTTCCAGCTGGGTGCGCAAAACAACCAGAGCGGAGTCTACATCCAGAGCTGCTCGACAGCTGGTGTCATCATGGCCGGAGACAGGTCAGTCATTTAAACCGCCATAAGATGGGAGGTTAACAATAATATAACAATGATAAATAGTAATTGAAGTATTATGTTGTGTCATTTTAAACCTTTTGCAAGACGTAGTAGTGGTGAGACCAGGTCTCGAGACTAGAACAAGTAATAATTCTATTTTTATGTTGATGATCTTGTCACAGAGTCATTGCAGTGAATGGTCAAATTGTCCTGGGGTCCAGCATCCAAGAGGTCACCACTCTCTTGAACCAGTATAAGAAGGCTCACCTTGTGGAGATGAGATCATGACTAGATACTGGAACTAGTAATAATTCAATTCTTATGTTGATCTTGTTGCAGGGTGATAGAAGTGAATGGTCACAGCGTGTTATTATCTAGTGTTCCAGAGGTCAACACAATGTTGAACCGGTCAAAGAAGGCACACCTAGTGGTGATGAGAGCAGGGCATGACCAGGCTGGACTGGAAGTGGACCGACTGACCAGACAACTAGCCACAGCGTCTGAAGCTTATGAGGCATGCTGGCAGGAAAACAAGAGACTCTCCGACACTGTCCACAGGTAATTGCTAGTCAACTACACTTTAGATTTAACTCTTTTTAAATTAAATTCAAATTCAATGGCAGGTTAACATGAATGAATGAATGGATGAAAAGATGGATGGGTGAGTTTGGGGTTGGATGGATGGATGGAGTGATGGAGAGAAGAATGGATGGATGGTTAAATTTGTGGATGGATGGATGTACGGACGGACAGACGGATGAATGGATGGATGAATGGATGGATGGTAGGAGGTATGGGTTTGATGGATGGATGGATGGATGGATGTAAAATACGAAAGAACCCAACTTTTGACAGCACATACTATTATTTTGTGTATTATCTTGTACAAAGTAGCAGTGCAGATACATGTACCATGGTCGTTTTATTTCATCATGTTTGTTTTCTGATTGCAGGTTGAGACCGCTGGAGCATCAGATCCTTGAATTAACCCAGCAGAAAGTCACCATGCAACAACTCCACCAACAGGTGAGTCAATACAAATGCAATTTCATTTATTTGTTTTAATTTATTTATTCTCCACTCATGGGATGGATCGCCCTTGTGGACTACGAGCTGTTTTTCAAAGGGGTGCAGATTAAAATTGAACATTTGCGTTTGGTGTATTTCATAATTATCTCAGCAGTGAAGTGAAGTGTTTTTTAATTGATATAAGTAGCTGTAAATATCATTGTGAGCGAGTAGAAGGAAAAATATATTGTGTCCCGATGAATTATCTTTGATTTATTCTAGTTCTTTTAATTTTGTAAAAGTTTTTCTAGTTAACACAACATGTAACTAAATAAACTTGCCAGAAGGATTATGTTAGAAATAACAGAATTGCAAGAGATATAGATATGTCTTTGGAGATCAAAAGCTAGCATTTGAAATTGCCAAATTTGATAGTTTACAGAAGCTTCTTACATTTGGCATCAAATTGCTGAATTGAGATAAATACATATATATAAATTATGTCAATGTTGTTTTTATATTTAAAATTCTTGTTAAACTATTCATGACAGGAGACATATATTCTTTATACATTATCTCTATAATTACATTATCTTTAATCGATCAGATTGAGGCCTTAGAAGCCAGAAACTTTGATATATCAGAGGAGCTGCGAATGGCGCATGAAGGCAACATCAACCAGTCCAACCAAGCTATCGGCAGACTACAGGGTGATAAGGAACGACTTGAGGTAAGAGATCATTGACATTCAGTCTTACAATAATGTGATACACATGTAAGTTGTATTAATTAAACTGTGCAGATTAGAAAAATAGAAAGTTTGGCATGTCAGAGGAACTGCATTTATAAAGTTTATACCACTGCTGAATCATAGTATTTTTGCGTTCATATCAAGTTAATTAATAAACAAATTCCAGACTGGTCCCGAAAATAGTTGGGCTGAGGTCTATGGATATTGCATGTTATATACCATAAGCAAATGTCTTCAATTGGTTAAAAACAGGTGACATATTTCATTTCAGATTTATACCTTAATATAAAAGCATTTAGTGTGCATATGTTTTTGAGAGTGTGGTGGCGTGGAATTTGCCTTGATTTGGGGTTGTTAAAAAGCTTTCTAATTTCAACATGTTCTGTTTTTCCCTTACCATTAGGTGAAGGTTCGTCAACAGGAGAAACAGATGAAGAAAATGGAAACAGAATTAGCACAGAAGGTAAAAATGTCTTGGCTTCTGGTTGTTTCGGAAAACAAGATCCAGAGTGTATACGCTTCTTTAAATTCCTTGTACAATTATTTACTATTTGACTTTTAAAGTTAGCATGTTTCCCTAAAATTGCCTGCATATTGTAATTTTATTGTTATTATTATTATTATTGTGTTGGCATGATTATTTGAATGTACATTATACATATTGACACTCATTATTTGTAATGATAATATTAATACTATATGCTTATATAGCTCATAATAATCTTTTGTGATTGTGCAATGTTCTCAATATTCATAACTTTTTGTATACATTTGTACATTTTTAGTTAACTTTATAAAAAAATCTTGTATTTTGTTCCCATGTTTCTAGAATTCTGAGTTGACCAGGGTTACCACGGCAAGAGATGATGCAGAGAAGAGATTAAAGTCTGTTGACCCCAACCTGAAGTCAAAGGTCCCGACGGATGACCTGATAGCTAGTGCTGATAATGACACGCCTCTCTGGGAGATTCTCAAACCAGCTCATAAGGTGAGGCAGGGAGACAGAACCAGTAGCAGACTTTTTAATTGTATTTGTTGTTTGTCTGTTTGTTTCTTTGTGTTTGTGTTTGTTTGTTCAGGGTGACATCTTACAAGTGCTACAAGAGGAGTTAGAGGAGGCAGGGAGACGGAAGGCGTATCTAGATCAACTCTACACTCTCATGTTGGAGAGGGCTCCAGTAGTAATAACACACAATTTCATCTTATTTCTTTATATCTTTGTTTCTTTCTTTCTGTGTGTGTTTGTTTGTTTGTTAAAGGGATCTAGTAACTTTGTTGGCATGTGCAAAAAGTGATGAATGGTTGATGCAATGTATAGTGCTGTTATCTCATATGTCCCCAGGGTATTGTGTGAACATTTCAAGTCAAATGGACATTGCATGGCCAAGTAATGAGCGAAAATGCAAAGTGATATTGGGTGATATTCACTAACTCACTGCATTCACTTTGTACAGGGATGAAAAACTCGCCCGGAGTTTTTCTTATCTGAATACTTTGATCGTACATATCTTTGTAACGAAAGGGAAATTTGAAAAACCGAAACCTGTCCCATGATTTTATTGTTAATACGAATACAACAAGGTATGAGGGAACCGCTAGAATTAAAATTTTATTTTGAGGATTTGGACAATGTTACTCAGTCCCTTTAATGTTGTATTAATTCATTTATTTATTTGGTTATGTAGGGTGACATCTTACAAGTACTACAAGAGGAGTTAGAAGAGGCCGGAAGACAGAAGGCCTATCTAGATCAACTCTATACTCTCATGCTGGAGAGGGCTCCTGAGCTGCTGGAGCACTTGGAACAGGACTTTGAAGCCAGGTAGGTGGTGTTGTCTTTTACTTTAACGTCAAGGATTTAAGTAGATTCAAACATAGGGAAAACTGACCCAAAATGTATTCAATAAATACAAATGAGCAAAGAAAATATGGCTCTACTGGGTATCTAACTAGAGACCACCAGATTGCTACCCACTGAGCTAAAAAGCACTTATGATGGCGTTCGTTCCTGGAAACCCTTTTTAATGCTTGTGCTAGTCAGAAGTAACCCAAAGGATAAGATATAACTTAAATATATGTGGGAGGGATCATCTAGGTAATTGATGCAGCTCTCTTAAAAAGTTAGTTCAGACATGGGGAAATTTAACCAAAAATATATCAAATAAATACAAATAGATTGAAATTAGGAAGAACCATTTTAAAACTTGTACCTATAATCAAAAAATATTTACCACCACAATGTTTGGCTGTCATCTGTTTCTATTAATGAAATACCAATGCAGATGAACTTTCATGACAATGCAATGGAAATCTAATATATTAAAGGTGCACCTGTAAAGTGTCTAACTCCACAAAAATTACTTTGAGCTTCCACATTTCTCTTCTACCATGTTGTTGGGCTTATGGTAAGAGAAGAATAAAATAGGGTTAGATTTTTTTCAAATGCCCCTTTAGTATGACGATATCTATCATTGATAATCATTTAGCCCAAGAGCGTTTATAAACGGTCATACAGTAATTAGTTGTAAAAGCTGACGCAAATGTTCGCTTTTTTAACCAGGAAAGCAGTGTTCTTTTTCAATTAAACTTTCACACATCATTTGGACATATCTTACAATGATTTTGGTACAGGATTAAAATCTCAAATGTCATTTTGGGCAATATCTGACGCTTAACAGGTGCACCTTTAACAAATTTGTACATACAAGATTTGTTTAATGTTTTATATCTACCCTGTTTCCTTCCCTTTTGATGCAGTGACCTATCTGGTGATGAGGAGTTTTGCTGAGACGTTTTGGTTGTGAAGCTGGTGTTTGTTTTATTTGAGGACTTGTACAACTCTCCTGCTGCTATGCACAGCACTGCTCTAGATTACTTGGAAATCATGGGTACTAGTAGGTGTGATTATCATTTGTATCTTATATTTATTACATTTTATTCTGTTAATGTTTAACTTCTTCATCATCAATGGTACTGGGCCCCGTTTCATAAACGCTTCCAATTGCTCTAAATGTCAAATTATTGTAAATACTACGTCACCAGCCAATCAGCATGGAGCATAATAGCTGTTGCCCTGGTAGTTGCAATAATTGGATATTTACAGCAGGCAGTTGTGATGGTTTATAAATCTGGGCCCTGTTCTTTCATCATCATGAAAGACACTTGTATTTTATTCATGTATTGGTACTCTAATGTATACACACATTCCTGTAATCGTCAACATTTTATCCCCTTATCAGGTTATTAGTAAAAATAGATTTAGTAGTCTTTGACATATGAATGTTTTAGCCAAGTTTTATCACTATTTATTTTGAATATATATGTATAGACCAATTGCATTTTCTATCACTGATTTGATATTTCAGAAATGCATTTTTATTATTGCCCATTATTACTAGGCACATTGCTGCATTGTTATTCAGCCATTTTCTGCCAAAGCAAAATGCAAAGTCATATTAATTTTGTAACTGAAGATGTTATTCATCATGATTAAAGTATTTTGAATGTTAAGAAATAATACATACACTTACAATTAAAGAATCAGGTACAACAACATTTTCGCTGCTACTGCTGGCCTTTATCAAGCTGAATGTTATCAAGATGAAAGTTATCAACACTGTCATGCTGACAGTCAGTTTTAATCTTTCATTGACGGATCAGATTATTTTGAACGATTTTTATAATTTTTTTGATATAAACTACCTTAAAATCCCACCATTTTACATTATTTCTTTAGTCTATTGACTAATTGTTAGCAATGGACTAAATCTTGAATTAACGGTTTGTATTTTAAAGCAGTATTGTATTGTTTAGCTATGCTCGTCTAGTAAACTGGTGCTGTAAAATATTTGGCCATTTTACTGGCTCCCTTGGTAGTGTATCCAAGTATCGATTCTCTTTGAAGGTTGTACATTAAATCAAGCAGAGAAGATTGACAATCAGCGAGGCTGCCAAGTTAGGACTGTGATAGGTCAGTTTCCATTTGGTAGTAACAGGGCTCCACCCAATATTGTTTTGCTAGTGACCTTGTCAGGCCAGTCAAATAATTTCCTGTCAACTTTTTGTGGCCGAAAACAAAAAACTTACTGACCCCAATATTACACATTTGTAATTTATTTGTTAACGGTCTACTTTAGTATTCAGCATTTCTATCCATCCATAAATCAATTAATAAATCAAGTGGATGAGGCTTGGCATTGAAGGATACAAGATTTCCTAAATCTGTAATTGTAAGTTTAAAAATCTAGTTGCCACAAAATGTTGTGGGTTGAGAAAGAGAAAGACAGTAAGTTACAATTGTACTTCTGAAATAGTTCAGTTCAGTTCAGTTTATTTTGCCAAAGCAATAAAAGACATACATGGTAAAAAGCAGTATACAAAGTATCACACAATTACAATTACTTAACATAGGTAAACACAAAAAAACACAGAATAAATTTACAGAACATAAATGAAAAATTGTTAAAAAACACAAGGAAATTGGTTAGGCTGGTAGCAGCCAGAAAGAAGGTAGTCCTTATATGCGGCTGACCATAGTCACGTTTAAAGTTAGAAAGCCATGTAGAAACCAAATGGACGTCTCTTTTATATTTGATGAATATTCCCCCAAATTTACAAGTATTATCTGAAAATTTTGCATCATATAGACGAGGCATCAATCTACACGATTGCAGAATACAGAACTCAATATAGCCAAAAATGGACTTAATACTTCTCACTCTCACCTGACAAAAGACTTTCATGAATTTTTGCTGGTCGAGGGACATTTAATGACTCCTGGCCAGGGTGTTGAACCCTGTGATATTACAGTACTAGGATTGTAATTAGGGGTTTGCTGGTTCAAATCTCGACACAGTCAGTTTTTATGCCTCCGCCAACGAAGTGGCCGGAGGCATTATGTTTTCGGGTTGTCCGTCCGTCCGTCCGTCCGTCCGTCCGTCCGTCCGTCTGTACGTCCCGTTTTCGTTCTCGCGATATCTCAAGAACCAGTTGACGGATCAATTTCAAACTTGGTATGAGTGTACATATTGGGGTGACAATGATCTGATTAGATTTTAGAGGTCATGAGGTCAAAGGTCAAGGTCACAGGACTCAATGTATGTGCAAAACATGCCTCGTTCTTGCGATATCTCAAGAACCGGTTGATGGATCAATTTCAAACTTGGTATGAGTGTAAATATCGGGGTGCCACTGATCTGATTAGATTTGGGGGGTCATGAGGTCAAAGGTCAAGGTCACAGGACTCAATATGTATGCGAAAATGGCTTGTAATGGCAAAATTTCAAGAACTGAATGTCAGATTTCAATCAAACTCGATACCTGAATGTATCATAAAGAGTAACGTAGCCATAAAATGTTGGGGTCATGAGGTTGAGGTCAAGGTCACGGGACTCATTATACATGCAAAAAAGCTTGTAATGCCAAAATCTCAAGAACTAAATGTCAGATTTCAATCAAACTTGGTACCTGAATGTTTTTTAGGGAGCCATCAAAGATTGGGGTCATATGGTCAAGGTCACAGGACTCAAAATATATGAAAAATAAAAAAAATAAATAAATCAGTGCATGTTAATTTGGGCTTGATATTAAAATCGCGTGATAGCGGAGGCATAATTTTCGATTGCGCGCAATCGAAGATCCATCTAGTTATTTTCTCCCTTTTGATATGATGAAAATTGCATTGTAGATATTAATGTTACTTTTGTATTCAAGTACTTTAATTCATTACCATTGTATTTATTATAAAACAGTGCTATTATATATGCCTTATATTTAAAATCAGTTTTACATGTACTAGTTCTAATACTAGTAGAGCAGGGAGTGTTGTGAAAGGCTTCTTTACTTACTTGTACAGTACAATATATTTGGGAATTTGTCATGTTTTACACATTTCAAGTAGAGCGCTGTTGAATTGTACATCTATTTTAAACTGTAATTTGTTGTTGTAGTTTATATCTGTATTATAAATTGTACTGTACATTTTGTGGAAGAAATTTATATTTTATAGTATTTGGTAAAAAGTGTATTTGTTGTGTTTGCAAATTTATAATTAATATCATGGATAAATGTCATGAACATTTGGTGCGAAGTTAAGGACTTTTTGATAATAAAAAGGTTCAGGGTTAACTTGTAATTTGTACATTTTTATATTCATCCAGACCAGACCTTTCCGAGTATGTACTTCTATGTTTACACCTTGAAACATAACAATCCCTCCATCCAGCGTTGCAATTTAGAATCTTGTCCTATTAAATCTTTAGTGTGCTTTACCTTGGTCTTATTAACTTGACCAAAAGAAAACTGGACAATTGTCTACCCTCCATTATAATTTTCTGTTCGTTTGAAAAGAGAGGTCCATTCTGTGAAATAGTTGATTTTCATGAGAGGAATTTAGTACAAAATTGAGCAAGACTGGTCAAGAAATAAAGTTCTGCCTGTTTGAACTTCATGGAAGGAAATTTACCATAATTTCTGACGTCATAGAAGATGATCATTTCCCATGGTGGTCCTCTTTTTCTAGAGATAATTATTATGGTACGAAGTTAATTTTGTGTCCGTCCAATTCAATCTTCATTCATGTATACTTGCTTGAACCATGAATTGAGTGTCTTAATACCCGTTTGTTGTAATCCGTCTGTTAACCTAATAATTTGAATATAAGAAATGTTGACGATTTGTTAAATTTCATAACAAAGACTTGGTTTAACAATTCAATGCTAATTCTAGCTTGCCAAAGAGTCAGTGAAAATGTACAATCATGTATTAAAATGATGTTATGGTTGGGTGAACATTGATATCATATTATACATTCAAGTTCATGATTCAAAGGAATGTACATGTATTACAGTCCAAAGATATGAATTTTGAATATTAAAATAATGTCCATTTTAATTATGTCATGGCTTACATGGCTGTAAATATAAACATCTTATATCCCAATACTGTTGTACTATATGTATTTTTCGTGTCATTTAGTTATTAAACATCTGTGTGAGAAAGTGTGAATCAGAATATGAAGGATTATAATTACAATATAAATTTTAAAATCAGTTGATTCATCCACTTACAATTGATTTTCAAAAATGACACAAAAAAGCCTATAAGTGTTTTTTATCTTTAGTTTTTATTTCTCACATTTCAAGAAGTATTCCTTTCAAAGACATTATGGTACAAAAAACAAAATAAAGTATTTTCAAAATAAAGCTAGCTACATAATATTCACAAATAAAAGGAAATCATGTTTTCAATAATAAACAAAATGGAAGCATTAACTATTAATGCAAACTTATCAATTATTAAGGACAAACAAAAATCCAAGGGTAGAAATTCAAATTTCTTTGCATGGTTGTTAATCGGTTGAAATGCCTTGGGCACTACATGTATTCAAAAACTGTACATGCATACAAATACATGATTCATCCTTTACATACTGGAGACCAGACCGATATTGAACTGAAAACAAATTAACAAAAACTGTTCTAAATAATGGCACATGGGTGTTAATCTTTATATGTATTTGATGCGTGTAACTTGTCAAAGCTAGATCCTGCATTATTACAACCCCTTTTCTTGGAAACAGAAAAAAGGGACTTAAGTGTACGAATTAGTGATTATTTTTCATAATCAGAACTTAAATAACATACTTATCGCAGATTGAGCAGAACTCGTCAATTAAGTAGTAACAAGAAATTTTCACAAGCATACAGAGGCATTTTTAAGTAAAATAATAATAACCTAATTTGCACTTGGCACAAGAGACTGCATACCAATTGTATCTGTTTATATCTTGACTACATGCCTATGAATGATAAGATTTGAATTCAAATTAATTCTTGCATACAACTTCTTCTGTCATACATTTACAATAATTTGTACAACACATGCATGATAGTTTATGCACCAACATTATTTCCTTTTTTAACATTCTCTCTTGAATTATCAGTACAAATGTAACATCGGGAACAAATATCCATAATGCCATGAAATAAGCTCGTCTTTCCTTCTCCTTTCTCTCTTTTCAAGTGGTAAATTACAAACAAATCCTGAATTTTCTTGCCATTAACTCATTGAAGATGGTCATATAATGTGACCGGCTTTAGCAAAACCCAGCACTTGTTGGTAAAAATCATGATGTAGATTTTCATAACATTACAAAGGCCTCATCACAAGCTTTCATGTGGTGCTTTGTTCTGCAAAATTGGTCAATAATTGGAGAATATATGATGGTTTCAATTTTCCAATCTATGTCTTTTACACGCATTATGTGAACTTAAAATGCCCATTTCTTCAAAACATGAATTACCAACAAGTGCTGGGTTTTGCTATAGCCGGTCACATATTCTCCACGGACCCCTGCACAAGTATTTTTTGACCGGACTTGAACAGGTTCACCATATTTTCAGCAATATACATAATTATACAATATCAAGTGTAACTTTCCACAAATCATTGATAATTCAAAATGTAAGAATATCTGTACATGCATGCATGACGATGGAAACAGCAGTCAGGAATATATTTCTGGGATAACATACTGATGACATGAAATCAAGATAATGCACTGATAATCAAGTCTCAGAAAGTCGGATAGCACAATCAAAATAAGTACATGTTATCAAGACACTTGTCGAATTGTATCATGTCAAGTCAGTTTGATCAAGCCTGTACAATAGTAGCAATACTGACCATTTCAAGAATCACAAAATAGGATTTCTCCCGATGATCAAAACCTATTTTTATGAGCAGGACTCCCACAATCAAAATGTGCAACGTTTGTTTGAAATAAATACATGCTGTTAAACCACCATCCTTCCTGATGTAGTCTAAGCAGAGATCTGTGTAATGTTCATCAAAACTCATATCACAAGAGGGATACAAATTATCTTGACACCTGTCTGTGACCTCTTCGAAAAACACACTTGAAATACCATGACCCAGTAACTTTAATCTTTTTATCAGAGTTCCATGATTAATGAGTAGTCCTCTACTGCTCACAGGTTTGCAATGACACTGTGCGGAGTCCCGATCATAATACAATGTGCATGTACCGTGGATCCGCATTAAGAAGAGCTCCGATATATCAAACCCTTTTACTAAAAGGTAATTCTACGGGTAACAGCTCTTTATATTGTTTTGTTTTTTACCAGAGATAAAAAGATAATCTCCATGGTCCCAAGCTCCTCATTATAACGAGGTTCCACTGTACTTGATGTTATTTTAAAATCATAAATTTCACAAAGTTCAAGAGTCTTCGTGGCTCGATGGGTTGATTGCTAGATTAAAAATGAGCAAAGAAAAATAGACTTCGCCGGGAATCTAACCCGAGACATCCAGATTTAATCAAAGTTCAGAGTGTATACAAATGTCCAACTGCTCACTGTTCATCGTCCCCACCTCCAGATAGGCTAGATAGACATTGGGCTTGGTTCATGTAACAAGGGACTCGGCCGGATGGCAGGGCTAGCTGTACAACTGTTCTATTGATCACTGTTCATTGATGAGGGGTGTGGAGTCCCTAAGTACAGGTGTAGAGATAGACATGGGGCTTGGCAACGCTTAGCTCACTCACCCCCGACAGGCTAGGTGCAGGTGTAGAGATAGACATTGGGCTGAGTTCGTGTAACGAGGGGCTAGGCTGGATGGCGGGGCTAGTCCTGGCTTGACGACACTTAGCTCACTGTTCATCGATGAGAGGTGTGGAGTCCCCACCCCCTGACAGGCTAGGTGCAGGTGTAGAGATAGACATGGGGCTGGGTTCGTGTAACGAGGGGCTGGGCTGGATGGCGGGGCTGGCCATGGCTTGACGACGCTTGGCCCACTGAGCTGCTTGTTGGGCCCAGTCCACCCCACCGCTGGGACCGGGCATACCCCCACTGCCGCTACTCCTGCAAGATAATAACAAATAATGATTCCATTGATATAGGGCACATTAATAATAATATTAATGATAATAGATGTGATTTATGTAGCGCCTTATATGATAAAAAATAATATTAAAGTGCTAAAGTCTATAAAATGGGATTAATGATAATTTATCATTACAAAACATAACCGTTATTACAAAGGCATTATCATCAGATATACACTCACGCAGAATAGCCATGAAAGCAGAATGGTCCATAGAATGTTGTATTCACATTCTATTCTTAAGATAAAGAGAAGTACTAAAGTAAATCGTAGAGAAAATTAACCTAACACTATCAAATTGAGGCACGAGTTTATGAGTCTCGGTCCAGATTGGGCCAGTGACTGTATTAAAACTCCATTTTAAATAATATACAATATAAATATTGTGTTAGTGCTGGGAAAGGAGAAGAGGTACACTAAAGTTAGGTGGGGTGTCATCTTTGGAGGCTACTTTCCAAGCCAATCTGACATTTAATTATTGTTTTACATTAAACTTAAATATTTAAAGCGGCCTCATTATAATTTTTTGGGGAAACCTTTACATCACATCTTGTGCTCAATCGCTCTGAGCCCCATAGTATTGATTTTCTTTATTTTTGTAAATTTTACTAACCTCTGTGGAGTTCTTGCAACAGGTCTTTGTCCCATCTGAGAGGGGGTGCCTCCGCCCCACGACTGGCGAGGGGTGCGCTGTGACGGGTACTGGGGGGTGCCGGATCCCTGGGGAGTGCCGGAACCCTGGGGGGTCATGCCGGAGCCGCGAGGGGTCCTTGAAGGGTTGATCTGAGGCGTGCGACTGATCTGAGGGGTGCGGGCTGCCCCTGTTTGGGGGGTGCGCTGGAGGAGATGAGTAGGTCAATGACAAAATGTCAATGATAACATTAATATCCCATCAGTAATACTGAGATTTTTGCTTTATAATGACCAAGTATAATATGTAATTTAACTGTATACAAATATGTTGAAAATGTGGAAATAAGTAAATCAATTCAAATCAAATCAAGTATTTTATCATATTTTCGAAACACTAAAATCTTGCTAAATTGACCACTTTCCCATTTCAAATAATTCTACAATTTTAATCATTTATAATAAATTAATAAATAAATGAAAAATGAGCTAAGAAAATTGAATAAATGAAACAATTATTGTTAACAACTACTACAACAAAGGCACTTACCTGATACGATGGAGTGCCACCAACTGGGGTAGTGATTTGGTTCTGGGGAGTGGCATAGGGGTAGGCACCGTACCCGTAGCGGCCCGACGCACCTGTCTGGGGCGTGTGTCTGCCGGGGGTCTGGCGAGGGGTGCCCTGTAGGACGCTGGGGGTGGCGTAGATGCCCCCTGTGAACGTGGTGCCCGTTCTCTGGATCATTGGGGTACCAGCTGCAAATTGGAAAAATTAAATGCAAAGATAGTTATTGATAAATATTATTGAATTGAGAAATGTAATACATTGATTGAAGACATTGATCATCTTGATAAAAATTGGAGAAACAAAATACAATGATTGAAGTACTTTGTCCTTGATCATTATTTTTTCGAATCATACTTTCAATGGCACATCTGTCTTGCTAGTCCGAAAAAAATGCTTCTAAAAGAGCATTTAAAGGGACTTGGTAACATTGTCCAAATCCTCAAAATAAAATTTCAATTCTAGCGGTTCCCTCATACCTTGTTTTATTCGTATTAACAATAAAATCATGGGACAGGTTTCAGTTTTTCAAATTTCCCTTTCATTACAAAGATATGTACAATCAGAGTATTCAGATAAGAAAAACTCCAGAGGAGTTTTGAAACCGTGTACAAAGTGAGTGCAGTGAGTTAGTGACTATCACAGTGACTATAGCATTTTTGCTCATTACTTGGCCATGCAATGTCCATTTGATTTGAAATGTTCACACAATACCCTGTGGACATATGAGATAACAACAATATACATTGCATCAACCATTCATCACTTTTTGCACATGTCAACAAAGTTACTAGATCCCTTTAAGAGCATAAGATAATGTGTTTTTCTGTCTTTGGCTCATTTTTTCTTTATCATCTTCTCTCAAATGTCAAGATCAAGCATTTTTAGAAATCATGAGAAATACAGTATAAATATTGTTTTCAACATTCAATGAAGAAATGTAGCAGATGGATAGCTGATTGTATCACAGTCAAACCTGTGTCTAGTGACCACCTAAGGAAAATGAGTACATTGGCCACTGCAGACAGGTGACCTACAAGACACATTCCATACAACTTTATTTCTCAGCAGGAGATCAGTTTGGTTACCACAAGGGGCCCAGTGGGGTATTATTTGGCATTTTTGCCCACTTTTACTATATCGGGAATATCTTTCTAACCATTGAAGCTACCCCCTACAAACCATACATTTCTGGAAAGCTTAGAATATGGGGAATCCACAATAAATAAATTAAAGACAATTGGACCTAAAATAAGAGTTTAAAAAGCAATAGTATAGAGAAAAATAAAATTGTAGACTTTTAGCAAGTCAACATTCAAAATGCATCTCCTCCGAGGTATCGAGGCGTGTACATTCTATATTTTAAAGATAGATATTATGATGCTATACAAACCAATTAATGATGGCTTTTTACATTATTCAGCTGTCTTCATAGTCAAAAGGCAATTTTGCAAAAAATCAGAAATGTACATATGAAATGTACATATTTTGGTTTTAAATAGGGTTACCTCAAAAAGCCATCATTAATCTGTTCATCTACAAACAAGGAATAGTTCCTCCAAATTTCATTGAATTTGAGTAAATACTTTTCAAGTTTTTTGAATTTTAGTCTAACAAATCTGATTTTCGGCAAATGAGCTTGAAAGGTCATATACAATATTGATATTTGTTAGATGAATGTCACATGGATAACAATATGAAAAAAGCAGGATAAATAGCAGTAGTTGGTTCAATGGAAGTTTAGGGCATGTTAATCACATATAAACTGCCATGTTTATTTTCTGCATGACAATAGATGTTGCTACTGCACTCTGAAAAAAGAGGAACACAATTTGGATGGGAACATTTTTGATTTGGGACAATTTTATTCGGACTATTTAAGAAAATTAGAATAAATGAGAACGAAAACGGGACGTACGGACGGACGGACGAACGTACGTACGGACGGACAGGCGGACGAACAACCCGAAAACATAAAGCCTCCGGCCACTTCGTTGGCGGAGGCATAAAAATCTCCAATCTAAGCTGGAAAATAATCACTTCCGGCCCCAAAAATGTACAACATTGATAAAAAAATCCTTAATATGTCCATTTAATAGTTACCCCGTACCCCACAACGTATGTATTTTCTTAAAGCTTAGAATCCATGGATCATTTTAAGATACGAATCTCAATTTTGATGAAAACAAAATTCAATACCCCACTGGGCCCCTTAAGGCAGTTTGGCTGCTACAGACAGGTGGCCACCAGGAAAGGTTGAACTGTAAAATGGCTTATAGATAACCCCATGCACATAGACATCCAACCTTATGATAATGAATGTAACTTACTCTGCCAAGGAGTGCCATCATGTGCGACCGACATGGGAGTCCTGTGGGTACTCATTGGTGTGGGAGTCACATTCATGCCTGTAGGGGGGGGGGGGGGGGGGGAGAAAAAACAACCATGGGTCAAATCACAACGACTGATATAATAATAGTAATAATAATAACAATTATAATAAAAGGTTCTTGTATAGTGAATAACACACCAAAATAGGGTATCTATGCGCATATTAAGAAGGGAAGGGTATATAAACCTTTCAAAAAAAAGTATGGACAATTCATATTTCTTAGTGGAAATAATCATATTGAACTGCATGCACATTTCCCTTTATATTGATACACTATTTGTAATTTATTATAAATTGGAGTATGTGCAGTGTGCCTAAGAAAAACAAAATTTACTCTTTTGTCAAGATTTGTTGAAGTTTCAAGTTGTATCGATGTTTACAATTATTTAAAATTTATTTGAATTATTACATTTGGTATCACTTAAGAGCCTGCTTACTTTTCTTTTCAACGATGTCATCCTTGTAAATATCATTATAATGTAACAGTCCACTAGTGAACATGAATAATGGAAAGTCCCTAATAAGAACATTCTTACCTGGTATAGGGTCCCTGAAGTGCACCTTGAACCACCTGTGCAACGAGTTGATTGTCGTAAACATTTGACCTCGGAAACGGAAGCCGTCCGATGTCACCGTCGCATACTCGTGTCGCACCTTGTTACGTGGCAGGTACGAAAGAAGGAATTTCCCTGGACACAAAACAATTGCAATATTTTAAATTAGTCATGTGGTATTCTGAAATTTCCAGTTTGACTTACCAGCAATTACAATATATCAACACAAGTGACATAATAACAGTAATAAATGTTCTCTACAACCATAATTTCAGAGTTATCTCAAAAATATGTTTTCAGAAGAAAACAAATATAATTGGAAAACGCATCACCATTCTAAAGCATGCGTTCATGGGTCTGCATGCACGGAGACTACATTGTCCAGAGCAAACGAATCATTCGGGATTCTATTGTCTCCAAACGTACACGTGAATAGCATTGGCGCACTCGCAAATGTTTGGCCCGTACGGAACCAGGAAATAATAGTGGTTCCGTAAGTGGTGGTAATTAATTGCTTTGTTTATAATTTACACAACCCTTTGCAAAATGTTGGGTATCTATTTAATATCACAAAATGGTACCAAAACATATAATTATTTGTTGTTATTTGCCTGGTGGTCCCCTTTAATAAAGGAATGTGTAATGTAGATAATAAATGCTTACTATAAATAATACAAATACAGTATTCCCTGCTTAATGGGGTAAGTTTTTAAATGGGAACACATGTTAACGGGATATGATTTGACCAATAAGTTCTTTTGTTTCTTAATAAATTATCACCACTTTGTACTTAAAGGGATCTAGTAACTTTGTTGGCATGTGCAAAAAGTGATGAATGGTTGATGCAATGTATAGTGCTGTTATCTCATATATCCACACGGTATTGTGTGAAAATTTCAAGTCAAATGGACATTGCATGGCCAAGTAATGAGCGAAAATGCAAAGTGATATTGGGTGATATTCACTAACTCACTGCATTCACTTTGTACAGGGATGAAAAACTCGCCCGGAGTTTTTCTTATCTGAATACTTTGATCGTACATATCTTTGTAACGAAAGGGAAATTTGAAAAACCGAAACCTGTCCCATGATTTTATTGTATATACGAATACAACAAGGTATGAGGGAACCGCTAGAATTAAAATTTTATTTTGAGGATTTGGACAATGTTACTAAGTCCCTTTAATCAAGCAGAGAATACTGCATCTCAAAACTCATCATACCTGGATAGTCTCTGCACAAGCTCATAAAATAGGGAATCCTATTTGGTGCTTTCTTCTTCTCAGCAGTCAGATATTTATCCATGATTTCCTTGGTGCCCCCGTCCGTCTCCTTGTAGTACTTGTGTGTGGTCACATCCCTCACGAGGGCTGCCATCGGCTGGATGTGGCGGGCTATGATTTCATCTAGATCCTCATACTCCTATAGATGTGCAAGTGTTATTTTACAAATCTTATCTAAACATGTAAGATAACAAAAACATTTGTAGAACTAGTGTGCTATTGTGTTATTTTCTGGATGTGAAGCGCTATGATTTCATCTAGATCTTCAAACTCCTATGAATAAATAGATGCGAAAGAGATATTCTTAGTCTATTTCACATTTTATCTGTTCTAATAGGAAAACAAAGCACTTTTATTGGTGCTGTCATTTGTTAGGACAATGAATTTTGTTGAGATATTTAAAAACCTGTGAAATATTTGGATACGTACCTTTTATAATTGTAATAAAGTACATGATTGTTATTAGTGTTTTCTCTTGCCATTTGCCAATGAATGAAAATTACAATCATCATCATCATCACTATCATCACTATTATTATCATCATCATCATCATCATCATCATCATCATCCTCATCCTCATCCTCATCCTCATCACCATCACCATCACCATCACCATCACCATCACCATCACCATCACCATCACCATCACCATCACCATCATTACCTCTTCCCCTATCCTGAGAGAATGTCCCAGGCTGAAGTCATTGTCCTTGCCTTCCTCCTTCACATCAATGTGCTGGTAGACGTTATCCTCCACCTTCCATGTGACAGTCAGGTGATCAGCCCCCTATCAGGTGACATAGACATGAATATAAATTACAACCAAGCTCAACATGACATGTCCTACATTGTATGCAAATTTAGAGATGTCCAATAAAAATGTGTTTTTTTCTGCTTCATAAAACCTACTCCACACAAATATAAATGCTAAAAGATTTTAGTGGACATAAAGGTGGGCAAGCTCACACTCAACTAATATTAGCCTCCATGAAATTTTCAGGACAAACTGACTTTGATTTTTAAAAAATGTTAATCAGATTGAATGTAAGCAGGGATTGAATAAATAGCATTGCTCTGCTATGTGAAACCTCAAAATAATTAAAAAGCATTCTCTATTACCTTGCTACTTGGTCTGATGATGACATCGCCCACATCAGACTCTCTCATCACCTTCTCAGCCTGTTTGTACGTGATGTTCTGGAATGACGGGTGCGCAATCACTCTCTTCACATATGCTAAGAGGATTAGGGAAAATAAGACATCATAAATTAATGATGCCATCATTGTAACAGTCTACTCTCCATCACCATTGACCATGTCAATACCATCGCCATCAAAACCAAATCACAATGGCCATAGCCATCACTACCACCACTGCCACCATCACCTTTCCCATCATATTATTATTTAGTTTAACATCATAATTATTGCCATTTTTATCGTAACTATTCTTGTCATTATTACACTAACCATCACCATAATAATCATCATCATCATCATCATCACTACCATCAACAACATCATCATCATCATCATCATCATCATCATCATCATCATCATCATCATCACCATCACCATCACCATCACCATCACCATCACCATCACCATCATCATCAACATCACTATTCTTGTCATCACTACCATCATCATCATAATCATAATCACCACTACCATCACTTCTTCCACCATCATGATCACACACTGAATGGCTGGCTGACTTACTGCTGGATGCAGCCTTCTTCTTCTTCTCCTCCTCCTCCTTATCCTTGTCCGTCTCGGCTGTCTCGTAGTCATACATGGTGTCTCGAGGCGGGGCCCACTCCCCGTTGCGGTCCTGTAGGTCTGAACTCTTACTGGTGAGGTCGACCTGGAACCGTTCAATGTCAATCCTGATGATGCGTGCGTGGAGGGTCATGCCAACCTGCAGACATAAGGGAAGTAAGTTTCTATTGAGTGCATTGTCTTTTTACAGACTATGATCTCTCAGACTTTTATTCATGAAGCCACCTTGTCTCATATATTTGTATTATAATGATCCTTCTTGCATTCTCAAATTTCATTTTGCTAACTTTTCTATGTTTAAATGCTTTTGAATAAAATATTGCAAATATGATGAGCAAATTAGAGCAAAGAAGTACCAATGACCTTCTTTAACATTGTCTTCAAGGTTATGAACTTGTTTCACTTGGTCATGATAAATCCATTGATTCAATCGCCCAGTATCAGCATTGTGCGATCATAAGATGGGGTTAACAACACCACAGCGGCTGAATACTATGAAGAGGTCAACTAATATTCCATGACCGCATAAAGGGTGACCTAAGAAAAATGAATGACCTACCTTGACCCTGTCCTCAGGATTCTTGACCTTGTTATCACTGAGCTGCTTGGTGTGGATGAAGCCTGTTATACCATTGTCCAGTCTTGTCTTGACCCCCACTGCCTGACCTGGGCAGTTGCCAGTGTCGAAATGACTCCAGACCTGTAGCAATGACAATGTTAACAAGATTCTTACTACTCAGTGGGCACATCTGAGATAGAGTCCACAACGCAACGCCATGAAACCTTATCCATCAGTAATGTCAACAAGTCATCTATGTCATACTGAATGGCCCTTACAAGATTTGTCAAATTTGCTTTTAAAACATAAATCCAGGATTAATGTTGCGTACATGTGATTGATTTTGCAGCATTTTTGGTACTCATCAGGCATTATTGGCACTCTAAACTTTATGATTGCTTTGATATCAAAGCCCATCATCACAATCAAATTCATCATGATCATCACAATCCTCCTCCTTCTCCCCCTCCTCCTCGACATCGTCAACATCATCGTCATTATTATCATTATCACCAACATTATCATCATCACCATAACCACCATTATCATCATCATCATTACCACCATTATCATCATCATCATCACCATCACTATCATCATCATCATCATCATCATCATCATCATTATCATCATCACCACCATTATCATCATCAACCTCATCACCCTCATTATCATCACCTCCCACTACCACCACCACTATTATCCTCATCATCATCCTCATCATCACCCTACCTCATTAAGTTCACAGAAGTTATCTTGCTGACAGAAGGGGCAGAGCCAGAGCCCTGTCTCATCGTTCTTGCTAGGGTTAGCATCATCCAGCATCTCCCTGGTGGGTCTCCTCCTGGCGATGCCCGTCACTGTACACATCACCATCTTACCTGCAATTTCATACATCAGAATAAGCTTCGATATGATTTTGGCATAAATTTGCACAATAAAATACTGATATTGAAATACAGAATTTGCTTTATAAATACAATCTTGTAGATTATGTCGCAAACTAAGAATTTGTTGGCACCAAACATTTCTTGGCTGAGATTTCAGGGGCGGAATCATCCGTTTGTCCCTGTTCACATCACTGTAATACCTGCAAAATCATACATCAAAATTATCACTACTAAATTTGGACTAAAGAAACAATTTTTGTCTTTGAAGCCTGTCAAGCTACACATCACCATCAATTTAAACCAATATAAGAACATTCTTGGAAAGTAGATTGTTTATCCACTTTCAAGAATCAGAAAATTTACATTATATTTAAAAAGTAATGCAAATGTTTAAATCATGTTTGATTGTCCTTTTCAATCATTCTTATAACTTCTGTTAAAGAGATGTTAAAACAAGGACAGAAAAAAATGTTTTAAATTGAAAACTGCAAATGAATGTCTGTTAAAAATATCTGATATATAAAATGGTACAAAATCAACAGAAAAAGATGCTTAAAGGGGTCACGATTAGTCCCAATAATTACAAATTATGTTAGTAAAGCAAAAACTGAATGCCTACCCCTGTAGAATGTCTCTGGCGTTTCCTTGGTCAGCATGCTGAAGGTCTCTTCTGGTGAAGGTGGATGGAAGGGCACTCTAAGATCCTTGTAGCGACTGTTCAACTCGGCTCTGATGTCGTACAGCGTGATACTCCTGTTACCGTACCCCTGTTGTGAGAGCAAACAGACATCAAATAAATCATCTCTTTAAGGCAAAGAACTTTCACTTAGGCAGTGCTTAAAGAGTCAGCATGCTGAAGGTCTCTTCTGGTGAGGGTGGATGGAAGAGCACTCTGAGATCTATGTTCAGCTCTGCAATGTCGTACAGTGTGATACTCTGGTTACCGTACCCCTGTTGTGTGAGCAAACAGCAAGTAAATAATATTTTTCTGGCATAGGAATTGTCTCATCATACTCTAGGGCATCCACAGCCATCTTGTAAGCCCAAACACAGATACTTCACAATAACAATATAACTAACCTGTCGCTCTAACTCCTCAGCAAAGGCATCAAGATCAAGATCTTTGAGTTTGTCAGGGTTCTCCAAGATTTCTTCCAGAGCCTCGGAAGGACCAACATCATCAGCATTGGCCTCATCATACTCCAGCGCATCCACAGCCATCTTCCGAGCCCATTCATACGTCTCGGGGTGGATACGTGTGCTGTCCAGCACCTCAATGTATGTATCATCAGCACTAGAAGGAAAATCAAAACAAATAATTAATTCCAGTACCCTCCAAAAAAAAATACTATTATTGATTATAATCAAACTTCTTTATAAAGATCACCAATGTGAGACAGATGATGTGGTCTTCATAAGGTGACCTTTATTGAGCGGACGTAACGTGCATGCCCAATGGCTTGAACCCTTTCTTGTCCCAGTGCACAGACTGGACGTACAATCAAAAAGCTTCTGCATGTAATGAGAGAGATCGAGAGGAGACTCACCCATCGCCCGCTGAGGCCGTGTCTATCTTGAGGAATCCTGCGCAGTTGATGAAGACCTTTGGTCCCAGTTGGCACTGCATGACTAGCTGGTTACGGTTGTCCAATCTCTGGTTCTTCTGCTTCAAAGTCTGACAAGAAAAACAGATAATTCACCAGTTACAACAAGGGTCTTGAAACAGCATCCAATCATTTTATGGTGGGGACATCCGATTCTGCACAGTTGATGACTTTGGGCCCTAGATGGCAAGCATCAATAGCTGTTAATGGTCGTCCAATCTTGTTTTTTTCCCTTCTTTAAACAAATTATTATTCGGTTCTCAAGCATTTTTATGAACATGAAGAGTTAGTTTGAAACTTTTGATCTGAATACAAAAGAATAAATTTCTTTATATATGAAGCACAAATACAGATGAAATTAAATGTTCAATTGCTTTGTACTCACCCGAACCAGGGCGTTTCCTTTCCTCGGTCCAAGGCCACACGCAAACTGAACGAGGGAAGCCGTGTGGGGGTGCGTGATGGCTCTGTTGATGTCCACTCCAACCTCGTTGACCCTGTAGATGAACTCCTGGAAGATAGCCTCCTTCAAATCCTCCGAACTCACGGACTCCTGTCAATACAGAGGAGAGTTAGAGCTGTCAAGAACCTAGTATTCTTCCTAAGTAAATGCGTCATTGTGTAGTTGATTGGGCTCATAATACGTTTGGTTTCGGTTGCACCATGTAGGAAGGGAGGATTGGAGAGTCCTGAGTCCTGAGACTGTTGGTATTCTTTCTAGGATAGTCCTAAAAAGGCTTGGAGTTCTAATAAGAGCTACAGCGCCAGTATAGTTATTGTAAGAAGAGGGTGGGTAGTAGGAGGGGCAAACAGGTTGACTGTTCATTGTCAGGAGGGATAGGGCTCTCGTTCTACAATGCTAGGGTCACAGCTTCAAGTCCCACTTTACCTGGCATCTTTTGCCCTTCAGCAAGGCGCTTAATCCACATTGCTGCTCTCCACCCAGGTGTACAAATAGAATTAGTAGGAATTAAGGGTGTGTGTATGGCATGTGTGCACTTCAAAAGTAGCACTGATCAGAATGCTCCCTAGTCCTTAGGGAGTGGAGAGAGTGCAGATAATGTACGAGATTGATAGTGGGTGTGTTTCTGAAGATTATGTACTAGATTGATAGTGGGTGTGTTTCTGAAGATTATGTACTAGATTGATAGTGGGTGCGTTTCTGAAGATTATGTACTAGATTGATAGTGGGTGCGTTTCTGAAGATTATGTACTAGATTGATAGTGGGTTTGTTTCTGAAGATTATGTACTAGATTGATAGTGGGTGCGTTTCTGAAGATTATGTACTAGATTGATAGTGGGTGTGTTTCTGAAGACTGATGTAATGATGTTGGATTCGGGGCCCTTTCAAAGAGCCCTGGAAAGGCTACCCTTGGTATACGAAACAAATTGTTTTTCACGGCCCATTAATGAAGTCTGTTTAGTGGTCTACTTACCCTTAGCTATTTGTTACAGGCAACAGTGATTTCTATACCACCTCGTATTTAGATTGACTATTTCAAAAACCATCATTCATTGTCATTAGTTGTATAAAATTACATTTATGACAAGAATTCTTAAGAATGTCAATCTCTATGTTACCTGTTGAGGGTGCAGTTTGAGACAGAGTAGATCATCATCTTCATTACAGAGCCTGGAGAACTCCAGTAGAGGGTCCTGAAGCCTGCGAGCCACTGAGATGGCTTGGCGCAACAGGGGTGGGTAGTCACGGAATTCAGTCTAGTCGGAAGAGGGTAAAATGGTATAAGAACAATTTATTAACAGCATTTATTGATACAGCTACCTTTTCATTAAATAATAAACTAAATCATAATGCAGTGATCAAGAAGATAAGTGGAAAGCATCATCGTGTCATCAATGGCATGAGTGCAATAATAGAATTGCACTTTAGAAGCCTACTGCCAAATTAGGTGATCCATACCGCTATAGACCCATACGCTCTGTTGGACCCAAATGTAATAAAGATTGGTATCTTTAACCTCAATATTCATTCTAAAGATCAGGGGGTGGTGCATAAAGAGTTGCAATCGATTGAAAAATTGCGATTAATTAAAAGTCAGAACATGTGACTGAATGTGCAAATTTGATTGACATGTGCATATGTTCCAACTTGCAATTGATTACAAGTTTACAATAGATTGCAACTCTTGGTGCAACACCCACAATGTCAAACAAACCTGCTCTCATCATATTTCATGAAATGCTCCTCCAATTATGTTCTTTGCATATTTCAAGTTTCATCTTCACATCATTGATCCTTATAGATCTTTGACATGTATGTTAATTGAGGGAATAAAGAACAAAATCTAGGAAATTTACCTCTGCCATCTTAGTAGCTTGATACACGAACGATATGTTGCTGTCAATCAGCTCAACTTTGATTGGCGCCATCTGTTGTTCCGATTCCAGGTCCTCGATACAAGCCCTGACATCTTCAAGAACCGATGTGGTGTTCCTACAGCAAGGAAGAAACGTTCATAGCAATAGTTATAGTTTTCAGTTTTAATGCACAGGGAATTGTCCCTTGTATCTTAGGCAACAAGGTTAGATAAATTAAATCAATTGTTTAGCAGTCCCAAACTTTATACAAGTTAAACATTCTCTAATAAATATTAGCTATGTATCCATATTGACAACCATCATTATAAACTGAACCATCACCATCACCATCATCATCACTGTCAAAATCACATCATCATCATCATCATCGTCATCATCATTACTAAGCCTGGGTCGGAACGTTCGGAAGACCGGAATCCGTCCGGTGTGTGCGTGTTCCGGTTTTGTTTTCTCCATTCCGGTATTCCAATGAAACAATGTAATACATAAAGAATATCTTATATATTTTGTAGAAGAAAACTATCAGAAGAAAACAAATGACAAAAAAGTACAAGAAAGACGATGTCGAATGCAACTTACAACGACAAGAAATCCGCTGCGTTTATTATGAAAGCCGATCTAGACTAGTACTAGTAGCTACCCGGCCCGGCGCGCCCCGCACAGTACAGTCATGCGCTATATTGCAGCTGCTACCATAGCGCTCAGCTCGAGCTGCACATGTACCTGTTAACGATTCTCAATTAAATGTTGACATCCAGTCCGCCCTATTTCGGTTACTAATGCTCGATACAACCCGCCATATCACTCGTATACTTTGCGTGCAGGTTACGGGTCTATTTTCTTACGCAAGAATCCATCCGCCGGGACTTCCCCAATTCCCGGCGGATGGATTCTTGCGTAAGAAAATAGACCCGTAACCTGCACGTAAAGTATACGAGTGATATGGCGGGTTGTATTGAGCATTAGTAACCGAAAGAGGGCGGACTGGATGTCAACGTTTAATTGAGAATTATCGTTTGATCTAACAGGTACATGTGCAGCTCGAGCTGAGCGCTATGGTAGCAGCTAGCTGCATAGCGCATGACTGTGCGGGGCGCGCCGGGCCGGGTAGCTACTAGTAGCCTACTAGTCTAGATCGGCTTTCATAATAAACGCAGCGGATTTCTTGTCGTTGTAAGTTGCATTCGACATCGTCTTCCTTGTACTTTTTTGTCATTTGTTTTCTTCTGATAGTTTTCTACTACAAAATTTTCCGCGAGGCAGTTGAGTTGGCCTGTCTCGCAGCGCGGGGCCTGCCTGCGCTGCCGAAGCTATGGCAGACCTTTTAGTGCGTGTTCGTTCCGTATCATTCATTGGCAGGTTGTTTTTTTATCGGAATACCGGATTCCGACCGGCACAACACCGGCGGATTCCGGAACAAAAAAATTCCGACATGACTCAGGCTTAATCATTACTATCACCATCACTATCACCATCATCAACATCACTATCACCATCAACCTCACTATCACCATCACCATCATCACCATCACCATCATCATCATCACCACCATCACCATCATCATCATCACCATCACCATCACCATCATCATTATCATCATCATCACCATCACAATCATCATCATCATCATCACCACCATCACCATCATCATCATAATCACCATCACCATCATCATCATCACCATCACCATCATCATATCATCATCATCATCATCACCATCACCATCACCATCATCATCATCATCATCATCACCATCACAATCATCATCATCATCATCATCATCGACATCATCCTCCATTACCTTCCTTCTGATGCAATGGCAAGGACATGTGGCTTCTGCTGAGAGATGAATGATTTGAGCGACTCTACATCGGCCTCCTTCAAGTCTCGGTCCCGCTGCCAGTAGGCGTTCCTCCGTCGCAGGAAGTGAGGCAGCCTGAGGAAGTCCGTTACCTCCCCCTCTCCATCCAACATGCAACAGAAACTGGAATCGTCCCTGGAAAATATATCAATAACAATATTGATAAATTCATTAGCCCATAGGACAAGATGCAGCATATGATCAGTGCATTCAATATACATGTGTTTTTTGTAACCTGTTAGAATTCTTATTGGAAATCTCATACCAAACTAAGACTTTGAAAACGGGAACTACAGTCAAACCTGCCTTAGAGACCACCTGTCTATAGCAGACAACCTGCCTATTTTGATAATGCCTCTGACCACTTTGTTGCGGAGGCATAATAATGAGAAATTAACGTGCAGCGTCCATAAAACCAAGAGCATATTTAAAGGGTACCACCACCCAAAAATAATATTCTTATTATAGAAAGGTACCGTCTTTAGTATTCCATTCCTTCAACAAATTCACAAAAATATGTTTTCAGAAAAAAAATATATAATTGGAAAACGCATCACATTCTCAACCATGCGTTCATGCGGTCTGAATTGCGTAGACTATATGCGTGCAGAGCCAGAGCGCACTGTGCAGAGCGAATGAATCATCCGGGAATCTATTGACGTACGCGTGAAAGCATTGGCGCACTCGCAAATGCTTGGCCCGTATGGAACCAGGAAATAGCAGTGGTTCCGTAAGTGGTGGAAATAAATTGTTTTGTTTATGAATCACACAACCCTTTGCAAAATGTTGGGTATCTATTTGATATCACAAAACGGTACCAAAACATATAATAATGTGTTGTTCTTTGCCTGGTGGTCCCCTTTAACCATGGTTGAAATTGAGACAACATTTTAGAAGCCCAGCCAATGAGTCTTAAAACTTACATGCTGCTAGAGAAGGCGAACCCCATGGCTCTGAGCCCCATCCTGCTGTTCCCTTCCCAGTCGTCCTCATCCTCCTCCACCGGCTGATCCACCTGGTAGGGCATCACCTTCAGCCAGTTGTATATCTTCATACAGCATTGCTGCAAGGGGAGACAGAAAATTAAATCAATGAATTCTTTTTTTGCTCCAGATCACTCCGTGATGAGTATTCAAACCAGCTGCTAGCATAAAGTTTAACATGTTCTACAATTATCTTGAAAATGCCTTCATTAGCTTCTTTATTTAGCTTTATCCAGAGTCACCTTGGCTAAATGGAGGATATATAATTTTCCTTGAGAGCATTAAAAATACACAATCAAATTTCCATTAGAGCATTCAAGTATATGTACCATGATATTGCCTTCTTCAATCAGCTTTAACCTGAATTACCTGACACACTGGGGTTACACAATATTATTTAGGGCCATCTCTGAGGCTCCACTTTACTCCATAAAGAGCATTCAAACCAGGTGCCAATCAAACAAACAATTACCTTGATAACTCCTTCCTTAGATTCTTCAATCAGTTTTATTCTGAGTTACTCGGCTAGCTGAGGGTACAGGATGTTATTAAGGGCCATCCTTTAGTCCATCTTCACTCCCTGAGGAGCATTCAAACCAGGTCCCAAGCAAACAAACAATTACCTTAATGATGCCTTCCTTGGCTTCTTCGATCAGCTTTATCCTGAGTTCCTTGGCTAGCTGGGGGTAGAGGATGTTATTGAGGGCCATCCTTGAGTCCATCTTCACTCCCTGAGGAGCATTCAAACCAGGTCCCAAGCAAACAAACATTTACCTTAATGATGCCTTCCTTGGCTTCTTCTATCAGCTTTATCCTGAGCTCCTTGGCTAGCTGGGGGTAGAGGATGTTATTGAGGGCCATCTCTATTGCGCCCTCTCGCTCCTTGTTCCAGTCTTGCACCTTGTCGCTGAACTCATCGATGTAGTACAGCTGCTTTATCTCGTCAAAGAATGTCCCCGTTGTGTATTGCTTGCTGTGGAAGGATAGTACAATTCAAGTTTAGAGGATGAGTCTCGTAATTTCTTTTTTCCAGGCAATGACACCCTGATTTTTAAGACAAAACTAACTTCTGTTTGATCAAAATCGATGTACAAACAGCTCAAAATAACCATACATATATAATTTTATTAAAATCCTCACTATCATCACCATCACCATCACCATCACCATCACCATCATCATCATCATCATCATCATCATCATCATCATCATCCTCATCACCATTTCTGGCTGCACCCCTCTGTCACTAACCTGTCTCCATGCAACATGTCAATACACATGCTCATCTCAATCATTTTGTCCTTCTCAGCCTGGACTAGCTTCAGGAACTGGTCTCCCATCAGGTCCTTGACCTGCTTGTTCTTCACGTACTTGCTGCCGAAGACGGGATGGGACTCATCTATTTCCTATAAAAAATATTAACAAAAGAATAATAACAACTTATGTTTGTATTAATATAGCATCTAATATGATTGATAATCAACTTAAACTTTACATTATGACTCCAGTGAATGAACACACTTGCAACCAATCTGCATGTGACTTGTACCAAACGACTATTGCACTTTGGTAAAGCTGGACTGTTATTCTTGAATCATGTACAACGCTGATATCAATAACAGACACCTAAGTTAATACAAAAACTTATATTTATTATTTAATTTCTGGAACCATTAAAGCATATATATCATAAAAGATAAAGTTCTTTTAGTAATTTGTCATACCCAAATTATGCAAGAATAGGCTATTGTGCATACCTTGATACCCTTCTTGGTTGGTCTGACCGATATCTTTGCTCTTTAGTAGTAAAAATGCCGGACACATTGCCTGACCAGAGGATCATGTGCAATATGGAGGGCCACTGTACAAATGATCCTTTAATGAAACCCAAGCAAAATGTTGCTTTCATAGACTTGAAGAGATTAGGAGGAATAATCTCTGAAAGTTAGAGCATAATCGGGCAAGAAACAAGAAAATTATGGCTCTTTAAAGATGTCCATTTATTCCTATGGGGAACTCAAATTGGCAACGCACTCTGTGTGGACTACTCCCCATATGTTTTGTACACAAATGTTCCCATTTTTACAGTTTTCTTCATAGTCACACTTTTCCATTCCCCCAACTCATGATATGTTATGTATAAAAGCATTCTACAAAACATATGTTGAACTCAAACGAAGGGTAAACATACATTTTGAGAAAATTGAACAAAACTGAAATTTTGTGTACAAAATGTATGGGGAGTTGTCCACAACCTTGCCAGAGTGCATTGCCAATTTGAGTCACTGGTATAAATAAATGGCTCTTTTCAAAGAACCTATAGTTTTCTTATTTCTTGACCGATTGTGCTCAAATTTTCAGGGACTATTCATCCTATTTAGTGTATTATAATGCATATAACAATTTGTCTGGATTTCATTGTCCTTTAATCCTTAGCATTTTAACAGTTCACTCCTTATAAGCAAAAGACTAACGTACCTTGATACCCTTCTTGGTTGGTCTGACCGATATCTTTGCTCTCTCATAGTACGTCTGTCGAACACACTGCCTGACAAGGGGATCATGTGCAATTTGGAGGGCAACCATGTAGCGGGCTGCTTTTAACACTCCTTCCACATCATTAAATTTACTGCAAGAAAACAAAAACAGGGTTTTAAAAAACATAAAACAGCGATTGGCCTAAAACAAACAATATCATAAAACATTGTTTATTTTACTTTCATCTATTAATTACAAATTTAAAAACAAATGTCTAGCTTGCACTTTATGGAGTAAAATTAAGAGAGTGAAATTGTTGTTACAACCAAAAATCACGTGATAATGTAACTTGTCACCCCTAATACTTTCACCCTCAACAAATTATGCACTGAATAAACTATACACCACATTGTATGACTCTCTAAGTAAGTTCACTTACATTCCTAGGTAGTCTAGAGCCGTTTCCTTGGGACTGGCAGGGTGCTGTTCAGGGTCATGCCTCTGGTAGTTATCTCTCAGATTCTCACCAAACTGCTCTGGCGTCAGACCAAACTTGGCTGCAAGTCCAGCTACAACAAATAACATAAAGGGCATTAAAGGGACTTAGTAACATTGTCCAAATCCTCAAAATACAATTGGAATTCACTCATACCTTGTTGTATTCGTATAATTAACAATAAAATCATGGGACAGGTTTCGGTTTTTCAAATTTCCCTTTCGTTAAAAAGATATTAACGATTGAAGTTTTCAGATGTTAAATAATCCAACGGATCGCGAAAACCGTGTACAAAGTGAGTGCAATGAGTATGTGTATATCACTTTGCATTTGTGCTCATTACTCGGCCATATAACGTCCATTTGACTTGAAATTTACACACAATACCCTGTGGACATATCAGATAACAACAATATACATTGTACCAACCATTTATCACTTTTTGCACATATCAACAAAGTTACTAGATCCCTTTAATACACAGTACCAGGACAAAATATTGTTTTATTTTCACAATCACTTATAATTTAAAAATACTTTGCATACATGACTGAGCCATATTTATATAAAGGCTACTCAGATGCAAAGATCTTTCTTCAATCCATCTTTATATTTTCAACTTATGCACATATAGAAGGGGAAAAAACATATTTGTAGACATCACCCTGAGCAATTTAAGATCAAAATCGGACTTCCTACAAAGTTTTTAATTCCCTTTTCTGTTGGCTTTTGTCACTCGCAAATATATCCATTTTCTCAGCATGCATAAAGCATCAGCACTAAGATTCCATCTTGGCGAAACCACACAAACAATTGAATGACAATGTGAAAATGTGCTTTAGTAAAAGATAATTGCTACTATGTTATTAGACTTACTCAGTTTTGCATCCTGACACAGCGCATACATTGACTTTCTGTTAGCCTGCTTGATGTCGTAACTGGTCACCCCGTGATCCTCATCGTCCTCATCATCCGATGCCTCCACCTCCATCTCCTCCTCCACATCCGTCTCCACCTCCACCTCCTCCATCTCCTCTTCCTCCGCCACCTCTCCATCTTCCTTATCCTTATCCTCCTTCTCCCTCCTCCCTGTCACCTCATCATCCTCGTCTTCATTGTCCTTGGCTTCTCCCTCCTCGATACCCTCATCCTCCTCGCTCTTTTTCTCCTTCTCCGTCTCCTCCGCATCCTGCTTCTCCTCAGTATCCATCTTCTCCTCATCCTCTTTCTCCTTCCCCTCCTCTCCATCCTCCTCTTCTTTCTTGTTACTGTCCTTTGCACCTTCCTCATCGCTGTCATCATCATCTTCTATCCTTCGCTCTTTCGATGGCATCTTCTCCTTCTTCTTTTTGATCCACCGCTTGACCACCACTTTCTTCTTGATCGTCACCATCTTCATCTTCTTCTCCTTGGGCTTTGCGTTGAGCGTGTTGTGCATCTTGGGAAGCTCACGCCCGTAGTACAGGAGGAAGTGCATGTATACGTCCTTCAGTGTCTCTGTGGAATCTACTGCATTCAACCTGCATTTAATAACAAAGAAAGTATTCATTCAAAAGTGTATCTGTGGAATCTACTGTATTAATTAAGCCTGAATATAATATCAATAAACTACTACTTTAGAAGTGTCTACATCAAATCTACTGCATTCAAGAACATTAAATTATTATGTATTGTCAGATTTCAACGTATAACTCACTATGCTTCAACTTTTCTACAAATCATTATTTGTTGAGCAGTAAAACAGTGACACGAAAGCTAAGGTAACACAACTTATTTGACCATGCTGTTAAACTAAGAAGACTTGTTAACAAAAAGGAAATTCCCAAATGCTACAAAATTATACTTTGCGAAAACACACATACACATAGGGTAATAGAGTAACAAATATGAATTCAAATTAGTACTGAGTTTATTAGTGGAACCATCACCATGTTATAAATATTTCAGCTTTGGCTAACAAAAGGTAATATTTCTGCTTCATTCCTCTACATACTTTTCAATATCTTGGTTGGTGAGGCCCCTAAATTCATCAGGCAGCTCAGCCTCAAAGTCTCTGTCCTTCATGACTGTGTCGAACTGGTACGTCTGCATCTTCTCAAACAGTTTCAGAAGGTTGGCCTTCCTAGACTTCAACTGACACCACTGCAAGGGAGAATATAGAGAAATGCCAAATATGAATTATATCCATTATAAGAATGTTCCAGCCATGTTAAGTTCAAGTCCAGAAGTTCATGATGGTGTCAAACCGGTACGTCTGCATCTTCTCAAACAGCTTCAGAAGATTGGCCTTCCTAGCCTTCAACTGACACCACTCTAATCACGCAGAAACATTGTCAATGATAACAAATAATATTTGTGCTGAACTCCTGACGACGGACAGTCAATATGGTTTGAAACGTTGAGCCCCTCCTACCACCCACCCTCTCCTTACAATAACTATACCAGCGCTGTAGCTCTTATTAGAACTACAAGCTCAAGAATGAATACCAACAGTCCTTTCCAGGACTACCAACAGTCCTTTCCACGACTACCAACAGTCCTTTCAAGGATACCAACAGTCCTTTCCAGGACTACCAACAGTCCTTTCCACGACTACCAACAGTCCTTTCAAGGATACCAACAGTCCTTTCCAGGACTACCAACAGTCCTTTCCAGGACTACCAACAGTCCTTTTTAGGACTATCCTAGAAAGAATAACAACAATCCTCTGGTGCAACCACAAACCACACGTATTAACTTTATGACAATAATGGTATCTGTGCACCATCACGACCATCACGACTCTCACCAGTCACCACCATACCCTTTTTTTCTCACTGATCTGTGTCTTCGCCTCCTTCCTCCACCTGTGTCTTTACAGTCAACTGTCTACATGTCATACTGGTCATTTTAGTCTGACAAAGATTCTGCTAGGATCAAAAGCTCAGGCCCTTGTTATACTATTCTGAGTTTTGTTATATTTAGCTAATGAAAATACTACTTCAATTAATTGATTGTATACTAACATTTTCAAAGTACTGGTCATCTTCCTGCTGTAAAACACACATTGGCGTTTCATTTTTCCACCAAAGAAAAAACCTTGTATGAACTCTTGCATTATGCAAAAAATAAGTAACTAACCTTCGCATCCCAGTGGTATACTTTGTACAGGTCATTGAAGTTCAGCTCTGGCTCCACATACTCTTTACGATAGAACGCAATGAAGGGAACCTCGAAATGCTGGTTCCTCATGAAGTGAAGTGCTTCCTTGATCTTCTTCTTTGTCCGGGGAGGTTTTCTCTCGTAGGAAGCCGAACTGTACGCACCCTCTCCTTGGTCACCAAACTCCTACAAAATCATGAAGAATTTGAGGAATTCATAACCAATTACTTTCATGTCCGCTCCTCTGTGTTTTACAGGTTGTAATGAACTAGGCTTGTTTGTGTACAATGCACACCACTGAGCCAGTGTGTAATACAAAAGGTGCTAACAAGTCTTCTTGATCCTTCCTGATTTGATACTGATGATGGTGTAAAGAAGGCATGATTGCAGACCCTTTCTCTTTGAGATTCTTCCTCTAGCTAGCAAGATAATTATCAAGAGGAGAAGAAATACTCTGGTCCCATATGATGACACACGCAGTACCCCGGGGTACCGTTGTACCCCGGTATCCCGCGTTGTGTAGCGCCATCTTGCGTCCAACCGTACCGCAGCTATTGCGTTGTGCATGCAGTGCAGCGCGCGATTGTATGCACGCTATACCCACAGTACAGCCCTAAAAATTAAATAAATAATTAAACAAAATGGCGGATTTTCGTCTGGTACCCCGGGGTACCGTTTATGTCATCATATATTGGATATTGATGGGATGAATCTGAATGAATAACGGGAACTCTATAAAGTCTTACCTGATTTGATACAGATACTGTAAAGAAGGCATGCTTGTAGATCCATTCTGATTCTTTCTCTAACTCTTGCTCATCAGCCTCAGTAACAGGAACAGTTCTCAACTGTAATCATATAATAAAGAAATACAAATATTTGAAAGCTAATTTATTACTTTAAAACACAAATAAAATATTTTAATATCTGACTAAAATTAATTAAATGTTGAGAGTTCAATTGAAATTAGTAAATATAATTAGGTGGCAGATCTCAACTGAATTGAATTCAATGAGACAGATTTCAGCCATGCATAACTTACCAAGGAAAGCTTTTAATTTCTCTCTTGATTTTGTTTTTCTTAGTCCAAATTGACGTAAATACATTTAATTTGAATTATCATTAAATATCATTTTATTTTGGCTTCTTTACTAGTATATACAAATACAAGACAAAATTGACATAAATACACTTAATTTGAATGATAAAATATCATTTTATGTCTGCTTCTGTACTAGTGAAAGGTGTTTTGACTCACCATGAATCTCTCAGGAATGTCTGCAGTCTTGATCTCAGTGTCCAGGTCCGTGAAGTGACCCCTCTCCAGCTCACTCGGCTCAAACACCTGTCAGGAACAGTCACAAACATCTCAAATTTATATTATAAACCAAGAACCAAAAGGCAAACTGACTAGATTCATTAATATATAACTGGATTATGGTAATAATCATTTGTAAATCTTGACTACCCTTTTAATATGATCGTATGGTATAGATTCTGACTAGAAAGTGATTTGGGGCAATCAGGTCTTCTGTAAAGTGACCCCTCTCCAACTCACTCGGCTCAAACACCTGTCCACCGTAGTCACAAACATCTCAAATTTAGATTAAGGATATACAACCAGAAGGCAAACTGCTGACTAAATTTGATAGAATATCATTAGATTATGGTAATGATCACTATCACATCTTGACTACCCATTTAAGGTGTTGTATGGTTTCATATATTCTGACTAGATCTCTCATTTTAACCTCTGACAAAGATTATGCAAGGATCAAGAAACCAATTAATTTTATTACACAGGCATTTTTTTGTTTTAGATGAGCAGATGTCAGCATTGTTTTCTTTAATATAATGCTGCAAAAGCTCAGTTTATTGAGTGCAAGAAGGTCATCCAAATGTTATTGGTTCAAAAACCTGCCACAGTTCACGTGCTTTGGTGTCATCCAAATGTTATTGGTTCAAAAACCTGCCACAGTTCACGTGCTTTGGTGTCATCCAAATGTTATTGGTTCAAAAACCTGCCACAGTTCACGTGCTTTGGTGTCATCCAAATGTTATTGGTTCAAAAACCTGCCACAGTTCACGTGCTTTGGTGTCATCTAAATGTTATTGGTTCAAAAACCTGCCACAGTTCATGTGTATTTATTTCCCACTTACATAAAGATGTACACTGAATCTTGCAAGTAAAGGGTGCAAATCAAAGAAAGAAAGAATTTAACAACTTACATCATAGATGCTCTTCTTTGGCTGTCGCTTCTTGCCTGGTCTCTTCGTCCTCCTCCTGGGCTCTCCATCCTCAATAAGGTCCTCTTCATCATCCTCTTCGTACTAAACAGAGATAATAACAAAAGAAAATAATTATGAGATCTGAGCACTATAGCATAACGATTACAAATTGATAGCACAATCAAATAGTTCATAGATGCTCTTCTTTGGCTGTCGCTTCTTGCCCGGTCTCTTCGTCCTCCTCCTGGGCTCTCCATCCTCAATAAGGTCCTCTTCATCATCCTCTTCGTACTAAACAGAGATAAGGACAAAAGAAACTCATTATGAGATCTGAGCCGTAGCATAAAGATTTGACATTAATCATATGCAATTAGTTGATAGATGCTCTTCTCTGGCTGTCGCTTCTTGCCCGGTCTCTTCGTCCTCCTCCTGGGCTCTCCATCCTCATTGAGGTCCTCTTCATCATCCTCTTCGTACTAAACAAAGATAGGTACAGAAGAAACTCATTATGAGATTTGTCTGATCTGAGCCGTAGCATAAGATTTGACATTAATCATATACAATTAGTTCATAGATGCTCTTCTTTGGTCGTTGCTTTTTGCTCCTTTTGCTTGCTATAATGAATGGCAAAAACCCTTTAAATACTCAAATAGATTAAACCAATAGCATAGCTGATAAATACAAAAATGTATCATAACTCAAAATACAAATTTGTGTTTCTTTGAGAGAGAACCCTAAACTGAAAATACAATATTATATGAGTTGATCAATCAAAAAAATGTATCATGACTCAAAATAGGAGATTGTTGAATGATAAAGAAACTCAAAATTAATGATTTTTGTAACAAGAAAGAACCTCAAACTAAAATACAACATACCCAGCAAGAGTAAATCAATACAAGACAGTACGATAACTCAAAATATAAGATTTTTAAATGAAAAAGAAAGCTCAAGACTCACCTCCGAATATTCCTCTTCCTCTCTATCCTCATACTCTTCCCCGAACTGATCAAACTCCTCAAACTCAAAGTCAACGCCAAAGATATCTTGCGCCTCTTGAAGTGCCCTGTTCAAAAACAGAAGTCATTGTGATTTACAATACATTCAAACTAGCGGCATCTTGAAGTTAGCAGTGGCTCGGGTGCCAATGGCCACTGGAAATGTTGTCGGGCCACTTGACATTGTCTTGTTGGTGGCCCGACAGCATATCTTGTGCCCTGTTGAAAAAGGTTAAAAGACATGTACCAGATTTACCCATGATAATTCAAATTAGCAGCGGCTTGACTTTGGTCAATGGCCACCTATAATAAATGTTGTCTGGCCACCTAAAATTGTTAAGCTGGTGGCCCGACTGGCCAAAAGATATTCAAATATGACGATAACAAATTTCCTTCAATGAACCTCTCATTTATCTGATTTCATTTCAACCAAATTATTTCTGGGTAGAATACTAGTCTAATTAGAACATATCGACACTTTGGGAAAGTACTCACGAGTCTGTATATCTGTGTTTATGTCCCTTCCTCTTTTTCTTGGTGATTGGTTGCCCGCTGTCATCAACAATGAAGTCATCAGGATCTAGAAGTTAAAACACGTACATAACAAATAAGATGCAAGAAAATGGTACTGCATCCTTATGCGCATCACTAGACAAATTTCCTGAATTCAAAATACCAAAAAGAGCCCCTCCAAATTTGCATAAAGTTCAATACCAAACAAATTTTTAGAGGAAAAGTAATACATTTTAAATATTTATATAAGCGCTATTCTCGTGAGTATCATAGCGCTTTACACAATTACTATTACCCCGGACAACGGATACACACCGAAAAATATACTTTGATTTGTTTAGGGGTGTTTGACAAAGATCCCAATTCGAACTTAACAGTAAGTGGGACTTAAAAATCATGGAAAGCCATTTGCAGCTTCGGAATGAAGCATACTCAAGAGACCAAATGCGAATCCTTGAAACTTTCCAACAAATTTCACATCAATAACTAACAAAAATTAAAAATTGTTAAATGCTAACGATTTTTATCAAAATTGTAGCCATATTTTAAGAACTTGTTTAACAATTTTACAAAGAAACTAATGGCTTGCCATAACTTTGAAGTCCAACTTAGTGTTAAGTAGAGCTGAGTCAAATCGAATGGCTATTCGATATCCGACCGTAAAGGTCGGATACCGAAAACAAATTTTCGGATACAAATATCCGGAAAAAAAATTAAAATTAAAATAAAAAATTAATTAATTAATTTTAAAAAATTAATAAATAAAATAAAAAATCTTTTTTTTTTTCTTTTTTTTCCCGTTTAATTTTGTAATCCCCATTCGATAGATTCGATCAGAAAATGGCACATTGAACCCTGCTTATCTATTGCTAAAGTTAAAAGTTAAGGTATTTTACATAAATTACAAATAAACAAAACAAATAATAAACCAAAGGTAAGAGGATTAATATACAAGTGGTATAGTGAGTGCCAAATTTAGAAGAATCTATGAGATATCGAAGTATTTCATCTTGACAGCAGTTTGTTATACAAATAATACACGGTCTTGAGTGTGTTGTGTAAATGCATTGCACTCGAGGCTATGTTAGCTGTACGTTGTGCACGAGGCGAAGCCGAGTGCGCATGCGCACAGCTAACATAGCCGAGAGTCGATGCATTTACATGACGGCACGATAACAAGGCCGTAGTATTATTTGTTTTATAAAACAGGCTCAACCACGGATTGTTTTATTTTGCTAGATTATTGAAAACAGGCTCTCCACAATTAGTAACCAAGTCTATCTACTCTCTAGAGTGTGAATTTATTAGGAATTTACCAAATTAATCATCACTAGAGTGCACTCGCTTCACTGAATTTGACTAGCTGCAGCTCAGCAGATCAAATGCAGTCGCCGAAAATCCGAAAATGTTCCCGTTAAAAGTGAGAATTATCAAAGAATTGTATGCATTTCCATTCCAAAACTTCCCAATATCAAACCACATACCATATAATTTACGAATCTGCTAAGATTTATTTACTACAGAACACATTATTTACAGAACGAAGCATTTTCCATCTTTTTTTTAATCACTTTCGCAAGTTTGACTTCGTAGAACTATGTCAACAAGCATTGTGACGTCACAGCCGTGCAAATATCGCGCAACAAAAAGTGACAACACATGTGTGTTACGCTTTTTCTTGTTTGTTTGTTGAAATTTAATGAATAGTCACGTGACTGGATTTAACCAATCACGTTACTGAATTTACCAGAGCCGTTTTATAAACACTAACATCACACTGTACTGCCGATTCTAATTGAAAAAATGGACAGAATATTTATTTTAAAAATTTATTTTAACAAATTTAATTTTTTTAATTTTTTTATTTCGAATATTCGATATCCGACCGTTTTTACACGACTCGTTTTCGAAATTCAAAATATTCGATTTGACTCAGCCATAGTGTTAAGTGTTACTTGGGATTTTTTTCAAACACCCCCCCCCCCCCCCCTCCGATCTCCTACCTGACTCTTCCTCTGAATCCCGGAGGGCTGCAAACTGTTCCCCTTCATCAACTTCATCATTCAACTCCTCCTGCATCTCCTGAGAAACAAATGATCAAATGAGTTTAATAAAGACAGCTAACTTGTCACAGCCTAGTTCAGTTCAGTTCAGTTTATTTCTTCCCAATGATAAAATGATTAATGTGGCTTTTAGAAAGATGTTCAAAATCTGTATCCGAAACGGCAAAAAAAAAAGGTTCTGTTTGTGAATTTGTGTGTGATATGGAATTCATGTTTTACAAAGAATCTGCATTGGAGGCATATGATGTTCTTAATAATCATAACCAAAAATATGTTTTTTAACCCTTTCTGTTTCTGAACTTTTGTATACCATATGTAGTCATTCATTTATGTCAAAGAATTTGCCAACAATGGATGGAGTATTTCATTTACCGCTTGTCTACATACATAATAATAATAATATATAGCTTTTATATAGCGCCATTTATCTAGTTGCCTATTCAGAGGCGCATTATTACCCTTGGTCATCAGGTACAGTTCAAACCCGCACAATTATCTTGTGCACCATCTCAACTCCCAGGGGAGCATACTAGCCCAAGCTGCCCAACGGGCGCTGAAGGCTAATTAACACCCGACCAAGTACCCATTTATACTCCTGGGTAGAGAGCAGCAATGTGGATTAATTGTCTTGATGAAGGACAAACGGAGTGGGCAGGGTTCGAACTCGGGATCTCGAGATCAGAAAGCGCGCCTCTACCGATCTTGCCACACCACGTCCACATGAGAACTATAAGAATGTCTGAATACTCACAGCTGCTCCTGGACTCAGTTCTCCCTCCTCCTCCTCCTCTCCAGCAAAGATCTCCTTGGCGATGGCATCCCTATCATCCAGCTCTCTGGAAGGCCCCGCCCCTCCATCCTCACTCCCACTATCCTCCTCATCCGAGATCTGTCGCACACGCCGGAACTTTTTCTGTGGTGAAGGAAGGAAACAGATAAGCAAGGTACATTGTTTATTACAAGGAAGAATGGAAAATATATAATGTAGATATACCGTAGTTGCTGGAGAACCTGGCCACAAAAAGGACAGGGCTGACTTTGAAATTAGATTTGCCGTGAATGCACTGAACATGAGACTCGAAACTTATCAAACGATTTATCTGCATATTGCTCATAAAATACATGTATCTTGCTGTTCTGTAGTCCTCCTGGTTATCCAGAAAATCGCTTGAAAGTCAGTCTTTAAACTCCAAAATATTTTATTTTTTATTTTGTTCACGATAATTTGAGATTTCAATTTTTATCATCTTGATTTTCGCTTTTGTAAATCGACGCTCAGTAGTTCATTTCGGTAGAAACTTACACCACTTGGATCGCAATATCGCGGTGCCTTCGCTGATAAAAAATTATCGCTCAACGGCAAAGCGGGTTTCCGCAAGGCGCGATTTTACGTACGAAGGTTCAATTTATCGCAGTGCAGGAGAACCCGGCCACCACGCACGGTGCGTGTACAAAGTCAATGGCGCACTGTGTTGTGTGTGACTGGCCAGGTTCTCCAGCAACTACGGTATACAGATAAGCAAGGTACATTGTTTGTTACAAGGCAGTATGGAAAATACATTTTATTGGTGTAAAATAAACTGTTTATACTATAGAAACTGTTTAACATTCAGACAATTAACCCTTTCTTGTAGTTCATTTATTTGTTATCATGGAACCTAGAAAATAAATTTTTGCTCCAGAATTAGATGTGAAGCAGATGACAAATTCTTTTCCTGCATAGAAAAAAGGATCACATAATATTTTTGTTCAAAAGTGTTAAAGAGGAAACAGCATTTAGTAAAAATAAAACAAATTCATATCTTTTTATATCTTTTTAATCTGTGTGGATTGAAGAATATTTGAAGAATGAAAATTGAAGAATTCTAGAGAATACTTACTCTTTCAACTTTGACTCCCAAGTTCTCTTCAATGAGGTCATAATCTTCATCTTCCAGTCTCTCATCATAATCTGAAAAAATCAAGTTAAAATAAGGTGCAAATTACTATAAAAAATACAAAATCACAATTAATTAATTCAAATCTAAATGGACCATACAATGTGTGCTACATTGTTCATATTAGGGAGTATCATTATTTATAGATCTAGCAAATTAAATAATAGCTTCACAAGATATTTTAATTTAAATTGTTTCAAAATCAAACATGTAAGGATCAAAACAAACACTTGTCTGATGGTACAGGGCCAATAAATTCTAGTCAATTGAAGGAACAACAGCGTCTAGATGGCCTAATTTTCACAATTAGGCTCTCTATACGTAAGTTTTCCTCAAGAAGAAGAATTTGGCAGTCATTTCCCATGAAATCAATCAATTTGGGGGTAATTAGTAAATATCTAATTGTCCTGGGAACGCCTCTTTTAAATCGCCAAAATGTGACGTCATCTAAAGAACGGACTAATGAATTAAAGGCTGTAGATGACGTAAGCCAATGAATTGTCAATCACATGTCAATCACGCTGCCGATTCTGGACCCTAGATGTGGGTGGGGCGTAAACTGGCTGCTCAGTGAAATTTGGCATTAGAAAATTAGTCAAAAATCACTACTGTGTTTATTTTCATGGAATTTTTTCGGCAGACCTATTTTACAAGTCATCAACTATGGAATTAGTGCCAAAGGACGTTGTATTCTTTAGTTCCTTTAAAGTCCAATTCTAGTGGCCCTATCCAGCAACAAAATGTTCAGACTTTCAAACTGACAGAACTTACAAAAGGAGGAAATCTTGTATTCTTCCATTTTAAGTTTTCATCCATTATTGCAGTTTGACCAATCAAGGGTGTGAAATTATGAATAGCAGACAGTTTATGAATTAAATTAAATGTTTATTTTTTGAGGCCAGTAAATGTTTTTTTATGGCCATCAAAAATTGAGAGAATGTTACTTTTCTAGCCCAACCAGGGCCCCGTTGCAGAAAGAGATGCAATCGATTGTAACGTTGCAATAAACTGTAAGTCCGATCACATGACTAAATGCGCATATCTGATTGGTCCGTTCAAATGCACACATTTTCTGACTTGCAATTAATTGCAACGTAACAATAGATTGCAAGTCTTTCTGCAACGGGACCCAGGTCTCTTCCAAAAAAAGTTAGTGTGGAGTCCAGATACATGTATTTATATTTCAACGACATTTCTGTGCAAAAAAGCTGAGAGGGTCAGTAACTACATGAACCTACCTCTGTGTTTCCGTTTTTTCTTCCGACCAATCTCTCCCCCGTCAGAGTCAGAATTCCCAGCCTCATCATCGTCATCGTTGATCAGGCCTGCAATGTTGGTCTCTGTACAAATTGAACGAATCAAAACCAATGTTAGATGTAGTATTTGTTCCCCATTTGATTTCAGCTGCGAGTAAACCATGCTTTAATCATTTTAAATGGAAGTAGACTCTAAGCTGCACAACCTTAATACACATTGATAGACTAATGATTAATGAATGTTCGTACATAACAAAATTAGTGTAATGCTCTTCATATTCATTATTTTCTTCCTTTCCTGTAGTCTGTACAAGATTATCTTGAGATTAGTGAAAAGGCAAATTCATTCAGTGTTAACTGTCGAACTTGCACTTGTGACTGCCTGTAAATGAAGACCACTACATGTAATCTTGATTATTTAGGAAGCGGATTCCTTGTGTATGAACCAAATTAAAAAGACCATTTTCCTGTCAATGAAGCCTTGGGCACTCAGGGCAGTCTATCGACTTTCCTAACCATTAACTAATCTGGAAGTTTTATTCCAGTTTATTTTTACTTATTTGTGTACCTTCATCCTCCTCCTCGTCTTCTTCCTCTTCCTCATCGCTACTGGCTTGGACGTCCCCTTCGTCCGACACTTCCGCCTCGTCTTCAAAGAAGTCTGCCATCTTTTCTCAGATGTCTCGCAGACAAATGAGCAGAAGAAACACAGCCTCACGCCCAAAGTCTGAGTTACAGGAACTGCAAGTAAAGACAGCAAGCAAAGAATCATCACATACAAATCAAATAAAGGCATTTTATTCTGAGATGTGCCCACGGCATGACGAGAAGAATGGAAGAAAATATGGCCAACTTCTCGGCATTTTCTACGGAGACATGTCTACGCGAAGTGACTGTCAAAATTATCTTATTTCCATTTGATGTGAGTGACGTCTGCTGGCTGACGTTGGTGTTGTTATTGATTTTACCTGTAAAAAGGAAACGTAATTATGTATGTTGTTAACTTTAAAACGGTATTATTGGTATTGGATGCCAGCTTGTTGAATGCAAACTTTCTCTAAATTCTCTCACTTCAAAATTCTTCAATTCCTCATCTCTAGTCTAGAGTTGCATGCAATTGAATTGCGATTGCCATTGCTTTGTACGGTACACTGCAAATTACATTGCCAATTAATGCGCGCGAGAGCCCCGTTTCGACGCTGTAACGCTCCGATAAAAATCCCTTTACAAACACGGAAAACTCGAACAAATATTTCTAGTTGCTAATTTTCAAATATTACTTCACAAATAAATAGAAAATAACTTACTTACGCACTGGGAAAGGCGTGAAATTACGGCCCAAAATCAATCTTTATCGGGCTGTTCGCGGTAACAGAGATGGCCGATAACAGGAAGTGCACTTACATGGTCAAGTAGCGTTTTCCTATATGGCCTCTTTGATCTGATCTAGTCCTGTGACACCTCCCCCCCCCCCCCCCCCCCCCCCCCTTCCATTTGGATGTGGTGGGTACTAAATTATGAGGTGTTTATCTTTTTCCTTTATGCACCTTCTTTGAAGGTTGTTATTTTCAAATACGGTCTTCTTTCCTTTTGAAAAGGATTTATGACGTATGACAAAATATTCTGCACTTTGTAATATTGTTCTTGCTTTGCACAAACTAAAATTCTATAATTCAGGGGGTGTATTCTGAAGTTAAATTTATATAAGTCGGCTGCACTTTTACTTTGTACACAGTTATAATTATCCACTAGATAATTATGAGTCTGATCATTTCAATCATACATAAAAGTAACGGAAGATAAATTTTGAAAACCGAAAGCTGTTCCATATTGGTTCCATACGGTACAAATACAATGAGGTGTACTGCGAAAACAGTGAGAGTTCCAATTAACATTAATCATAGGATGTTGACAATGTTATCCCTAATAATTTCTTTTACAAGTAAAATATGATTGCCATAATATATATTCGTATTTATTTTCGCTTAAAAACAATATTATGATGTATTCAATATAAAAACCTCCTATAGTAACATTTCAAGTGTTACACTAAGATAAGGATGTGATGAATGGTCAAAGATTCTTTAACAAAACAGAGCCTTGGATTGTGTTGTGGTCAATGTTGTAGCCATTGCCCCTTCCCCCTCCCCCCCTCCCCCCCCCCCCTAAAAAAATACATAAGACATCGGCAATTAGCTCAACCCGTTTTTTTGTTTTTTATAGGACAAGTTAGCCTAAAATAAGAAATGCAGCCCCTTGCTCCGCCCGCCGCCCCGCTGCCATGTTGTATTATGTTATTATACTGCTGCATTTCCCTCATGTGTTTTGATGTTTCAATTTTTTTTTCTTGATCAATGGATATTACCTCACAAAAAAAAAGTAGTCTAGCGCCCTCTCTACCAAAACTCAACTATCCCTTTAACATAAGTTACATGTACTGTGAATTTATAACACCCATCTAAAATTTGTTTGCACTATTCATTATTTCACTACGTCGCTTTTGTCGATCGCGTACTTTGTATTATGATCCAACGTAAATTACACAGCAAGACCCAAGTTTCGCACAATAAATGCACAACACAAATCATTGTATTAATATGTTTCTCTAGTTTATTACAATTTGATTGTTTGACCTTAGTTTCTGTGTCTGTTTTATCCCCTTTGAAGGAACGTATAGGCCCTAAACAGGATGTTGTTCATGTAGGCCTCCCGTAGGCCTACATAGATCTATACTTCAGTCACTCAATGTGCATCAGAAAACAAATCATGCAGCGCCCTCAAATATCAGGAGTTTTTTATTTACCTTCTATTTCCCTTTTATGTTACTATATTTATATCATCTCTCACAAAATAGCCATCTTCAACAAAATAATATAATGCGATGGAGAGGTGATCATTGAATTAGTAATCATAAGCTGATGTCAAACACAATTATCTAGATAATAGATATCTAGATAATTCACCTATAATGTGACAGATAGGTGACAGACAGGTGATAGGCTAGACCGTTAAATCAGTCCTTCTCCTCGTTTGTTGTATTCACTCACCACTTCTAGTATGACGTCATTATATTAAAGGACCCCTCCAGAACGAGATGGAATTTTTCAGTATGACATGCTACGAATTATATATCAATTATCTAGAAAATTGGCCCGCGTGTGCATGACACCGCCTATAGAGTATTTTAGGCCTAATTATGATGCTTTCCAATGTTTCTACAAATTATAACAACCAAAGAATGTGTACAAAGAATGGAACAACATTCTTGAAAGTCGAAATGTAATAATATTTATCATGGTATTTCGATACACGTCCCTATGCCCTCACATTAATATCATATCTTTATTGAATATATCATGAAGTGGTGGTTTGTTTCACTGCATTGCTATCAACTACATCCTATATTATATGACGGACAAATTTAATATTACGTAATTATGTGAATCGCCATCCTGACCCGTGTTCTTATTTTGTCTTTTCAATGAAAACATGCCAAAAATATATAACTAAAACCAACAAGTAGTTCAGATCAGAACAATGCATTTGATTGATTATTTGATTGATGCGAGCCTGGCTATGAAACAAAATGTAATTGTAATATTTATAGGTTTATAAACCGCTAGAATTCCAATTGGATTTTGAGGATTTGGAGTTTGGACAATGTTACTAAGTCTCTTTAAAGTGATCCAACTTTATAAGATTTGTTCAAAAGTGATATTTGAAACCAATAGGCCTACCATCGGAAGATCCTTCTGAATGATAACTTTGTGTGAAAGTTTCACAGGAAAGGACCACTGTTTACTTATAGTGAAAAGGTACAAATTCGTTACAGGTTTTTATCATGATACGGCCCATTGATTCATTATACAGTCGAAAAGTATTTCGGAACGCTTTTCAATTCAATTACAATATTTCCACAATGAGGGAGACATTATTTAAAAAAATCAAAGACCATTTCATTCTTCTTTATAGACAACCATGTCTAAAACATATAAAGAAGAATGAAATGGCCTTTGATTTAAAAAAAGAATGTCTCCCTCATTGTGGAAATATTTGTAATTGAATTGAAAAGCGTTCCGGAATACTCTTCGACTGTATAATGAATCAATGGGCCGTATTTTGATAACAAAAAAAACCTGTCACGAATTTGTACCTTTTCACTAAGTAAATTAACAGTGGTCCTTTCCTGTGAAACTTTCACACAAAGTCATCATTCAGAAGAATCTTCCGATGGAATTGGTTTCAAATATCACTTTTGAACAAATCTTATAAAGTTAATGGACCACTTTAAAGAGACTTGGTAACATTGTCCAAATCCTCAAAATCCAATTGGAATTCTAGCGGTTCCCTTGGCTTGTTGTATTCGTATTAACAATAAAAGCATGGGACAGGTTTTTTTCTTCTTCAAATTTCCCTTTTGTTAAAAAGATATTTACGATTGAAGTGTTCAGATTTTAAATTTTCCACTGGACCGCGAAAACCGTGTGCAAAGTGAGTGCATTGAGTTAGTGAATATCACTTTGCATTTTTTCTCATTACTCGGCCATATAACGTCCATTTAACTTGAAATTTTCACACAACACCCAGTGGACATATCAGATAACAATTATATATATTGTATCAACCACTCATCACCTTTTCACATATCAACAAAGTTACAAGACCACTTTAACAAGAGATAAGTTGAGTATAATATAGATAGATAAATAATAGTCCCAGTAGCCTATACATTTCTGACCTCTCGATGTACCCCATGCGTATAGTCAATGCGAAAACGGAAGTGTATTTGGTGAGAAATCTCTGTCTACAAACTAAAACCACTGGTCTGACCTCAAGCATCCGTGTTGGATATTTTACACTTGGTTTTTTAAACAGCATCAATACTAAGTTATATAACGGTTCTTAGAATTAGCCCAGAATCAACGGTTTAAACGCGTTGTAGGCTATAGAATATTTTATAGTCCTTTCAGGACTATCCCAACAGTCCTTTCTAGGACTACCAACAGTCCTTTCTATAGGACTACCAACAGTCCTTGTTAGGACTATCCTAGAAAGAATACCAGCAGTCCTTTTTATGACTATACCAACAGTCCTTTTCAGGACTCACCAATCCTACCCCCTCTTACATGGTGCAACCGCAAACCACACGTCGTATTAAAATATTTTATCTTGATTATAAAGATTAGTCTAAACATGTAATGCTCATAAATATACGCAATTGGTGTGTATTTTCTGGGTAAGTCGTCGGTTTGCTAACATTTGAAATATTTGTTCGTGATACCTGAGGCTCCTCCATTCGTATAATGAGCTTAGTTCCAAAAGGCGCTAAATCCAATTTCTATACAACGATGAAGTGACGATATCAATACCGTTAACAAGCTACGTAGCTTTCTATAGAAAACCAAATTTTAGTACAAGTTACACAATCAAAATCAAAATATGGAATGGTCCATTTTCATATTCCCAAAATTATGATGGGATTGTGTACAAAGTTGGGCAAAGAAACATGTTTTTCTCCAAAGTTGAAAGAGTGGATTTAGAGAGTGGATTTAGCGCCTTTTGGAATTAAGCTCTTAGTTAAGCGACTTCGTTACCTGTTTCTGCAAAAAGGGAAAATGTTTGATTAATGTTTGCTTCTTGTACAATACAAGATAGTCGATCTATAATACGTCAGGTGTGATGAGGGGCATATTTTCAGGCTTTCTCACCATGATTTGAAGAAAAAAAAACCTCCCATCCATAAGGCTATACAGAAAGATTGACATATTATGTACTATAGAGAATGCACCTAATAATTCATGTGCTCCAAATTAGTCGGAGTACGTTATGCCATTGTCCATGAAATTAAGTGGATTACTTTACGCATGTCTCTCTGAATTAATCAACTATATTATTAAATAAAAATATGATGTGTTAAATCGTGCGCCGATCAGGCCCCATTGTATATACTCATTGGCACACAAAACAACTTAATAATCAAATTTAATTTCAGCATAACGGTATAACCATGACGCATCCGCATGAGTAGGCCTATCTTCTAAAAAATAGTTTTAAAATGTTCTAACCCTTTAATTCACTTTTCCGAATAAGCTAATTAAAGGGACTTAGTAACATTGTCAAAATTCCAAAATCCAATTGGAATTCTAGCGGTTCCCTCATACCTTGTTGTATTCGTATTAAAAATAAAAGCATGGGACAGGTTTTTTTTCTTCAAATTTCCCTTTCGTTAAAAAGATATTTACAGTTGAAGTGTTCAGATGTTAAATTATCCACTGGACCACGAAAAAACCGTGTACAAAGTGAGTGCAATGAGTTAGTGAATATCACTTTGCATTTCTGCTAATTTCTTTGCCCCAAAACCATCTAATTAACGTGAAATGTTCACACATTACTTTGAGGACATACCGTAATATCAGCTCACACCAATACACATTTTATTAATCACTCATCACTTTTTGCACTTGTTAACAAAGTTACTAGATCCCTTTAAGAATATGTAATGTGGGAGAACCATCCAACATATTTAGCTATATCAACATCTTTTGTTTGTGTTGGACAGTTGGACTTTAGGCTTCTATATTACCAACCATACATTTTGTTTAAATATATATAACTGTTATAGAAGAGAATAACGTTTAAAAAAATAATATTCTTATGCTACAAGTTATTCTTATAGGCTTGGTTATTGAAATGTGTCGTCAAAGGTACACGTTCATTATTTTGCTTATTCGGAATGAAGTAATGTAACCTTATAATGATGCTTTATATATTTTGTATAATGGTTAAATCGTTTAACAAAGTTGAAAGAGTGGATTTAGAGAGTGGATTTAGCGCCTTTTGGAATTAAGCTCTTAGTTAAGCGACTTCGTTACCTGTTTCTGCAAAAAGGGAAAATGTTTGATTAATGTTTGCTTCTTGTACAATACAAGATAGTCGATCTATAATACGTCAGGTGTGATGAGGGGCATATTTTCAGGCTTTCTCACCATGATTTGAAGAAAAAAAAACCTCCCATCCATAAGGCTATACAGAAAGATTGACATATTATGTACTATAGAGAATGCACCTAATAATTCATGTGCTCCAAATTAGTCGGAGTACGTTATGCCATTGTCCATGAAATTAAGTGGATTACTTTACGCATGTCTCTCTGAATTAATCAACTATATTATTAAATAAAAATATGATGTGTTAAATCGTGCGCCGATCAGGCCCCATTGTATATACTCATTGGCACACAAAACAACTTAATAATCAAATTTAATTTCAGCATAACGGTATAACCATGACGCATCCGCATGAGTAGGCCTATCTTCTAAAAAATAGTTTTAAAATGTTCTAACCCTTTAATTCACTTTTCCGAATAAGCTAATTAAAGGGACTTAGTAACATTGTCAAAATTCCAAAATCCAATTGGAATTCTAGCGGTTCCCTCATACCTTGTTGTATTCGTATTAAAAATAAAAGCATGGGACAGGTTTTTTTTCTTCAAATTTCCCTTTCGTTAAAAAGATATTTACAGTTGAAGTGTTCAGATGTTAAATTATCCACTGGACCACGAAAAAACCGTGTACAAAGTGAGTGCAATGAGTTAGTGAATATCACTTTGCATTTCTGCTAATTTCTTTGCCCCAAAACCATCTAATTAACGTGAAATGTTCACACATTACTTTGAGGACATACCGTAATATCAGCTCACACCAATACACATTTTATTAATCACTCATCACTTTTTGCACTTGTTAACAAAGTTACTAGATCCCTTTAAGAATATGTAATGTGGGAGAACCATCCAACATATTTAGCTATATCAACATCTTTTGTTTGTGTTGGACAGTTGGACTTTAGGCTTCTATATTACCAACCATACATTTTGTTTAAATATATATAACTGTTATAGAAGAGAATAACGTTTAAAAAAATAATATTCTTATGCTACAAGTTATTCTTATAGGCTTGGTTATTGAAATGTGTCGTCAAAGGTACACGTTCATTATTTTGCTTATTCGGAATGAAGTAATGTAACCTTATAATGATGCTTTATATATTTTGTATAATGGTTAAATCGTTTAATAAATTAATTTCTAATTGTCTTGTGAACTGCATGTAATAAAAAGAAACAACGTATAATTATTGAGATGTTTTATGCAATATTCGTTATTGTTTTGTAAGGATGTTTATCCTCCATTTATTGTTGGAAACTTTAAAATGATGTTCCTTATGAATGATTTAATGTAATGTATGCATTTCTTCATTGTTTGTTTGATCAATTGTATCATGAGTTTAAAATAAATGAAATAAATCAAAACCAAATCAAATCAAATCAATACGTATGTTGACGATAATTATTTTGTTTTAAAAACAAATATATACATATTTCTTTATGTTTCTTCATAATAGTCAATGCTATATAGAAATCGAACATAATTGTATATCAATTGTTAACAAAGTGGTTTAATAAGCGGATAAACCGTAAACCAATTAAGTAGACATGCGCCTTCAATTTTAACTCGTTTCTCACGCGTGTCGCTGTATGAAGCCTTATACATCTTAGATGAGATATATCATAATCATTTTTTGTTGAAATTTCATTTTACGGCATGGAAATAATGGATAGACGTCTTTGTTTACAACCGTTACATCGGTTAAATCATCGAGTCCGGGTTGAATACCTGCAATTTTGTAATTACTTAAATTTTTGTAATGATGTGTGTATAGATTTAAATTGTCATGTTTTTGTTTTATATTCTTTAAATATTGTTCTTTGTTTTGTTTCCAATGTAAATATATGTATGTATAATATCCAAAGTAGTTGTTAAAAAGATGTGAAATAAACTAAACTGAAACTGAAACTGAAGGATATGAACTATTCAACTTGAAATGGAACCCACGGCATGACTTGTGAAAAGGCTAACATAGAACATTACAAGTTATGGTTAATACAGAAGGTGACATAATCATAGTTAGAACGAATTATGAGCGTAAACGTCCTGATTAAAACCTGAACTTATAATTTACGTTTAGAAATTAATCATTCATTTGTATGAATTGGTGTTGTCGTAGAGTAATTTTCACTCATTACACCCTTATGAATAAAACGCGATTTTACTTGTCATTATTAAGTATCACATCACGAGATTGCTCATGTCATACCTTAATCAAGCCATGAATTTATTGATTTTGTTACTTTAGAGCGCTAAAAATGATGTCATCCCATGTACTCCATGTCATGACATCATTTTGTTCGTTTAGTGTAAGGGGCGGGGCCCACATGTTTATGCATGACAGAGTAAAAATGGTAAACAACGCACAGAGCTAGCTAGAGGGGTGCGTAAGCATCGCGCGTACGTTTCCTGACAGGTGGTAGTAGTAGGTACAACACCATATCGATGTAGTACACACACTGGTATAACGGTCCCGCTGCATGCTGTAGTTGAGATCACATTATAAATAGACATCGTTTAGAGTGCATACAGAATACGCTGAAAACTTATTTCAGAGTGATACAAACTTACTGATACGAAAAGGAAAAACGTAGTTCCAACGAAAAGTGGTGAAGGAATATTCGATCAAAATGACTATCTTAAAAGATATGTTTATGGAGCTGTGGAGCCGTAATTTTGGTGAGTTTCCACCACCGGGTCTGATGTTCTTGCAGGAGACCACCATGACCGCCGTGCTGTCGGGGGGCAAGCGGCAGCTGACCGACATGCAGCTGCTGGAGGACGATTTCAAGCTCTGCAAGAGCCGCATCTTCAAGCTGCGGAGCGAGATCAAACGCGAGAAATTCTGCCAGGCGTGGATCGCTCGGGAGATCGCAAAGCAGCGGAGATCCGATGAGGGCCTGGAGTCAATAGGATCAGACGACATCGATCTCGACTACAACAGCGAGAGCGGGTTGAAGAGTGAGAGTGATGGGGAGATCATCGATGAGGATGATGTCGATGAGGTCGGGCCGCGTCTCGGGCAGGGAAGTTCGCCCTTCATCCCTGCAAGACCCGGCCGCCTCTCCAAGATTGCGAAGAAAACGCCGGTGCCAATCACAAGGGTCAAACTGAATGATGCCAATGACGATCAGAGCGATGCCGACAGCGATGACAGCAGCTCAAGCCAGGACTATGAAAATGTGGCGTTTATCCTTGCCCAAAATAGCAACAGAGACTCTGTCATGATCGAAAATCTTACAGACGACACCAGATCAGACACGGAATATACCAGCGAGAACGTCCCGATGCGCAGGCGTAATAATTCCTTCGGTAGCAGCATCGATGAACTCGACATCACGACCGACAAGAGGTTGGCTATCATTGCAAACAGGTCCACGATGTACCAACCTGGGCCAGTGTCCCCACAAGTGGATTCTCCGGTCCCGTTCAGCGAAGGATATGAGAGCTCCAGCACCTCGGAGGAGGCTTTGACACAGAGCTCATTAGCTGGCGCAAGACAAGATTCAGGTATGTGACATCTCTATTAAGATTTTGGGATTTAAAAAACCTATTGTTTAAACAATACCCTAGTATTGCCCTAGTAGTAAACTTTTACTGTATTACATTTAACAAAAAATCTTCCAAATGGTCAACTGGGGACTAGTACTTACAAAGTACAAATGTATATTAGGATAACTTGGATAAGTATATTATAACTCCAGAGAAAGTCACATAGAAATCTTTCTGAATTATAGACTGGTTATAAAGAAAATGACTTTTATTTGTGTGCCTTTCGTTATACTTATAAAAGGTTTTGGGTGGTTAGTCGTAACTGGTATCACATTTCATTGCTTTTTAATCATGCAGTTATGATTAATGGAACAACAATAATGTTTCCCCATACTGAAGAGCCTTTTAAGTTTTAAAGGGACTTAGTAACATTGTCCAAATCCTCAAAATAAAATTGTAATTCTAGCGGTTCCTTTATACCTTGTTGTATTCGTATTAACAATAAAATCATGGGACAGCTTTCGGTTTTTCAAATTTCCCTTTCATTACAAAGATATGTATGATTGAAGTATTGAGATAAGAAAATCTCCGGGCGAGATTTTCATCCCTGTACAAAGTGAATGCAGTGAGTTGGTGAATATCACCCAATATCACTTTGCATTTTCGCTCATTACTTGGCCATACATTGTCCATTTGACCTGAAATTTTCACACAATACCCTGAGGACATATGAGATAACAACAGTATACATTGCATCAACCATTCATCAGTTTTTGCACATCTCAACAAAGTTACTAGATCCCTTTAAGGCAAACAGCCTGTATATCAAAAATAATATCGCTAGTGATATTCGTTTGTCTCGCAATGTATGGTCAACAAGGAATCTAAAAGATCACGATATCTGGTCTAGACTTAGGACTATATTTTTATTATGTTTCCCCATACATTTACTAATACTATTTACATTTATATACCATTGTTAAATGTACATATTTAGCATAAATATAACTCCAAGAAAATATTCTTGTCATCAATATACATGTATGTAACTATGTAATTTATGTTTAGGTCTGAATAGGGATGTTTTCTTGTAATAGTTTTGAGTGTTTTGAGAGGATTGTCCCCATTTGTATGGCTGTAATACTCCCAATTAATGACAAAGATACATACTGCGCTTTGAGAACGTTCGAACAAAATAACAGTTCATAGTAATGAGAAGTAAAATTATATTTGAAATGATGTTAGTTTATTTTGTTATTAAAAAATGCAGATAAATTATGGTTAATGTTTTTACTGACTTATAACAAGCCAACAGTTGTAGTTTTGACCACAACTTTTTAAGTGTAAGTTATATTATGCTGAAATATTTTGTTGAGCATGAATTAGAGTCACTGAAACTGACCATGAAACAAACCTCAGAAGGGATTTTCATTTATTAGCCTACAGGCAATTAGTTTGAAATAAAAATGGGGGCGAGGACATTCCGATATATCAGTCACGTCCAAAGTGTGGTCCACACTCGGCAGTTGGCATGACTCTGTATTTATAAATGAAACTTAGGAACAATTGTCAATTACCGGTCCTGAAATAACCCAAAGTGTAGATGGGTACACTTGCACTTTTCATTGATGCTGGATATGGGTCAATAAATGCAAAACTCTTTAATACATGATTATGTTATCCCCTTGCCTATGGGAGCTGATGGATATGTACAAAGCCTTCGTGGGGATTTTAGAATCTCAAAGGTGAATGGGTTTTGAAAGGAAAATGTCTCAAAATTAAGCTCTGTATTGTATTCATTATTCAGAATTTGCAGATTTTACACTGCAGTTTACAACAAGCAACTGAAGCAAGGCATAATAATAAGATAGGAAATGAACACTAGGACATGAGTGTCAGGGAGATCAGTCCTGGAACCTCTCTCCAAAATGTTCAAATTAAGTCTGAAGGGACTTCAAAAGATCGGGCAGAAAGGAGAGGTGGGATTCTATTTCAGTGGGATGAATTCGTTGGAGAATGGGGACTAGGGAAAAACAGGATGGGGAAATGTAATAGAGAGGCTCAGCCCTTAGAAATCATTGAGTGATGTGCATATTGCGTGTGCATGTGCTAATCAAGTTTCGATTACCGTACCTCAGCTGAATTGTGCCCTGCGCTACTCAATACTCAAACACGTTCCTCACGTGTCTTTGTCACCTCATGAGGTCTAACTGTCCTGGAGCCTCCAAAGTCTTTCTTCCCAATTTTCTCGCCTCCCACTTTACTCCCTTCCCCCAACGGCATTGCCCCCCTAAAGTCATCCAAGAAGAGTTTGCCTTTGGGGGGAAAGCAAATTGTCGCAGGTTGGCGTTTGTAAACTAAAGTGAAGCTTTTTGTGTGCATACGACCCCTTCCCCCAACTGCTTTGCTCCCCTAAACTTAAGTCATCCAAGAAGAGATTGCCTTAGGGGGAAGGCAAATTGTCGCAGGTTGGAGTTTGTAAAGTGAAGCTTTTTGTGTACATACGGCCACTTCTCTCAGGTTACACAACCTCTCGGCAGCTTGATGAGAGAGCTTGTTAACATAGCTGCCCAGATGCAGTTTTCTCCCATCACAAAATTCAACTTTTTAAGAGTAGATCAGCTGAAGCATGAACAAGTGAAGCTTGGATACAAGGGGACTCTTCCTTCTGAAAGTAATTCAGTCATAAATTTATTTGATTTAATAATTAGATGAAAGTGTCAGTTTGTATTTAAATTCACAATATTTGGAAAAAATCAGCACTTCAAATCTAATTTGATTTGAAAGGTACAGCATGTCACATTTGGCATATTTTGACACTTTGTTTTGATGTTGTTGTGGTTTTGTTTGTGTTGAAATATCATTAATAAGGAAATAGTGTGTGCAAAACAATGTTATAGAGTAAGAGGTAGATACATTTGTAGTGAGGGGTATAGAGACAGAAAAGACAAAAGAATAATTTAATAATGATAATAATATGAACAATATAGCGCTGCTATACTCTACTGCGCTACAAAAAAAGGTAGACCGGGAAAGAAAGAGAAATGTAAGTTTTTCAACTTACGGTGTACGTAGCTCTGTATATGGTACGTAATGAAACATCCAATTTATAAACGCAAATCTTATCTTGTCCATCACCTCCGTGCCTTGTGCCGATTCCGGTCAGTATGTAGCCTCTACTGTGACTCATCGTCAACCCTTTCATCTTTACCTCTCCTTTTCCTCTGCCCTCTTCCCTCTGCCCTCCCTCTATTCTATTCCCATTTTCCATTCTCTCTCTTTCCCCTGTCTCTTCCCCTCCCACCTCCCCTCCCATCTACACAACCTCTCCACTCCCACCTCCCCCTTTCCCACTCCCCCTGTCTTCCACCCCCTATCTCTATCATGTCATCTCCCCTCCCTCCCATCTCCCCTCCCCTCTTTAATAATTCAGTCAGAGAGAGGTCAATGAGAAAAGGATGCAAGTAATGGAGTGGAAAGAAAAGATGACGAAGAGAGGGGGGGGGGGGGGGGAGGTATGCAGACAAATATATAGATGGGGTGTTGAAGGGCCTTGCATTGAAGAGGGTAGGGGAGAGGAGGGGAAGGGAGGAGGAGAAAGAGGGGTAAGGGGTGAGACTCGTGAGAGATGAGGAGAGATAGGGGAGAGAGGGGGAGGGGGAGGTAGAAAATGATAGGGAGGGGGGGGGGGGGGAGATGGGGGTGAGAGGGAAATCCTTGCTATGGAGGAGAGATGGAGAAGTTGATGGAAATGAGAAAGAATGGATGAGAGGGAGTTTGTTTCTCCTAAATATGTGGTTGAAGAAAGATAGAAAAGAGATTTGATGAAGAAGAAATGTCTGTAAATGTCTGAGGTAAAAGATGAATGATGATATATGGGAAAGCAAAATTGGAAGAAATGTAGAATAGAGAAGAGATACAGAAGGAAGAATGGAGGTGACAAGAATGATGCAAAGTAGAAAGAGGTGGATACTAGCTTTTTGAGATAGAGAGAAAAGGGATGGCATCATGGCAATAGTCAGATTAGGGTAAATGTGCATCTAGAAAAGGAAAATTTATTTAATAAAATGTCCATCTATGAACATGAGAAAAATAGGAATGAAAGGGGAAGTAAAGAATAGAAAATATGAAGTAGAGGACTAGAGGTGCATAGAATTGAAAGCAAATGTTAGATGAGAATGGATGGAAGAAATTGACAAAGAGACTGTATGAATTTGAAACTATTTGAAGAGCGACGGTGAAGAACATTACCAAGATGAGGGGTGGAAAAGAGATGGGGAGAAGTGTACAGAGTATACTTTGGTATTGATTTGAAGAGAAAACAGGAATAATAAAGAAATAGTAATCGGCTGGTCAGAAAAGAAAGGTTATTAAGTCTAGGAATAGGAACAAAAGAAGAGTTAGGATTTAAAGAGGAGCAATTCAGAAGAAAGAAGGAGAACTGTGCACAGTATGTGTAGGTCGGATGGCAAAGAAAGGAAATTAAGACTTGAACGGAGGACTCTTTATTATATGAGAGAGATGAGGGACTGAAGGGGAGGCTGAATGAAAGATGGGCTGGAGAATTATTTGAGAGTGGACGGAGAAAACATGAACATTTGAAGGGGTGTGATGAAGAGGAAAGAAGAAGAACATAAGATAGAGTTATAGGGTGAAAAAGAGAGGAAATTAAGACTCAAAGTCAAACATTGAAATAAATAGAGAAAAAGGGGACTGGGTTTAGAGAGGAGAATGCATGAGATGGAGAAATAGAGGAGGTTTAGTGGAGGAGGTGGAGGAGCAGGAGGATAATTTGGGAGGACATCCACTTCAAAGCTGCCAGACCGATTTATGAATTATGTGCATTTTGATCAACTCCCCTCCCAGTGTTTAGTGTTTCCCCAACAATTGAACAACTCTGGGGGACTGGGATCGGAAATCAATGCCCAGTCTTCATAAACCGTAAGAAATTGGCAGTGACTAGATGATGAAAATATGTCTAATGAAATAATCCATGAAGAAAGTTTACTCAGGTTCTCCGCTCTCCGTTGTCTCTTAACCCTTCTTAAACCTTTATGTACCCCCGAGGAGAATGCCATTGAACTAGTGTGGCCATGGGGCATGGGTGGTGACGAATGGGTTCAAATCTAATTCCATAATTGAGCTCACATACCTTGATTAAACATGTATGACAGTACCTTTACCTGTGTTGCTGAATTCTCCGTAATCCTGTTAAAATTTGAAAACTGATACAAGAAAGCGAAACTCGAGAGGTCAGGGCTAGGGCATGTACTGTACATGTACGACAGACATCCAGTTACATGTGTTTCATATCTAAACTGTTGAATTATTCATCTCTTGTATGCTCAAATTACAAATAATACGTAAATTTAATTGTATTACACATTCAGTCCCATCTATTTCATTAGTGCGCTTGATCTGATTAGGGAATCTATTGATATGATATCATGAATCATCCGCAGTTTCAAATTCCATTAGATTATTTGTTATTAAAACATTGAAATGTGGAAGGGAACTTTTATGGGGAATGATTTAAATGAAGTATTGCTGCATATATGAGTCAATGTCAAAATGTAAATTACATGAATATAATGAGTATGTACCTGAATTCAAAATCAAGTGAAGTAAGATAAACATTTAATTATTACAAACATGTGCAAATGCAATTGCACAAGTGCAGATATTGCTTTAGAAGTTTTAGGGGACATAATATTGATTCAGTTTATTTGCATACAATGTGTGACAGATCTCATTTTATGTAAAATAGGCCACATATATTTGTGTACCAATTGCAGTGATGTTGGTTGTCTAAACAGGTATTGTATATGCATGTCATAATTAGTTTTGTTTTTGCATTTGTGAAATCAAAACAAATTTATTTTAGGTGCATGTACAAAAGTCCTTTCGACATGTATGCTTAATTACCTGTAATTATGTACCATGTATTATATAGCCTTCTGTGTGGAAATCCACTGACCACTGTGAAAATATTTACAACCATTTGTAAGATAGTTATCACAACTGCATCATGTACACTGCTATTTATAGTTCAGAAACTTTGGACAGTCCTGTATATAACTTCAGTTCAGATGATTATCAGAGGAGTGTTTCCAAGCGAAGTGAATAAGCCCAAATAGTAAATACCTTTATTAGTTTTACCAGTAGGTTCATGGTTTATCAATAGGGTTTTGACTTTTGACTTTGTGTGCTCATGGATGTGTGCATGCTATATATTTAGTGTAGGTCTGTATGTACATGTACAGGTCTACTACAGGCCTGTTAACAGTACAGGGGGTAGCTACATCTAGTTTATATCTACCTACCGATTGCTATATATCAATCAGGTCTATCACATTTGGTCTTGTATGGTCCAGCTACAGTATGTATCATTTTGCCTAATTGCAATTATTTCTACTGATCAGTTTGCTATTAAATATAAATCTGATAAATTCTATTACTAATTGGTCTTATGCAATATACTGAAGCCTATCTAACCCTAACAACAAAATGACCAAGAAGATATTTTTAGCTCATGAATACGCAATTATTATAATTATATGCGAGTTAAAACTATAAAGTCAGCATTGATCTCTCAAGTCTCAACTGCCATTTACGTCATTTTACATTCCTTAACTTTTTTCTTCTTTTTTTTCTAGACATTATTCTCTTATTTATACCAGCACTATAGGATATATCATTTACACAGAAGGTAGCAAAAAAGGGTCATTTTTGGTTTCAGGTCGAGCCATTGATTTCCCCTCGACTTCCTGAGCAGTACCACCTAGCTTCCTGTCATGTATAGGAGAGCTGTGGAGAATTCCAACGTAACAAGTGGTTAGATTTTTACAAAGATCCTTCAAAATGACTAATAGAATCTTTGGTGTTAACATTAATATGTGGTATTTGTAATGGATACTAATAATGGCTTGATCGTGTGAAAATGTTCAAAATTCCAAAGATATTGTGAAATCATTCCAATTAATTTAACAAGTGGTTAGGGTTGACAAAGATCCTTCAAGTTGATAGAATCTTTGGTTTTAACATCTATTTGTAATGAATACCCAAACTGGCTTGATTGTGTGAAAATGGTCAAACATCCAAAAAGATTCATGTTGATGAAGAATGTTTGGTTGTAATGGATACTAACAATAGCTTGATCGTGTGAAAATGGTCAAAATTTCAAAGAAAAATCATGAAATCATCCTAATTAAATTGATGAAGTCACAATCATTTAAGATTGTCAGGTTTCCTGTTGACGTGCAGTCCTGATTCTTGAGGTTTATGACATTACATTCATAACTCATGTTTTACTTGCATAATTGTCGTGATTCTGTTAACCATGGAATTTGAAATACACTAGGTAATTGTTCATATTTTAGGATAAGTCATGGTGAAATTATGATCTCAATATGTTCATGTACATTCAGCAAACTTAACATATCTTCTGTATTGTTGTATCGCACATACCGTAATTAATTTCTGAAGATTTAGTAGATCTGTAAAATGTTGGGGGGGGGGGGGGGGGGGTAGGAGGGCCCCATGCCATTATGTAAGTTTCATCAAACATATCATGTGCATGCATGCTTGCATGCGCGCTACTGTTTGGAAACACCAAATGATAGAATATTCTCCTTTGCCCAGGGTGTTTTTGATTGTACAACAATGTAATTGATCAAATGTAGTTACTGAATATGCCGAGCAAAAATTAAATGGTTGACAAATGGAAATGCAAGGCCAGACAAATATTGAACATAAAGTAGAGTCTAAAGTCTGGTTCGTGGCCATATATAACAACAAATATATTATTTTGATTCCACCCTTCTATCCTTTCACAAAAGAATGGAAAATCTCAGCCAACTTTATAAAGCTTTAGAAGTGAATTTATAGGGGAAAATATAGTGCAATATAGGGATATATGATACGCACAACTGCAGAGATGATATGCATGTGACGTGTGATATTTTTCCACAAACTATATAATCCTTTCACAAAAGAATGGAAAATGTCAGCTCAACTTTATAAAGCTTTAAAAGTCAATTATTGGGAAATATACAGTATATATGAAATATAGGGACATACAGTATAATATGCACAGCTTCAGAGATGATATGCATGCGACGTGTGACATTTTTTTTCAGGGAATATTTTCATTATTTATTATGTTTGTACAGGTATTCTAGTACCTTGAACCATATACCATTGTTAATGAAAAGTGCATGCTCTCTTGATATTGTGACAAGGGCTTCCAGAAGATTTTTAATCTCCATATTAAAGGGAATTCACTGTGTTTATACAATGTTATAGTTTATGCATGCAATACATTTTGAATTAAGATAAGATCTTGAGGTATGGGATTTTAGAGCACAAACATTACGCTAGTAAACAAACTGAAGTTGCAATAATAATTCTAATTTGGTATGGATACGAGTTACTAACAATTTATAAAAAGAAAATTTCTATACTTGATAAACAGTTTGAATACTTATTTATACATGTATGTATGTAACATAACAGAGCATAATTAGCGCATTATAAGACCCTTTTGAATAACTTGCATCAAAGAGACAATCTGCACTTCTTCTTCTTCTTCTAGCTCTCGATTCTATTGGCTGATCTGTCATGGGAATGGTATGATACATATACACCGAAGTAAAGACATCATTGGCTAATATATGGTTCTAAACATTTTATCCTGTAAATCAGGCTTTTGGTAACGGGTTTGAGCTGGACAACTGCCTTCTTAGCAACCGCTAGGTCACACATTTAGGTCTTGCCTGACTTTGTTTAGAACCAGTATCCATGGCGATGAATGAATAACAGTGACAGAACTCATTGACCTTTGTAATCTACATCTATATCACTTTGTGGTTGAGGTGTTCACAGTCTTTGACAAACAATATTTGAACTTGATATGATAAAGGTGAGTACATACAACGTACTAGAACAAATATTTGTGAAATGAAATCTTGATATAGTTTTAGGGTGAGTCAGAGTCTGAGAGTCTGAGGTCTTGGGCGATTTGACCCAGCTCAGCGTGATACATCTCCAGGATCCCATCGCACAAGAAAGTCCTGATTGCTCGTCTTTGTCTTTAGGCCAATCAGCTAATGGGCATTCGTAGATTTAAGCTTGATTTGAAGGAATTGCAAATTTTGTGATAAACTGAACTGAACACTGGGTTGAAAATAAATAAACTATACTTTGTCATTGGGCCAGTGAGCTTTGGGCTTTGTAGATTTTTTTGGTGACAAACTGACCTGAATACCTAGCTAAAAATAGAGCATGTTTTCATTGTTTTTAGACTTGCATAGTTTTAAAATGCATGATTGGCCCCATTGTGATTATGAAGTTACAGCAAGGCAACAATATGGGTTAGGTATCATGATCGTAGGCACAATGGCCATTTTCAGCAATTGATAGTGATCTCGTTTCTTTTATTTTCCAAGTATAAGGTCGAGCCCCCGGAAAATATAAGGGTTGGCCAGGTTTGGCCAATACAACAATGTTTGTTTTTAAAATCTGGGAGGTGAAAAGTTCTGGAAAATCGCAGTATCCTAACTCCTGATTAACATCAGCCTTTAAAACAAAACAAAGCACCCAGTCATCACATCACTTCTGTTTTATCAACAGCAAATGTGCGTTAGGTTATGCAGATGATCTTATCCAGATACAGTTTGAGCCAGATTTTCAGCTCTTGATGGGAAGAGGAGTGGAGACAAAAATGCAAGTTTAAGATCATAAAACGCGCCACAAATAGATAAGAATCAGCTATTGTATGTTTATCAAGTGCAGTTTTGATCTTCAGGATGTATTTGATAGAGCTAGTTGCTATTTTTGTAGCAGACTACTTGATTGCAAACCTAGATTATAAATAGCATCCGTTCATCATCGCAAAGTTCGAAGCTAGGTATTCTTTTCAAATGATAGAAGTTTTTGTTTTCCTGCAATCTACATGGAAGCATGGATCATCATAGGAACCCTCATCTAGGCTCAAAAAATCCATGATGGGAATCGCATAAAATCGCATGTAAAACACTCAGTTTATCACCTTATTGATTGCTCAAGTCTTTGCTAACTATGTTCTTTGAATGAACAAAGTCTGAAAGATCATAACTGTCTACAGACAGACTACATACAAACTGTTTTTATGGTCAGCTTAGTTTATAGACAGGAGTGCAGTTTTAATTTTCAAGGGATTCCTATCAAACGTACCTGCTTTAGTATAACACCCTAGTCCCGTTGCAGAAAGAGAAAAAAAATTGATTGTAAGTTACAATTAATTCAAAGTCAGATCATGTGTTCTGAATGCGCTAATCTGATTGGTTGAAACGCGCAAATTTGCTGACTTACAATCAATCGATTGTATCTCTTTCTGCAATGGGGCCCCTGACTATACTCCAGAGGGTGTTGCATATTAATCGCAAAGTTGCAGTATCAATCGCAAAGTTGCGATTAATCACAAGTCAGAAAATGCACCTGAATGCACAAATCCGATTGGCTCAAATGCGCATATTTTCTGACTTGCCATCAATCGCAACTTAGCAATTAATTTCAACTCTTTATGCACACCCCCTTGATAAAAGAAGCCTTGAGTTTCAATAATTGCTTTTATGGCATCCAGTCATCGCTTCAAAGAGGAGTGCAAGTTGTGGGTGATGGTGTTCTTCAATAGATTTTGTCTACAGACAGTGTTTTCACTTTCAGCATCCAGACTACCCGCTGTCCTCGTGGGTCAGCTTACTAATACAACCGTCTCCACCCATCTCTTTATCAAACAGTCAAAGTTGAAATTAAAGGGGCTTTGACCTCAGCATGAAGTTATCCTTTGAGTCATTTTCATGGTGGTAGGTAATTAGGCAAGTCTTACTTTGAAATGCCCTGCGCCCCCAGTTATTTAATCAATGCTCATCGTATTGCGCCCTCAGTTATTTGATCGATGCTCATCACCCTTCGTCAAGAGGTCAGTCTTGAGGTGGTTTTGATCTCCACATGAAGTCGTTGATATAAATACACAATGACATCATCACTTGAGTCACATATAATGCTCCCCATGTCTTATGGTCTATGGTGCTTTGTTTTTTTGACAACTAAATTAATTTTGTTAGTGAATTTAATTGCATCATACATATTTCTTTTCTGGTATACGTGTTAAATGCATGTTTGTAAGTTTGGTATTCTTTCTTGACTAGTCCTACATGTATAAAGAACTGTGGTAGTCCTGGAAAGGACTGTTTGGATTATTTCTTGGGCTTACAGCGCCGGTATGGGTATTGTAAGGAGGAGGGGCTCGACGTTTCGAACAGGTTGACTATCCGTCGTCAGGAGTGTAATATATTTTAATATTTTTGTTTGGTGTAGTGTCAAATGTATTAGTTCTAGAACCATTAGTTTGATAATAACTGGCCAGATCCATGCACCATAACCTACCTGATGTACAGGGGGTACATACATGTATGTACACAGTAGAATTTCAGATTGATTGAATATATTATTTGATTTGGATTATGAAACAAACAAAGAGTCAAATACATGAATGAGAGATGAACAATTACATACTGGTAGTTTGCTCAATTAGTTAAAATTATCCGAACAAAAGTTGATGACTGTTGAAAACTTGGAATACAGTCAAACAGTATGCACATAAAAAGGACAGTGTATAAAGTAGCCTTTGCCATGGATGTTTTTTTTCCTTCAGATTTGAGGCGCATTTCTCTACCAGTTTAACACAAAGGCACCGCAAAACCATGATTTTGATTCTTTTCGTACCCAATTAGGTAGAACAGTGACGTACATTGTTTCTTCATGCCTCAACAATCTTTATTGGTACAGTGATGACCTCAGATTATGTATTGTGTTTTGGACAAATTACAATGAAATTCCTGAAAAAGGCAGATATTTTTGATAATAACAAAACCTTTTGCATATAGTCTAACGGCAGTGGTATTTTTTAAAAGTCCATACGTACAAGTACAAATATGGGGCGTGAGAAAGAAAACCCTCACTGACCTGTAAAATTTGTCCCGTTTTCTGTTAGGATATAAACAAAAACAAAGTACAACTTATTTCAAGGAATGTCATGACGTTAGGCTGTCATTTATTGAATGCATTTTTATGTTTTTTTATAAACTTAAATAAGAGTTTTACTGGTTTCTATTTAACATTTCTAATTTGATTGTTGACGTGGACTACTTCCTTCATCTCTTAGAAAGTTCTAGAAGTACAATAAATTATATGTACCGTTTTGCATACTGAAAATAGTATGTAGTTTGTTTGTACATGAAGGCTAGTACAAATATTTCTATGATGCATAAACATTTATGATCTTTGCATTTATCGTCATGGTAGCCCGTAAAATTGCATTTTGATCACGCAGAAGTCTATGTACAAATCACAATGGTAGCACCTTGCGAATGACGTCTCTAAAGATGGCAATTACAAACCACACGTAGTTCTCAACAAAGTTCAAACTCTCGGTCTCGTTACTATTTGTTGCTCTTCCCTTTTCGCTCAGGTTTTCATTCATTGATTCCTCACACTCACGTTATTTCTTAGCATACAAAAGATTTCATGGGCAGATCTACTTCCGTTTGAAAACCATAGTTATGCTATTCATTGGGACCTCATCATACATGTCTGTGGCTAAAATTGTAGTGATATATACATTTATTCATTTCATTCCATTCATTCATTCATTCATTTTATTCCCAAATTATGGAAGGAATGATGAATGGAACCAAAAGAACACCATTTAGGTACATTTATACAATTGTAGCTGAGTCAGAAGTGATAGATTTTTAAGATATTAGCTTGGGAAGTTTTCTTTATTGATAATTTTATTATCTGGTATTTGTGAATTACAATAAACGGGATGGTTTCTTTACATTCAAGTTGGAGATTACCACTAAAGTTGTATTTGGTAAAATTTAAGTGAAGTAATGATATTAACATGGTTGTAAACTTGTAAATTAGTCAGAACATCTATAGCTTGGGGAGTTTTCTTTGTAGTTAATTTTGTTATCGGGTGTTTGTGAATTAGAATAAAATTAGGGATGGTTTCTTTAAATTCAAGTTGGTATTTCGTAAAATTTTAGTGAAGTAACAGAATACAAAATCACCATTTGTATATGGTTGTACTATACATTATTAAATTGAAAGAAATTATTTTAATAAGATAGTTTGGGAAGAAGTTTGTTTTAATTTTTTATTCACAGTAGTGTTACATATTCATCAGGTATTTGTGAATTGTAATGAAAAGGATGCATTTTTCTAATCGAGTTGGTTTTCCCAATGGCATAGGAAGTATGTCATTGTGGAAGGCACAACAGAACAGGTTGTGGTCAAACTTCAGGACCTGTGAAATTTGCTTTCTTTTGCTTTCTCATTTATTCACTTCCGGTTTGTAAACAAATTCCTGAGAATCATAATGAAAGTTGGGCTTACCCTTATGATTGGTGACGTTCACAACAGAACAGGTTGTAGTCAAGCTTGAGGACCTGACAAATTTTAAGAAAAAAAAAACTTTGCTTTCTCATGTACTGACTTCCGTTTTGTAGAAAAATTCCTAAGAATCATAATGAAAGTTGGAGATAGGGTTCCTTTGACCAATTTGTTTGTTTGTTAACATTTCTTATGATTGTTATCTTGTTACCTTCGAACACTGTTTGTTGTTTTATTGTTCAATACAAGCTGCTGCTTCTCAGTGGTCCCTGTTATAATTTGTATATATTTTGTATTTTACTTTTGCCAAATAACTTCAATTCAATTCAACGGTAATAAAGTTATTCATTTATTCATAATTGGTTGTGAACGGCACAACTGAAATCGAGGCATGCACACACACACATACACATCCATACACACAACAAAGCAAGATGTATCATTCATCATGTTTCTGCGGTAGTAATGACTGCAAACAGGTATAACAACCCCACCCTGATTGCTAGGCAGGGCAGACTTGGCTTCCAGTCATAGTGCCAGACTAGTCACACAGGGCATGACAACCCACTGAAATTAGTTCTAAACCAAGACTCATGTTCATAAAACCCTGCCAGCCTAGCAGGGATTTATTTAATTTATTTGATTGATTGATTGATTTGATTTGATAGGGGCACCTTTTTGGCATTTCGGGGGCACCTTTTGGCATTTCAGGGGCACCTTTTTGGCATGTCGGGGGCACCTTTTTGGCATTTCAGGGGCACCTTTTTGGCATTTCGGGGGCACCTTTTGGCATTTCAGGGGAGGGAGGGGGGGGGGGAGGTGGGGGGGGGGGGGAGGGAATTGGACCTGAGCCCTCTTGTATTTTCGTTTTGTTACTGCAGCCTAGTTTCATCTGAAATCTATTTTGGTCATTTTTGGATGATGAGGCAAATTAAAGTGTGGAACAAATTGTCAGTTTTAGTTTCTTTCTATCTATGGGTTAACTAAAAAGCTAACCCAGACAAGTGTAGTTGGGGATTTAAAATACTTGCTTACTTTTCTCAATCACCAACATAAACTTAGCATGAAACTAAACAATTAATTTTTATGCAATACTTATTTGTATCATTAATGTATAATGTAATTTGTGTCCTCCCACCCGAATACACCCTGACAAAACAAGTAAACACATACATTATGGATGGAAGTAGTATCGGTTGGGTATATAGTTATCAAGGAAATACTTTCAATATAAAGGCAGTACAGATATTCTATGATAGTATTAACGTTCATATTGTTAATAAATAACACACTTAATACTGCATTTCTAAGTATGGGGCTATTGTTATTACTCCTACCAGCATCTTTTTCTTCAAACTATCGCTTTCACCTGGTAATTAACCCGTTGCTCAATACAGGAACCTGGTGGGCTATGTACAAAGTCTATGGGGACTTCAGAATCTGGTAGTGAATGGGTTAAAGAAGGACAGTGAGGTGATATGGTCTTGTTTTAAAAAGAACCATAAAGTGATACTTACAGGGCTCTTTAGTATCAAGTTATGAATTTATGTAGGTTGTTGTATTATGCTTTTCAACATTTTATTCAAGTAGTTTTGATATCCAGAATTGCCCTGTTTACCAGCCAATTTTAAAGCTTTTAGTTTTGAAAGGAGACATGATTTGCTGTGTGCAGATGAGCTGTTGTGCAGATCAGAGTGAACACTCTGAACAACAGAGCTCAGTGTTACTGGTGGCTGGAGTTGTCTTGCAAAAGATACCAGTAATTCTGTCAAAAAAAACCTTGTTGCTGGTGTGATATACATGCCATGTGGATGAACTGGAGTTATTGATCCATATTCATGAAGGGCTTTTGATTTTGAATTTATAAACATCAATATACATTTAAAGCATTTTCCATCCACGGAGCAATACTTAATCAATCAATCTTCTGTCCGATCAACTCTGTAAGGCTTTTGTTTTGAAAGAGACCCTAGCTATCATGCATCGTGATATTTGATTTTCTTGGAGCGATTCTTCTTTGTTCTTTGTTCTTCTTCTGCAAGGCTTTTGATATATTTATTTTAAAAGACCGGAACAAAAGCGAGAAGTACAGTAACCAGAAATTATGGAAGGATTGTCTGCAATGTTGTTAAATGGTATTGAAACAATTCTTGATTGGTCGATCCACCTCAATCTTGAGAATGATCTGCTTTGAGAACAATTGGACCAAATGAAGAAAATGTTTGCCAGATGTATGCAAACGTAGACTGATAGACTACAATGTTTACTAGTGAACCATGTATATTCATGAACAATATTCTTGTTTGATTAATTTGTTTGTCTGACTCCTGCAAAATTTATGACTTTGAAAAAAAGATTTGAACAAGAGGACGGTGCATGGTGGATGCATGAAATCATCAAGCATTGGACAGGGAAAAACTGTACCCACTGTTTGACAGATCCTCTGCATGACAGGTTGATTACAGAGCAGGAAAATGATTAAGTTTGTATTTGCTTGGATGAGAGAATGCAGGACATCATTCATTACTGCGCTCTAGATCTCTGCATCCTGTGACACGGACGCACAGATGATTGGTAGACAGGGCATAGTATATGGAATGACAGGTTGACAGTTGAGGTTGTACAAGTTACAGGACATTATCTAGATAGCCTACAGTGGAATCAACTACAACCACCTATTGAAGTGCCTACAGAGGTCATAAAAGACTTATCAACTAATTAGCTCATTTTGAACCCTGTATTTGCAGATTCACATGCAAGGAAAAGCTCTTGACCATCACTTCATCCTGTGGTTTGGATGCACAGAATAGTGGTGGACAGGGTATAGCTTATAAATAGAAAACTACAGGTATTTCTCCTAGAACATTATCTACGTAGCGTACAGTGGAATCGAACAACAGTCTGTTCATGTGCCTGCAGGGAGTACATTTGACTTTTTTAAAACTTGTGATACTGACTAGTTCATATACAAGGAAAATATCTGGATGCTCCCTGCGACCTGCCACATCATTGTCGCACTGGAGATATGAGAGGTTCATTCGTAGAACACTATATCTATGTACAGTAGATACTGACTAGTGAACGAGCGTTAATTTTGATACCCATGATTGCGGATTCATGTGCAAGGAATAGGACCTTGATGCCTACACACATGTGATAGAATAATAGGGGAAGTTGTTGCCATGGTGATTGAACAGAGTATATCTCTTGTGAGATCCGATCTCGATGATAATCAATTGGTCCTGGCTGGAAGCAATGATAAGTTGACAGGAAATGTGAAATCCATGCTACATGTCAGTATTACTTTTTTACAAATACACATGTGTACTATTATTACAAGCGTTGACTGGTTGGTCCCATGGATGTTTGTAATTTTGACTTTTAAATGAGTGGACCTATAAATTGATTAGTTAACTTTTTAAAAAGTGGACCTTTTAATTGGTTAGTTAACTTTTAATAGGTGGACCTTTTAATTGATAAAGTTAACTTTTTAAAAAGTGGACATTTTGACGACTTTAAGATGATCGAGAGGACTGCAATCTAAGGATGCTAGATATTTGGAGCAAGTGCTAAAGTTGTGACTGTGAAAATTTAAAGCCACTTAATTCAGGACCGCCAGGTTGTATTAAGATGTGGTAGAGGAGACAGAGAAGGAGGAGGAGAAGGAAGAAGAGGAGGAAGAGGAGGAGGAGGATGGGGGATGATGGAGCTGGGGTGGATGTTGGTAGGGAGAAGGCATCATCATATTTCAAAGCATCCCACTGGAGTCGGGAGGAGGAAGAAGAGGAGAAGGAGGAGGAAAAGGGAGAGGAGGGAGAAGGGAGAAGGAGGAGGATGGGGGATGATGGAGCTGGGGTGGATGTTGGTAGGGAGCAGGCATCATATTTCAAAGAATCCCACTGGAGTCGGGAGGAGGAGTGGTATCTCAGGCTAATTGACGAAGGGCTGAATGGTAAGATGGCTGGTTGCTTGCTGCTTTGTGAGCAAATGATAGGCTTTTATCCAATCAGCACGTAGTATTTGTGGGCATAGCTTTCAGAAGTGATGTGTGCATACAATTGTTTAATTGGCAAAAAAGAAGATAAATCATTTGACTTGGTAGATTGTAGAGAAGCGTAGTCATACTGTATGTGGTGCTCAGTGAAATTGACAGAGAGAGATTAATAGTCTGTAAAGCAACTACATTTTAGTGATATAGGAATAGAAGGAATGTGCTATCGAAAGAATGTAGCAGCGAAGCTCGTGGCAAGCCCTTTGAAAATCTGAAAAGAGCTAGCCCCCATAAATTTGCATAGAGTTCAATGCAAACCTCAATTTTAGCGTACCATAATTTATACTGAAATGTATAAAAAGTAACCCCAGAAAACATTATTATTTTCCCTGATATGTAGAAAGTTTGTGTACAAGTATGTGTTTATGTGTTTATCTATCAATAAAATATTCAGGAGGGCATGTAACCTCTGGAGAAAATTTGTTCCGCCTGATATGTAGAAAGTTTGTTTGTGTTTATCTATGGTCAATAAGATATTCAGGAGGTATGTATATAATTATATATACTTGAAGTATTTCACAGTTCATTGAAAGAGGTATTTGTTTGGTATTTGTGAAATGGCAGTCAGTGCCAATCATGTTCATATTTTAACTGCCTCGTTTGTTTGTACATAACAAATTAGTCATCGAAATGGAAATAAACAAAGTTTGAAATTCAAATTTATATTTAGACACAAAAGAAACTGATTATTGCAATTGTCCTAGGTCAGTGATGACTGTTATTTATCACTGAGTGAAATGACCCATTTTGTATCATAATAACAATAATGATAATAATTTCAATATTGCCCACATCCTTCAGGTTGATATACAGTTCACATATTTCACACCAATGTGTTTATTTGAATTTGAATATATATGTTTTATTTGATTTCCACAATTAATTTATAAACAAGATGTAAAATATGTACAAAGCTCAGTGATAGAATTACAAAGTAACACAAATTCGCAAGGTATAAAGCCTCTGAAGAAGATGCTGCTGCTATAGGATCGAAAATGTAGGCCCTATATTGACCTCTCAAAGTATAAAGAAATTAAATAAAGTATAACAAGTGAATTGTGAAGG